>JAOWBL010000011.1:8050332-8073756 GCA_028564865.1 Zenarchopterus dispar | reverse complement strand
AGTATATATATATATATATATATATATATATATATATATATATATATACATATATATGAAGGAGATCATCAGAGACTTTCAGAGACTTAGAAGGACCACACTCTCTACAGTCACCATCAATGACCAGGTGATGGAAATCATGAGTTCCATCAAATTCTTTGGACATCACTGAGGATTTGACATGGTCACTGAACATGTGGTAAGTATAAAAAGATAAAATAAAAAAATGGACAGTATTTAAAAAATTGCATGATGCAGTATGTATCCAACGATAGGGAAAACAACAGCAGCTCAAAGGATTGTTGGGGCTGACAGAGATGCAATCCGCTGATGAGACCATGTGTTTTTCCTTTACCTGATCTGAAATAAAAGAAAAACAAAAGAAACAGAACAAAACAACAACAACAAAGAAAAAAGATTTGAACCTGAAACTTCCTATCTGCAAGGCAACACCACAGATATGATACTGGATGCAAAAATCGGCATGTTTCCTTACTGCAGGAAGAGTCATTGAATATTTTAAAACTTTTTACCACAAGTTATAAATCGCCAAGGCAAGGCATTATTATTATTATTATTATTATTATTATTATTATTATTATTATTATTATTATTATTATTAGAGGTGTTGAGAGCGTTAGATATTGCTGTTTTAGGAAAAAACGAATACAGAGAATGGATAAAAGAATAGACTAATAAGGTCGTTTTTTTAAATCCACCCATTTCTTAATAAACAAGCTAAGAAAAAATCTCTTCAGCTCTGAGAGCGGCTGTATTTCATTTTAAACGTCATTGCCAACACACATAACAGAATACATGCACGACTTTGGGCTCATCCTTAAGGACTCAATATCACCGTTGCCATGGGAACAGTAGCGCTGACGGCCTGACGACGTAACTTCCTGTTTGGCTCCGTCACTGGCGGGAGATTCCAGCATGGCGGTGCAACCGAAGCAAAACCTGTCCATGGACAGCGCAGCAGAGCACGGCTTTGTAAACTTTGTTTTCTCTATGTCGGAAAAGCCGGACACTACGTTTCGGATCTTTGACCGTAACGACTATTATACCGTCCACGGGAAAGACGCTACATTTGCAGCGAAGGAGGTTTTTAAGACGAATGGGGTCATCAAGTACTTGGGATCAGGTAGCTGGAGCCCGCGACATCTTAGCTGTACACTTAGGCTGGTTTGTTAAAGATTATAAACTGTAATCTATTTATGTTTATTTATTAACAAGTAAGTCGCTTGGTGTAACAGGATGCAGCCTAAATGTCTGCAAATATGTCCATTAACTGCAATTATTCCTTATCCTGTCTGTTAATACGGCCATTTGCGGGAAATGTAGGCACACCTTTAGGGCTCCAGTGTGATCTAATCAGTGAAATGATTACCTTTTGACCATATTTTTATGAAAATACCATAATCTACACGTATTACTCATGCATGTAAGAGTGAAGGTCTAAGGGTTATTTTTGATCTGATTGGTCAACAGGAAGTCGAAAGCTAGAGAGCGTGATTTTAAGCAAACTAAACTTTGAGGCCTTTGTGAAAGACCTGCTGCTGGTGAGGCAGTACAGAGTGGAGGTGTACAGGAACCACAGCAAGAGCAGCAAGGAGCAGGACTGGAGGATTGAGTACAAGGTACTGGTCAGACAAAACAAAACAAAAAAAATACTATGAATGTACCCTAACTTTTGTTGTGTTTTGCATCTCAGTGACCATTTTAACATTGATCTCCTGTTTCCTTCAAATACAGGCATCTCCTGGGAACTTGACTCAGTTCGAGGAGATTCTGTTTGGTAGTGGAACCGGAGCAGAGGGCTGCGCTGGAGTTGTAGCCGTGCGGTTTGCAGCCGCAGCTGATGGACAGCGTGTGGTCGGTGTCGGCTACGTGGATGCAGCCCAGAGGACAATGGGAGTGTGTGAATTTCCAGACAACGAGATCTTCTCCAACCTGGAGTCCCTGCTCGTGCAGATCAGCCCTAAAGAGTGCCTCTTAGTTCAGGGGGAATGCAACACTGATGGGAACAAGCTGCGGGAGGTATGTAGTTGTGATTCAATGGTGGTGCCTTCTGGATGAAATTTGTCTCCAAAACAACAAGTTTCAGAGGGCCAGTTGTTCTCTCTTAGTTAACACGTGACTGGTTTTATGTAGTACAACTTAAACCACAACATTTTGACTTGAACTTGGACTGGATTGCAGTGTGGAAAGAAGTACAAGCTTAACTGATCTACAGTGAAACTACACAGACTGGCAAGATGTGAAAGGACAGCCTTGATGAGCGACTAAAATCTGCCACATATTGCAATTTAATCAGAAGATAAGATTCACAACAGGAACACTAGATTATAGAAAAATATAAGTCTAAAATTCATTTAAAAAAGGCTCAGTGTCATACCTAAACCCATGAAATAAGTCAAACAATCATAATTAAAGTCTGCAGTTGTAAGAGCTGGTGCCACTGAACTGACTGATGCACGTATTGATCTTGGGAAGAGATTGTGAGGGTTGTTGCTGTAGAGGACTAGAACTGCAAATGAAACTGTTACCCAGTAGTATACACAGATGGGGCATCCAACAGATGAGGAAAAGAGACCTGCAGTGATTGTTGTGACATTGTTTTTGAAGACACTGAAACTACATGACAAAAAATAAATGAATAATGATAAATGATAATAAATGTGGCTAAAGGCATCGTGTGACTGTTTTACTGTCTTTGTCGTTCGTGTAGATAGTACAGCGCGGTGGCATTCTGGTCTCGGACAAAAAGAGAGCAGACTTCAGCAGCAAGGACATCATCCAAGATCTCAACAGGCTGCTGAGAGCAAAGAGAGGAGAGACTGTAGCCAGCAACACGCTGCCTGAACTGGACAAGCAGGTGATCAGGAGAAAAAATATGTATCCAGGATAGGTACTAAAGATGCATCAGTTGATCAGCTGCTCATCAGAATTGGCCTCTTTTTGCTGTTGTTGTTATCTGATCAGCCCTGACCGGTATTAGCAGGTATTGGTAGCTGAAGTTGACTGATTTAAAAAAAATTTTTTTAATGTATTTTTTTCTGTGTTTTCATTCAGTACATTCATCAAATGATTGATTGATTTGTTTATTTAATTCTGAGGTGGAGGCGATAGAAGAAAGTATTCATACATGCAAGCAAACAACTTGTGGAGTAAAAACTGTAAAAACATTTGAGACTACAAACTTAATCCAGCATTATCTTGCTGAGGATGATAAACATTATGAAGAAAACAAACATAACCCACAAAACGTGCAGCCTCTGTTAACTTTCATTTATAATTAAGTTCATGTGCACAGATTATTATAATTCTCAGAAAGAAAAAACAGAATCAGCCAAAATCGGTGCCAACAGGTCTGAACCTTTTAAGAAAGTAGGAACTAAGAATCTGCAAAGAAAACTAGAAACAAAGAAACTAAACAAGCATTTCTGCTTGTTGCATGCAAAACACTTTTTTTAAATTTGTTTTTAGACTTTTTTTTAAATATCAATATTAATCCAGATGAAGCTATATTGATTAGAAAAGTCTTATTTTCCTCTTTTAAAGGTTTCCTAATCTAATAACAGTTTCTGATTTACAACATATTTATCTTTTTACTTTTTAACTAGCTCATAAGTTTTGTTTTTATTATTTTTATGGTTTAATAATAAGGCAGCTGCGTTTCTTGCCATGCACTAAGTTATACACATGCTGAGCTGACTTTATATGTGCATCTCTTTTCTGCTTTTTGTTTTAAGTTCTGGCCTCTTTCTGTACAGGCAGACAGTACCAGAAGAGTCGGAGTTTGACCGCAGTTGTGGTGTGTTTTCTTTCACAGGTGGCCATGTCATGTTTGGCTGCAGTGGTGCGTTTCCTCGAGCTGCTCTCTGATGAGTCCAACTTTAACTCGTTTAGTCTCACCAGTCTGGACCTGGGTCAGTACATGAGACTGGACAACGCTGCTGTCCGGGCGCTTAATCTCTTTCAGGTCAGTCTGTCCCAAACCCACGTCTCAGGTTTTATAAAGTAAAGTAGCGCAGGTTGTCTGCAAAGATGGATTTGATGAGCAAGAAAATAAACCATTATATCTGTAAAATTACATTTTTTCTCTTATAGTAAAAATAGTACAGTTTAATATTTTGTTTTAAAAAAGTCCTCTCCTGCAGGGAGTCAGACACCACCCTCATACCTGTATGTAAATAATGTTTAAGTGGAAAGACATCCATGCCCCTTTTTTTTCCAAAATGTTTTATATATTTGAGTTGTTCTGTCTTCAGGGGTCTCCTGATGACACGAACGGAGCTCATTCTCTGGCTGGGTTGTTGAACAAGTGCCGGACTCCGCAGGGTCAGCGGCTGGTCAACCAGTGGATCAAACAGCCACTCATGGACAAAACGAAAATAGAAGAGAGGTAATGATACCAGGATGGGGATCTGTAGTTTTAGTTAACAAGTCTAGCTGATTCAAGTCTGTGGTTATGTAAATAGGAGGACAGTTATGTGTGATTTTATGTAAAGTTTGTTTAGGAAAAGGTCTAGTATTTGGATGAAGGTGGAGAAACATCCTTTAATTATGCATATTTAGTTACTGTTCTGTACTTTGAATGCAAAGTATTTTTACCTAATGTGCTTTTATAGAGTAATTGTGGCTAAAAGTAGTAATATTAATATTAAATTCCATAAAAACAGTGATTGACAATTGTTGCAGACAGGACTTTAAGGATTGTGTGTGCACGTGCAGGCTGGACCTCGTGGAAAGTTTTGTGTGCGACTCTGAATTGAGACAGACCTGTCAAGAGGATTTGCTGCGGCGCTTTCCTGATCTACACCGCATGGCCAAGAAGTTTCACCGCCACTCTGCCACGCTGCAGGACTGCTACCGCGTCTACCAGGCCGTGAGCCAGATCCCCACCCTCATCACGGCCTTGGAGCGGTACTCAGGTATGCACAAACCTGCAGCAGGTGTGCCTGTAAGCCTGTGATTCTGTCCGAGCAACGCTCTCCAAAGCTCCTCCAGCTGCCATCGGAGGTCTTTGAAGCCATTCGACCCACAGCCAGCGAGAAACTGTGCACTTACTGTGAAGAAGTGAAACTTGACTTCATTGTGACTTCTCATAATATGCTGCCAGCATTTAGTCTACAGTGGGTGCCTTTAAAAAACAACAACAACAACAAGCTTAGTGGTTAGGTTCAAGCATCAGCTTTGAGACCTTCTACAGCTCCTCAGTGTCTCACTGCACCGTTGCTTTTGTTACAGCTCAAAGTGTATATTTCACTTGTTGTTACGCTGCAGAATTGATTTGTACAGTGACCCAAAGGAGAAAATCACAACAGCAGAACCAAAGACACAGATTTTTACATAATGCACATTGTTTTCTTTTTGTTAAAAAAAAGAGCATTTCAGAGAGCACAGCAACCAGACTGAAGCAACTAGTTGTGTTTTATATGTTTGCTCTGTTTTCTGTTTAATAATGTGTGGATCTACTTCAGTTTATTAAGGAAACGTTTTTTAAATTAAGAGCAGGATTTGTTGTTTTCACAGTCAGAGATTTTACTGCTTAAAACTGTTTTCACGGTGAATAAGTCCCAGCTTATGTTTCAACCCAGAGCTGTTTCCTCTTTTACATTAGCCCTCGTGTGTATAAATATCCTTCTCACGCTCAGCCTTCTTCTGTCTGCTTATAAAACCTCTTGACTCTGAATTTTCAGTCATCTTTTGCGGTAATATAACCAGTAAAATGTTTTAAATGATGCCATCCTCTACTGCTTCCTCCTTTAAGACGTTGCTTTTAAGAGCTTGTCCAAGACTCTGCTATGATGTCCTCTGCAGCTCTGTGAGCTGGTGGGTGAGTGAAATACTGCCGTAAAACTCGCTCCAGTGTTGCTTTGGCTGGTTTTTGACAAAAGTAAGGAAAGAAAGACCACAAGGGGCTTGATGATGCTCTCTTATTGTATTCAAACATTTCTTCAAATGAAATTGAAACTCATATATTCATGGTTGTGTGTTGCAGGCAGCTACAAGGTTTTGCTTCAGGCGGCGTTCACCTCTCCTCTCGGAGACCTGGAGACCGATTTCACCAAGTACCAGGAGATGATCGAAACCACGCTGGACATGAACCAGGTCTTTTCCCTCAGCTCTTGTATACCCCCACCTGAATTGGGGGACTTCTGTAGTTAACATGTTGTTTGGATACATGTTTAATTGTTGAAACCGTGATAAATGTAGATCGACCATCACGAGTTCCTGGTGAAGGCCTCGTTTGATCCGGTGTTGACTGAACTGAGAGAAAAGATGGATGCGCTGGAAAAGAGCATGCAAGTGGTGCTGAACAGTTCAGCAAGAGAACTGGGTGATTACATGACACACACATACACACAGACGCTATAGTTTATTAATTGGAGATTAAAGAGTAGTTTCTTGGGAAGTTATGATTGTGTAATTTATGTGTGACAGCATCTGCTGATTTCTATTTGAAATTTTTTTTTTTTTTTTTAAGAGTGGTGCAACAAAAAAAACCCCACAGAAAATTGATCACCCCATGCAGTTGTCATGTGCTATAATGTTGGAATTTGAAGCTGTAAAATTGGCTTCCTTCTCTCCGACTAAAGGGCTAGGGTTAAAAGTCTTGAGTGGATCTCCTTTTCCTGATGGAGACATCCACGTAGCGACGCAGTGACTCCAACATCCAAATCAGCTACACTGGACGTTGCATGAACCGTCCTGGTGATGTTTCTGACATCAAATTAAAACAAAAACAGCCGGAGGTGGCAGAAAGGCCAATTGAAGCGACAACAAAACTGTCATTGTCCTCGGTCCAGTTCGAGATCATCTGTCTCTGAGGGCCGACGGCGCATTTGTCAGAGATCTTCACGGAGCCGAGTGAAACTGTTGTTTCAAACCAAATATGAACCCGATACGTGACTTTTCGCATACTTTTGGGTATCATGTGCTGTCTTCTGCAATCAGAGCAAACAGAGGGTTTCCAGCTGGGAGAGTGTATCTGACAGCAGCAACATCCTTGTTATGTGCTGGCGCTGTTAAAGGCTGACTTCTGGCAATTCCTAGACCTCATTCTCAGAACGCAGGCTGGAGATTATGTGTGGAAATTGGATCCTCTCTGTGCTTTCAGGATAGCTCTGAAAGTCGAGTCTAAAGGCCTGAAATCGGAGGAAAGTGAGCTCGTGTGTTTGGATTACCTCGGAGATGGTAGATGTTGTAAAAGCTAAATACCTGTGTAGTCTCCCTGACAAAGGAAGCTACCAACCTGCATTTAAATAAGCAAAAAAAAACTGATGTTTGGACTCTGGTGATATATGGAGGTCATGTGATCCTGCTCCAGACTCGTGTATGGATCGGGGTAAGAAGAGCTGTGTTGGGCCCCAGCCATGTGTTGAAACAAAGAACGGCCCAACATCAACTTCAAACCCTGACCGCATGGTTTGAGACAAAGGAACCTCCTAAATGACTCAAAACCCCAGCAGGCTTTGCTCCATTGATGACCCCAAGGTGATAAGGAATTGGCCTCTCATTGGGCATGGACCCCAAAACCCAGGAGGGGTCCCCATTGATGCGGAGCAACCCATGTCCGGCTATGAAGAGAATCATGCGAGACTTGAACACCATGTGATCTTGTCCGCCATTTTTGCCATTAACACCACGTGTATGGAAGTCATCTTGTCACACACTTACACATTTGTATATTAATAACCCTTTAATAACTAATCTAACCCTTTAATAAACTAATCTGAGGATTGATTCAGATAAAATAACCCTCATTTACTTTCATGTGCGGGTTGAGCACTACAGAGGCCAGATTTGAACCCCTTTTGAAAATATTTAGGATGTGCTGGTGAACAGTTTACGCAGCTATTACAGGGTTTTACAGAAAACATAATACAGATCTAGACAAAAATAAATGTTATGCCACTGCATAATCTGTGCCAGCAGTGTAACAAGCTATCACTTTGTTATTTTTAAGGTCAGAATGACGGCTTGTTTTATTAACTCGTGCTGATTTATTTACTAAATTTACAAAGCTCTCTGTGCTGCGGCCTGAGGGAGAATTTTACTTGTGTGGTACTGTCGCGGATGCGTTTGGGGTGCGTAAAATACTCAAGATCACAACCCCGTTACACAGTGCAGATGGGTCATCATCCTTAATGTTCTGTACTTATTTCCCAGTACTGAAGGATGTTTCATCATTGCTTCTTAATTACTGTTTTTATGTTCCAGTTTATTAGTATTTCTTATTCATGATTAATATATAGGGCTGTTTTGGGAAGCTGTGTGGTACAACAACCCAGACAAAAAGGACAAATGGCTACAAGTCACCTTCAAAGCATCTTATGAGCACCTCGGACTGAGCGGTTAAATCGATTTTATTGATTAAAGTCGAATTTATAGTCGTGGCAGCTAAATGCTGCAGCGTGACTCATTTATCCAGCGTCTTAAATGAGTCGGAGAAGTGTGTGGCAGTCGTTCGGTGTTTTGAGGATGCGGCTCAAATAACACAAGCAGGATCATTTTCCTGCAGAGTCTCTAAAGATAAAAGAGAAAATATAGTGTCCATTTAAAATCAAACGCTTGGATTCTTCCACATTCTAAATACATGATAACCCTTTATTTGTACCAATAATTTTTTTGTTTACTTTTATTTTTAATTAAAGTAAAAAGATTAACATCAAACGCTGTATTAGAGTGTATAACCGTCCCTGCGAGTGTCTTTGAGCACGTGGTTTGATCTTTATTTTTTGTGTGTGTGTGTTCTAGGTCTGGATGCGGGTAAGACGGTGAAGCTGGAGTCCAACGCCATGCTCGGTTTCTACCTGAGAGTCACATGCAAGGAGGAGAAGACCCTGAGGAACAACAAGAAGTTCACCACGCTGGACGTTCAGAAGAACGGCGTTCGCTTCACAAACAGGTCTGTGTCGCTGCGCCACGCGTCCGGAGTTTAAAACGCCACTCTGGGTGTCAGCTGGTGGCTTGAACTCTTGAACATACTCTTTAATGTTTTTGCAGTAAGCTGAGCTCTCTGAATGAGGAGTACACCAAAAGCAAGGAGGAGTACGAGGAGGCCCAAAACGCCATCGTCAAAGAGATCATCAATATCGCCTCAGGTACGAAACCCCATCACATGCTGCTCACGGTGTCTCGTCACCATGACATTGATTTCACCAGCAGAGAAGTCTATGGTGTCCTGTCTTCGTGGAAGTTTCCAGATGACCCTATGTACCATTTAGTAATTGATTTCATTCAGATTTCCTCCAAAGGTCAGTAATTAGTACAGTTCTTTTAACTTTTAAAGAGGAGTTAGCGTTGGTGAGGTTGTGGTCTGCTGGTGCTCTTTTATCAGACCAAAATCGTTTTAGAGCCTGCACGTGCTCCAGAGTTCTGTGTGCGTGTGTGAGGGTTATTTTTTAAATTTTTTGATGTTTTCCAACCCTCATGTTCCACCAGGTTATGTGGATCCTCTTCAGATGCTGAGCGACGTGATAGCACAGCTGGACGCTGTGGTGAGTTTTGCTGTCGCGTCCGTCTCCGCTCCCGTGCCCTATGTTAGGCCCCGCCTCCTCGATGAAAGCTGCAGGCGTATGGAGCTGCTGCAGGCCAGGCATCCCTGCATGGAGACGGACGCAGACACCGCCTTCATACCTAACGACATCACCTTTGTCCAGGGAAAGAAGAGCTTCTACATCATAACAGGTGAAAGACGTCACAGGAGGTTGAATTTAAGAAGAAAAAAAAAAAAGGCACATTTTTATAGTCAGCCCTTCCTCTCATCTGCAGGACCAAACATGGGTGGCAAGTCGACGTTTATCCGACAGGTGGGTGTGATCGCTCTGATGGCTCAGATCGGCTGTTTCGTGCCTTGTGAGAAGGCGGAGCTCAGTGTGATTGACAGCATCCTGGCCAGAGTGGGAGCAGGAGACAGCCAAGTGAAAGGAGTGTCCACTTTCATGTCGGAGATGCTGGAGACTGCTGCCATTCTGCGGTAAGAACACGCACACACACCTTGACTGAGTGCAGGTAATACACACCCAACCCTGTTTATCATCCTCCGTGTCGTTCCTGCAGCTCGGCCACAGAAAACTCACTCATCATCATCGACGAGCTGGGCAGAGGCACGTCCACCTATGACGGCTTCGGGCTGGCCTGGGCCATCAGCGAACACATCGCCTCCAAAATTTCCTCCTTTTGTCTCTTCGCCACTCACTTCCACGAGCTGACAGCACTGGCATCCCAGCAGCCCACCGTCCACAACCTGCACGTCACGGCCCTGACGTCCCAAAACACCCTCACGATGCTGTACAGAGTCAGACCAGGTCAGCACACAGCAGATCACTTTTGCATTTTCTTACCCCTGTGCCGACGCAAACTGTGTGAGCTAACAAACCAAAGGTTAGGTTTGTTTGGCAGCTCCTGCAGAGTTTTTTTTTTTCTCCTCCTTGCTGTGTAGTTTTAGAAACAGGAGGATGAGGTTACTCTCTCTCTCATAAAAATCTGGATGGATGATGAGTGGCTCATCTTTATAACTGATCATTGATGGTGCCAAGTGATGAGGTTGTTGTAGACCAGAAACCTAAGGGGAAGATTAGCAAGATAAAAAAAGGACTTTTCAGATCGTTTACAACTCGAAGGAGCTGCACGAGGCAACTAAGACCTCTTTGAAGTCTTTCTTTAAAAAAAAACAACTTAAGCCTCAGTCAGCTGATCACTATAAACATGATTACTGTCGATGGTGAGTTACAAGATCCTTCTGCAGCTCAATAAAGCCACTTTATGTCATTTTTAATTTTAACAGAGGTTTTTTGAGGAGAATAAAAATATTATCAGGGCTATGAGCTTGGCTGTTTCTCTTCCTCTAGAGTCCTGATCTGTAAAGCAAGATTACAAAAGAAGCCTAGTTTGGTTATAACTCGATTTTCGTTTATTCAGCTCAATGAAACTAGTTCAGTGGGATTCGTTCTTTATTATTGCAGCATTTACGCTTGCTGTTTGTGATTCGGATCCTGAGTTATTGATGTAAAAAAGACCCAGCAGGAAAATGATGATTGTTACACTCATCTTTTGCTGTGCTGCTATATTGCTGGACTTTATTAACCTTCATCTGTCCAAAATCTGTCAGTCGGGTAGATTTAGTGCACTCATACACAGATCAGCCACAACATTAAGAAGGAGAGCTCAAAGAACTGAGTCTGAGGTGTCTAAACCAGAGCTGGGCAGATATGATCCTTGAGGGCCGTTGCTCTACATGTTTTAGGTGTTTCCTTGCATCAACACACCTGGGTCTGCTGAATGGATCTCCATCAGATTCTCATGAAGATCTGCAAAAGTCCGTTAAAGACACGGCCGCTTGTATCAGAGTGTGTTGAAGTAGGAAAATGTGTAAAAGATGCAGGACACCTCAAGGACCCTGGTCTCAACTCTGCAGATACCAAGCTGATGGGATGTGAAGGCATCTGTAGAAAGCACGTTCACAGAGAACCTGATCTTCCGCCCTAAGGGTCCAAAGATCCTGTTTAGATCCAGATGTGAAACATTTCAGAACATCCTCGGATGTTCTTTATCCCCACTGAAAAATCAGAACTTTTATTTATTTATTTATGTGAAGCTTATGTTTCCTAGAATGAAATATCAATACAAAAACAGTAGCCTCTCATATAAAAATGACAGGAATTAACTCACCACTGTTACGTGTCGTTGTATTTAAATTTTTTTCTTTCAAGAGTTTTGGCTGTAATTTCTCAGCCAAATGAGGCCTGAACTCTTCGTGTTTGTTTTCAGGTGTGTGCGACCAAAGTTTTGGAATCCACGTTGCCGAGTTGGCTTCCTTCCCTCCGTCAGTTCTGGCTGCAGCCAAGGAGAAGGCTGAGGAGCTGGAGGAGTTCCAGGAACCTGGAGGGGATCAGTCGGAGCGAGACGAGGAGCCTGAGGCCAAGAGACGGCGGACGGACAAACAAGTACGGCTCTCGGCTTCCCACAATAACCTGGACACAAGCGGTCCATGCTGATGTCATCGTGTCTGCGTAGTCAGCAGATGGTTCAGGAATCCCAAATGTTCATACACTGCTGTTTTAATGCATTGATAAGTATTAAAAAGCATAAATTTACCCAAGAGAATGGTCTTGAAAATTCAGCAGTACCAGAACTCCACTCTGCTGCATTTTCCAGGATTTATTCACACGTGAAAAGACTTTGCACACAAACTTTTGTGTCTTCAGACAGAGTTGAGAGAATTTCTTCTAAATGTGTCCCTCGAGATCTGTACCTGAGGTGACGGCTGTATCCATTAACTGTTCAGCATAGCTGTAGTGCTATGAAGCAGAACGTGTATATCGGCATTTTAAAATGACGTTCTGTTTCTTTTTAGGTGGCTGAAAGCCTGATTGAGGACTTTCTTCAGAGCGTAAAGTCTCTTCCTGTTGCCTCGATGTCGGAAGAGGAGGTGAAGGTGGAACTCAGACGACTGAAGCAAGAGCTGGTTGCCAAAAACAACACCTACATCAGTGAGATCCTCGCTCGCTGCACTCCCTTCAAAACTAAAGTTTAGACTCGCGCGGTGTCCTCAACTAAGCCACACAAATAATCTACTGTATAACCACAATCAAGTGCTCATAATGTATAGTTTTTCAATAAAAAAATGTCTCTAGCATGCTACAAGTTTATCTTGTGTGTCTTGATGTATGATGGATATTATTCAGCTTTGGTCTATCTGGACCTGGTTGCTGGTTGAAAGTCAGCCCATGTTCAGCTGATGAAGGTTTCTCAGAACCGAAACATATACGCCACATTTGGAGTAGGCATGTCTGATAAATCTCCACCATGCTTATCGGCCCATCTGCTGTTGCTCTCACTAGTATAAAGTTTGTGTTTTGGAGTGCTTCTTCTGTTGGGCAAATTCGATAAAATTATACCACAAGTTTTAATGTGCGTAATTATGATTATCCTTTCTAGAGTGGTGATGAATTGATGCACAGAACAGAGGTCCATCTGTGTATCACGTTGAAAAAGCTGACCCACAAAGTTGTTTCTGCCGATTCCTAATTTTTTCATAATCTGTCCTTTATCATGATGTGGGCCTTGCTTGCCTCCACTGGGAACCTCATCCTGTTCTTCCAAGCTAATTGTGTCAAGCTCCATCAGATTGGGAGATTAATGCCTACAATTATTGTATATGGACCACTGTATCTGGTCAGACTGGTTCTGACCTCAACCCTGGTGTTAAGTGAGCCTTTGTCTGTTCTCAAGTCTTCCCCTCTTTTATTCTGGAGTTAGTAAACATTCGTGGAGGGGAGCATAGTTCCCACAGTCTTTTTAGGAAGTTGTTATGGCTGCTGTTCAATTTGCATGAGCAACCTGACCCACTCATGAGGAAATGAGGCGATTTTCTGCCACACGCTGGCCGTAGAGTTTATATGATCTTGGTAAGGATGCCTCAGAACCTACCGACGGTATACTTACGGACCATCTCACAAAAATTGTTGTGGGAAGATGCCGCACCGCACCCTGATGTGAAACTTACGGCAACCTCAAGTCGCTGTTCAGAAGATCCTACGGCTTTCCTCACATTTTGTTGGGCTATAAAAGTGGCGGCTGTCCAAAATCTCCACTCATGTCTTGATCGTCTCATTTACTGCCCTCGTACACAGATCAGCCACAACAGTAAAACATTTAAACTGTTAAAGGGTAGCTCAACGAACTCTCCTTTAATATTCGTGGAAACATTTGTAATTTTTTGGGTGCCAATCATGGCGAGAAGACCTGAGCTGCACCTTCTGCAGCTGCAGGAAGAAGAAGATCTAGTGGTTGTAGCTGCTGCTTTCCTTCGACTGCAGCAGGAAGACCGGTGGTGGGTACGGTTCTTTTAAGTCCCCTCAGGAAGGCCAAGAGTGGCGCACGTATGATGTACTTCTGTAAATATGCATCTCTGTGCGTACTTCCACCTTAAGAGTCTCCATTTGGAAGGCGTTTATGGGAACGCTGTAAGGGCCCCCTTAGAACAACTTAATGTGTTCTTACGCGATACTTACATGAACATTGTGGGTTGTTCCTAAGGTATTCATCCATTGGCCCTCCAACGAGGCTTTTTGTGCCACATTCCTAGAAAATCTTGACCATGACCATCAACCGGGCCATGAACTTAGGAACAGACTAGGAACGCTAGATTCTTATAAAGCTGCCTTAAGGAGGACGTAGGAAATGGTTTAAAAAACGTTTGCAGAGTGTTAGCAGCCGTTAGTACGGGTCATTGTGACCAAGGCTTTAGCCTCTACCATCTCCAGGTGCAGAACCACCTGTATCTCCTGTGATGGTCTATAGCGCATCCAAATTGTGCAGTTTAGGGCAGAACGAAAAAAAGACAAACTCAGCAGTATGACACTTATCACATAAAGGGAACACAGATGGGAAAATACAATATAGCTTTGTTTTATAGTAATGCAATCTGTGCAGCATCTCGTGCCAAATAACTTGAGTTAACAGAGTAACCGTGGGCCCGAGACAGTGCCCCCTCCCAAAACTGTGCTGATATTTTAGAAACCAAGCTTCCCTAATAAAATCTGAGAAAACTGGATTGGAGGAAGAGCCTGGAAAATAAATCAGTTTTAAATGTCGTTAAGGGCTGTGGCAGGTTTGAATCAGACATAGTTTTTAATTTTTGATTTTTTTTATTTTTTATTACTGGTATTTATCTTTGTAGGACACAGCAACAAGGGTCTGAGTTAAACAGCTGATAAGTGAGGTTTATGTGTTCATGGTTTAAATTAAAAAATGTGGAACAAATTACAGGGAACTAAATCACAGCTTTGTGCTATCTGGATGTGGTTCCTGAGTGAAAATCAGCACGTGCTCAGCTGATCTACGCTTCCAAGAACTTAAACATCATATAGACCACATTTGGGTTGGGCATATCTCAGGGTTCCCCACCATTCTCGTCAGTGTGAACACCAGTTCTTCCATCTTGTTGCACTGACTGGCTTAGGCTTGGGTTTTACAATGTTTCCTCTGTTGGTCACATTTGATAAAATTACATCACAGGTTTGACTGTGTGTAATTGTGATTACCCTTTTAAGAGAGCTGGTGACTTGATGCACATAACAGAGTTCAGTCTGTATATCACACTGAAAACCTGACCGACCAACCGTCCTAATTTTGACAGAATCAGAAACATATGATCTACCATCTCCAATCCTCCACATGTTATTCATTCTGAGCCACTCAAAGATGGTAAGAAACTTGTGATTTTTTTTTTCTTCTCAAATTGATGCTTTGGCCATTCCTAATAGGAAAAACACTAAACATGGTCTAGTTCTAGATTTTTGTTTTTGACCTTTGCACAAAGTCGTTAATTTCTCGCTAATTTCTTGCTGATTTCTTTTAATCTCTGCTTTTAAGAACTACTTTACTACCAATGCATTATGCTACCCCCACCGTGCTTCATCATTTCCAATTTTGTGCAAAACTTAATACTCTTTTTTAATCCTTTGTTTTTCATATACAAAAATAATAAAAACCATCTGATCGTAGTGGGTGGGTAGTGAAATAAAACATGGAACAAAAGAAAATGCAACTCCGTTTTTTAAACTATTATTCATTCAATAAAAATTCATCCAAAAAGAAATATAATCATGTTAGCTATACTAAATACTTTCTTAATGCTTCCACAGGATTTGGGGACGTTAAAAGGTCAATGAGGCAGGTCTTAAGACTTAAATGAAATAATACTTTTTTTTAAAAATTGTGTTTATTACATATTTAATTTTTTAAAAAACCTACCCTGTCTTTGGTTTCTAAATTATTTTTTTAGAGTCATTATGGGCAAATTGAGTAATTCTATTCGTGTAATTTTTGTATTATATATATATATATATATATATATATTTTACTATATTGTGGGTGGTGCAGAGGTCTGAGAAATTCATATATCAAACATCAAGTGTATGAAATGTGCCAAGTGGTGTGGTGGAGGGGTGATGACCTGGCCTTTTTTCTTCTTCTTCTTGCAGTCTAGACACCTTGCAGTCACTGAGCTGACTGTGAAATTGCCATGGGGTGTCGAGGCAAATGTGAGGCCATGTGTCTGACAGCGAAAGCTTTGTCAAAACTGGGTCATGCAGCACGACAATCGTTTCAAGCACACCAGCAAATCTACAACACAATGGCTGAAAAGAATAAGATTTAAGGCTTTAAGATAGCTTACTCAAATGCTGTTAAGAAATATCCACATGAAGTGAAGAAAAATGGGCCAAAATTTCTCCACATGATGAGAAAGACCAATAACGTTGAGGAGTTGAATACTTTTAAGTTATTGATGCTAACAATGAATCTGTAAGTTAATTATTTGGGGGGTTTTTTTGTGCCTTTTCTTTGTAAATTGAATGATCATAATCCAGCAATATCACCTCTATTTCATACCTGTACACTTTACTGTCAACACCACATCTACAACATATCAATGTCAGTATCAGTACTCTGGTTGATCATACATAAAAACATACTTTAAAAAAAAAAAAAAAAAAAAGCAAAGTCAAGGACACACACCTTTGATCTAATAAATTTTTATTTTCTTAGAAATGGCCAGTTTCCTGTGTTTTTTTTTTTCTTTCTAAGAAAGTATACCCCATTTTGAATTCCAACTAGCATCTACATAATGGTTATTGAATACTTCACAATATATTAAGTCTAGATGTTATGGTACATGCATACGATTCAGGCTGCATGAGGAGCCACAGTCACCACGATACACGAGGGGGAACAGGAGGGGGCCGGGGGCTGGGGGGAGTGCAGATTGACTCTTTAGTTCCAGTCCAAAGGAGCTCGGACGCCTCCTGCTGAAACCCTCTCCACACAACACTGACTGCATCAACTTATAAACACGCACACACACAAACACGCAGCTTGTATACGAGACACATTTAGACACACCACTTTATACAAGTGTGGAGTCACTCCACCTGTCATTAAAACTAACACACTGGAGAGGGTTTATAGTGTTTAAACGAGATTCTCTTTCACAGAAAGAATTTTACAACTGGGACATTTGAGTTTCTGCAAGTTGATGGGTCGGGAGGAGGACGCTAACAGAAGAAAAATAATAATTATAATAATATATAATAAAATAAAAGACATTCAAATACAGTCAGCTTTTTGCTTGAAAATACAAAACTACATGAGAAAGCATCGAAATAAAATCCATTGATGAGAACATATATATATATTTAAAAAAAAAAAAGAAAAAAAAAAAAAAAAAGCCCAAGTGCTCCATCACACATACACAATCTTGCTTTTTTATCCACACACAGATTAACATCCACCCATCTGTTGCCTAGTTACAACTGCCTGGGCAGCCAAGAGGGATGACTGTTGCGAGGAAGCTGGAAGTCTTTTTGACAGCAGTTCTTCTTCTTCTTCAGAAGAGGAGGTCTAGGAGCTGAGGGTTAACCGGGAAAAGATCTTCACACTTGAAGTGCTGCCGGCTGACCTCTACGGCCCGCTCAGCCGCCTCTCTCTTCCATTCTTTGTTTACAGACTGCAGTAAGAAATACTCCAGCGAGGAATCTCTTATGGCTGTTCTGTCATTTCACTCGCAGCTCCACTGCTCCCTCCAGTGCAGCATGTTTGGCTGCAGCTGAGGGAAGCTGCTTCCTCTGCAGGATCTCCTGCCTCTGTCCCGACTGAGAGCGCTGCAGTCCAGAGTCTCTCTGGGTCCATATGGCTGCAAGTGGATGTGTATATGTAACCGTGTGAATATGGCTGTGTGCAATGTAACGTGTTTGTATGCTTATGTGAGGGTGTCGACTTGACCGGACGCTTTCAGTTATGTTGCAGAGTGTTGGACTCGATGGGCGGTGCCGAGTCGTACAGAGTGTCCGTGTCGTGTGTCGGCTCTCCAGCCAGCGTGCACGGGTTGGACAACGTTCCTGCTCCGCAGTCACAGAAAAACCTGGAGCAAACATTTGAGGTATTAATGTTTTACATGAGGCGATTCAATTATCAACCTTCTACATATCCACATAAGAAGTGACAATAGTTAAAATAATCTCACCGATCGTGCCGTATAAACTCCACATCATGTCCTTGGTGACATTTTTTGATGCAGTTTACACAGATGGCATTCCTATCTGTTGTATTACAGGTGTGACACCTGGAGAGATACAAGACAACAATTTATATCAATTTAGGAACAAAAACATAGCTATTTTAACCACTCAAAAACAAGCAAACAAACACAACAACAACAACAACAACAGGTATTTAACCATGTCTTATATTGCAGTTTGTGATGAGTGAGACATTTATTGTTCATGAATCAGCAGTTAATTAACTTTCATCTTCTCATTTGTTAATTATTTGGTCAGAAAAACTATTTCTTAAGCTCGAGTCTACATCTTTAGTCAAAATACACAGAAATATAGAGTAAAAACATTTAAGGAATTAAATGGAAGGTTGGTGTAGATAACACTGAGTAATTTTCTTTAAATGACAACATGAAAACATTTCCACTTCCATAATGTGACAGTTGAGCAAAGAAACGTAAGGTGGTGAATCGTTAAACTATCAGGAGATTAACGTGGAGCAGTAAGTAAACTAACTAGGTAAAGTCAACATAAAGGCGAAGTTTTTCATTAAACACGTTTTTCTCTTCATGTTGTCGACACCAGGTGGCATGTTTTGTAAGGTTGAAAAGATAAGACTGATATTATAGAAAATAAAAGATAAGGATATTGTAGAAAAAAATGGTCTTATAAGCCTTGAACATAAGAAATATAACACCTTTTATCAAGTATGTTCCTTTCTGACACCAATCCCAGAAACGTAACAGAAACGGATGAGTAATGAGACGCTTGTTAATGCGTTGGCTTCTGTGCAGGGCACGCAAGGACATTTTACTTCAGAAAGTATTCTGACCACTTGCACTAGCTTGGTGAAATATATACAGTTGTACTTTAACAAAATGCTTAAACTGCTCTCTGCAAAAATATTCATTTCTAATTTTCAATAACGCCTTGTGGATTTGGATTACATGATAAAGTCTGAAGTGGCAGAAAAGTATGTTAGAGTGTTACAGAACATGTATGAGGGCAGCATGAACGCAGCGAGGGGCAGTAGGCGTAACAAGAGGGTTTCAGGTGGAAGTGGGACGTCAAATGTCAAGAATCAAGGATTGGCCCTGATTGATTTCAGGTCTCTACCAAGTTTTTCCCTTTGTCCACAAAAGGGTAGGAACTTTTTTTGTTTACCTGCCAAAGTGGCACAAAATCAGCATCAGATTCTGCTGCATTTTCTTGTGATTCTTCTTTCAAAAATGTCAAATTCCTTTACATGCACGTGGCCCTTACATGACTTGGGGGTCTTTAATTACATCCATTTCTCCCCCCCCTCCATTTCAACAATATAGCTGTGTGTTTAACTTGTTTCCTAAGCGTACTGGTGACAGACCAAACAGAAGAATATGGGGAAGTCACTGCTGCTAGATACTTGCCACTTCCCAGAGACAAACATACATAAACAAATACATAAATAAAATTTGTAATTTACTCGCATTATCCATAGCTTTAAATTGCTACCATTGTATATAAAAAGAAAGAGAAAAACTAAAGACTCTTTATGGTTTTTCTTTTAGCTCGCAGCACAAAACGAGTTCTGGACAGGTGTGTTGCTGCGTCGCTGGTAACCCAGCAGTGACCTGTTGTGCCACATATAAAATGTCTGGGCAAAAGAAACAGACTCAGAATGTGATTTTTATTGCTGCATGTCAACAATTCATCACATATTATTTTATCTATCCACCCATAATTTCTGTTATTTTTATGTACCTACACTGAACAAACTGTCCCACCACTGCACAACATAACCCACAATTGTCAGGTGCTGATTTCCAACCCTGGTCCACAACAAAAAAGAGACTACTCTGACATCAAGCAGTAAAGTATAAAAAGCACACAACCATCTTCAGAAGTGTAAGTAACAGCAACGCAGTACCAAGACAGAACTAGAACCCTAGAGCTCTACATAGATGTTTACCTGTAGAAGTCGTGCATGGGGTAACTGGTGTAGCTGGAGATCTTGTAGAGACATTGACCTCTGCTCACTGCTTTCTCAATGGCATCCTGATTATTCTGAATCTTGTTATCTAAAAAGTACAGAAACCAAAACGTTAGAAGTCATTATCGAGCAGACTGAGGTCAAATTTACTGCCACGTACCTTTCATCGTGACGTTGACTCCGGAGGCCAGAAACAGGCCTCCAAAGCGGTTGTTGAAGATCTGGTTGCCCTCCAATGTTGCTGTCGCATGGTTTGTGATTTCAATGCCTGGACGGACAAAGGAACAACCTTTCATGAGCCAAAGGAAGACAAACTGAAATTTTACGCGTGTTTATGAAGTTAGTGCTGACCTGCTGCGAAGCCATCAAAAATGCGGTTCTTGCGTAGTATTGGATGACTGTTGGTGCTGATCAGCACACCGGCCTGAGCGTTCCTGAAGATGTCGTTCTCTTCCAACAGACCTACAAAGAAAACAATTTCAGCATGATGCTATACAAGCCCTGCACCAATACACAAACATCAAGGTTAAACCCTTCACTAGTCCATCTAGTAAATCTCAGAAGCGTCCTGGTCCTCCTGGTGACGACGCAGCACATGATGTACCTCTGCCGCCGTTGAAGATGCAGATGCCTCCGTCTCTGCCGTCATGGATCTTATTCCTCCTCAGTGTGGGGTTGCTGTCCGTCTTGATCCACACCCCGGCCATGGCGTTGTCAAAGATCTCATTGTCCTCGATGAAGCCCAGACCTGTAACATTTAACAGCAGGGTTAGACAGGAGTGACCACACGTGCTGTTCCAGACTACAGCAGTGGCAGGAGGAAAACACAGACCCGAGTTGTAGACCAAAATCCCTCCGTTTTGGCCTCCCCAGATTTTGTTGCGCCTGATCTTTGGGTTGCTCCCCGTCCTGTGAAGATTTAAAATTTTTCAAGTGTGCTCACAAAAAGGAAACAGTAAGAATCTGTACAAGCTAAAGAGTTTATGTAGCATTTTCTGCTTAAAATAAATATCCCTTATTTAGTATGTTCAGTGAAAACAAAGCTGAAAGGAGAACTCATTAATTACCTTATTTGTACACCAGAGTACATGTGATTGTAGATGTCGTTGTCTTCCAATACACCATGCCCGTTGTCATAGAAATAAACCCCAACCTGAAGGACACAAAAGCAAGTTATAATACAAAAATATTTAAGATTTTGACAAAGATTTTAAATAAAAAACATGAGTACAATGAACGCTGTTTTTCAGTGGCTTTAGTCAATAACTTCATTGTATTTTGCAAACAGAAAAATCACGAATTTGACTCCAGCAATAGGAAATAAAAAAAAAGAAAGTGGATTTGTGGTGAGATGAGTCCAGCTTTTTACATGCCAAAGATGAGGAAAACTGTCCAGCCTGTTATCAGTATCAATCAGTGAGAAAAGGCCTGCGACTGCGGTAAGTGTAAGGCACTCAGTGACTTGCAGAAAAGAGACTGTATTCAGGTAAATGCAGAAGTAGCCAGTACTAACCACTAACTTTATGATTTCCAGCAAAAACAACCAACCTTTGATGGTTTCATCATTTTTCTACTCATACCTGCAAACTAGTCATTTTTTAGCAACATCCGCAGTTTGAATCTAATTATCCTTCATGTCAATCCGAAGAGCATCTTCACAATAACACATCTTCGGTGGAACGTGACACGTACGTGTGGATCTATTAGCCAATCAATCAATTTTTCAGAGATGTGTTATTGTGGAGATGCTCTTCAGATCTACACCATTCATGTGGAAGACATTTTGATTCAAATGTCGAATGCTGTCAAAAAGCAGCATTAACGTGCAGGCAGTGTGCTTACACCACCATAACTGTATTTTTGTTGTTATTCTTGTATCATCACTGAACAAAAAAGGAAAAAGATCAGTTAGTTTTTCTCTCCAGAATCACTGGTACAAACTTCATTTAACAATTTGCTAAAAGAATGGGGATAATAAAAAGAAAACGACACCAGCTAATCTAGAGGTCCTTTTTTCTTTTAGAAGAAAATTGTTTCATTTTATAATCCTCACATATGAAAAGTGTGTGCGCACAGAGAACACACTCAAGTGGAAAATTATCACTCATTATCCGTAAACAAATCATCTTCAAGAAGAAAACAATCTTGAACTTCAACGTTTATTTTGATTGATAAAGATTTTCAGGTGTAACTTACAGAAATGTTCAGCTAAAAGATTAAATGAAAAGCAAAATTAGCTCCAGATTGTTCGAAATGCTGCAGCAAGACTTTAAAAAAGGACCTCTACAACACCCGCATCCCTCCAGTTTTATCCCCACTTCACTTGTCACCCTGTCAAGTTTAGAACTGATTTTAAAATTTTAGTGTTAAGATTTGGAGCATTACATAGTCAGGCCCCTCAGTACATTATACCTCCTGACCCTGTACTCATCTAGCTGCTCTCCGTTCCTCGGGTTTAAACCTCCTCATGGTCCCTAAAACACATTTTAAAACTCAGAGGGACATATCCTTTCAGGCTGTAGCCCCCAGACTGTGGGATGCCCTGCTTCTGTTCTCACCTGCTGCTGAATCTGTCAATTTCTTTAAAAAAAAAAAAAAAAGGCTGAAGACTCTTATTTAACCAGGCTTTTAGCTGACTGGCTTAACTAGCTTTTATTGTAGTTGATTTTATTTTTTACCTTTTGTATTCTTTACACGCTTCTTAATTATGTTACTATTTTATCTGTGTTACTGCCCTTTGTGATGTTTTCTGTGAAAAGTACTATATAAAATAAGGTTACTGGATTTTTATGTGTTTATTAGACTTCATCGGTGAAATGTTTACTCGTGTTTATCAGTAGTCCTTTTACCTGTTTGCCACTGTGGATGCGGTTCTTGCGGAGGACAGGAGTGCTGCCTGTGGTCACCCAGACTCCGGCCAGAGTGTTGCTGTAAACCTCGTTCTCCTCTATCACTCCCTGGCCTTTCTCATGCTGAAACACAAAGCATCATTAAATGTCAAAACCTTCTAATAGGAAAAATTATGAAAAAAAAGAAGCACTTGCTGGTTCCACTTTTACCAATATCACATATTCCCACCTGCCCACTGCTTGTCATTAAATGAGTGTGTTTACCACGTAGATGCCGCCGTGCTGTCCATCATGGATCTTGTTGTGCCGTACGATGGGGCAGCTGTTGGTTCGGATCTGGATTCCGGCCAAGGCGTTACCATAGATGTCGTTACCTTCTATCAAACCTCGCCCGTCTCCAAATATGTACACCCCTCCTTGGTTACCATTGAAAATAGCATTTCCTCTGAAAGTAAAAAAGGGGAAGGAAAAACAAAAAGGCTCTTGCATTAAACTTTTATACTGAACACAGTATCAAGTATTTTTTTAACAGAAC
>JAOWBL010000011.1:8030477-8050232 GCA_028564865.1 Zenarchopterus dispar | reverse complement strand
GATGGATGCAATTTAGGACTAAAGAGGAGGTTAAAAATATAATAATGCTGTCATTTCAAACAAGTGATGAGAAAGATTTGCTTCTAATCATGATTTAGTACAAAATAAATCAATTAAAAAAACAAAAACAAAAAAAACAACCAAGTCTGTGAACCTAGGATGAGCAGAGGATCTGTCAGTTAAATGTTTGAGAAATATAAATATAAAAAAAAACAATAAAAAATACCAACTAAACAGGGCTTTTTTAAAGACTAAAGAGAATTCCCACATTGGATAAAATGATTAAAAAGATTCAAGCAATGTGGAAGAATTTAAAAGTGTAAAGTGCAAGGACACAAGACTCAGATCAACATCGGTAATCTCTGACTGGTCAGATCGTATAATATCAGAAATCATCACTTATCAATAACTGAGATACCCCATGGGTTTGGGATACCTATGTGAAGCTCCATAATTCCAAGCTAAATTAATAAATACCACTGTTGATATTTGTGTACAACATAAGCTTTACAAAGAAATGCAAATTATGATCAGATTTCCTTTCAGACACAGGGATTTAGCATTAAAGTGGTCCATTTCAACATGTTGAAAATGCTAACATGAGCATGACTCACGGCCTGCTAAATATGCAAGTCATCGCCTTATCTCAGCCGAGAACTCATTCAGGAACACAAGAAATTTAGAAGAAATGATGGGAAATTGATAACAATAAAATCTGGGAAAGGTTGTGCCAAGGTAAAAAAAAAATCTCTCAAGAATAGTAGCTCTAATGCATTCAAGTACTATACAGCTGAAATGCTGTGGGAAAAAGGCACTTACACAAGGAAATTAAAAGTTATTGATTAACTGATTAATAAAGTAGATAATAAATAATAATAAAAATCATGACATCTGAAACGATTATCGCTTTAAGGCAGTTCTACTGGTCATCATCGGAGGACAGTCTGTAATACAGGACTTGCTGATCCGGTTCTGATCCAAAACGTGCACAATCCTGCAGCTCTGAACAGTTTCTCCTGTCACCCGCCTCTTTAGTCCAACGTCATATCCAGCCAGTCGGCTTCAGAACGGTCACATGAGGATATGTGTTCTTACATATCCCGTTAAGTGGTGCAAACTGTTAACTAAACAGGTAAATAGCTATAAAAGGCAGGCTCTGGCAAAGTAGAGAATTTCATCTGAAATTTACACTTCTTTAATTAGAGAATTAGAAAGGAAAAGTAAATTGAAGTTTCAGGGCAACAAGAGAGTGTCTGGATTCCCCCTCCAGCCTGCCAAAAATCTGTATTGTTGTGTTTGCAGGAATTAATCTTCAAACACTTATCACTTGTTATCCTTAACACAATGACAGCATTACAGAGTGATAAAAACTCTGTCCCAACTTTTCTTGGACTGCAGCAGGCTTACAGTGCAAAAACGGACATATATTAGAGTAAATGATATATTAGAGCCACAGACTGTGTTCCTACCGTATCGTTGGGTCACTGTTGGACGTGATCCACACGCCAGCAAAATTATTGGCATAGATTTTGTTCTCTATAAACTGGCCCCGCCCCTTCTCGTGAACATAGATGCCGCCTGTTTGGCCGTGGTGGATCTCACAGCGCACAACTGTGGGGTTGGCGTATGCTTTCACTTCAAAGCCCGCTATGCGATTTCGATGGATATTACAGTTCTCAAAGTAACCCTGAAACACAGAAAGTTATAAATAAATGTTCTGATATTTCTTCCTTGAATGTGCAGGACCTGACATAGCTGGCAGTAGTTACCATCCCGTGGTCGAACGTGAACACTCCGACATCCCGGCCGTGGTGAATGTGGTTACGTCTTATGATAGGATTACCATGATTTTTCACCCAAATCCCCGCTAGAGCATTGTTGCTGATTTCATTGTCTTCATAAATGCCCTGAAAACAAACAGAGGAAGGAGATAAGAAACCACAGTTTTCCCGAATACGTTTAAGCGTAACTTTGTACATTTATGGCAAACAATGCAACATTGACGGGGGGGGGGGGGGGGGGGGGGGGTGTTCATTTTTACCTGTGCATGATCTGTAATGTACAGCCCTACATTCTCACAGTCGCTAATGTTGCAGTGTTTGATGGTTGGACAGGCTCCCTGTCCACTCACACACACAGCTGAACCCACTGAACATAATACAGAATACAAAGGTAATTAGTTAAAAATGTTCAATTTACAATTATGCAACAAAAGACAGCCAGACATTTGACAATATACGCTTCTTCGTGTTTGAGACCTAAATGGTTGTAACGAGAACTTATTACTTCAAAAACATGGTCGATCTTAGCCCAGGTCACAGACAAACATAATGTGACAATATTAATAATGTCTAATTGGTGAACTTGTGTTTTCCATCAGCCTTCAACAAAGTTCCTTACTATTCTAATTTAAATGCAAATTATTTGCTATAGCATGTATAAAAACAGCCTAAAAACTGAGCAAAACTGATGTAGGAATATTAAAGAACTACAGGAAGGAGTGATTTCACAACATTTAAAATAACCTCTAGGACATAAAAATGCATTGATTTCAAACACCATATGACATTTTTTGCATAATCATGCAACAAGTATAACTTGGTCTTGTCACAATGAAAGAAATATCACCAGTACATGAGAAAGTCAAATTATTATAAAGACGTCCCGACATCCAAAGGAATTCACAGCTCTCAATAGTACAGCAGTCCATCAATGGTAGTTTTGCAAAGCTGCAATTTTAGAAATACCAAACAGGGAAGACTCTCAACCAATTTCTTAAACAATACGTCAGTGTGTGTAGTTACCTGTGCATGTGGAGCGGATGATGCAGTGGTCAATGTTGGGGCTGCAGTTGACTGTGATCTCCAGACAGTGGTGGGCGTTGTGGTGCTGCGCTGACTTATCGTCTGGATTAAACTGAGGAGAGAAGAGCAGCCAAGGTCAAGTCAGAGGCCTTGATTGCCGACGGCACTTCTGCCCGCCCACTACGTCCACACTGGAGGCTTTACTGCCGTGAATACTTTTACAATATTGTAAGAACATATACCGAGACATTTGTGTGGGACTTACATAAAAAGGAAAGGTGATAATTCAAACCACAAATATTACTACAGTATAATCATCTATACTATTTAGTAAGAGTCATTTGACACACTTCAGTTCAACATTAACATCTTTTACATCGTGTAATTGGAACTAAAATTACCAAAAAAAAAAAAAAAGCCCATGTGCCTATGTTATGAAATATGGCCCACATTTTACATTAAAAAGATATCAACCAAAACGAAACTATTAACTATAAACAAAGCTAAATAAAAACTGAAATGACAAATATCCTAGCTCAAACACAGAGCAATGACTTTTAAAAAGTAATAAATGATAAAGCATCCTTCATAGGTATGACTGTCACAATTACATAAATCTCTCACTCCAGTTACCATCATTAATTCTTTTGTATAATTGTGATTGTAACTGTTATGACAATAATGTAAAACAATCACCTTTACATATAGAAAGCTGAATTAGACCAGCAGAATTATCCCATCAGTTTTTCACTGTATGTCGTCTGATGCCCTTCTGACATCATTTTACCCACTTCTACTGTGTGTGTGGCTCTCGGTGGAAAAGTAGCACCGCTACCATTTCATCTAAAGGTGCTTTACTTCCATTGTCAAAATAACCCCATTTTGCTTAACTTGTAGTGATATTTCATTATAGCTTACTATACATCTAGTTTTTTAGCTCAAGAAAAATGACAAATAATTCAGTTGGAATTACTCAAAGAGACAGTCCTAGTTATTAGATAGTAAAAACGTTTAAACTCTGGTTAGGGACCCAAGTGATGTAAATCGTAACAGTTTTAATTGAGAATGGAACATGCACTTGCACCAAAATGGTAATTAACATTAGCACAGGGGGGCAATGGAGCCAAGTCAAAAGAAATTGCAATTTTAAGCCTCTGACAAGACTCGAAAAATGTCATTCCACTTAAGTCAGGAGTGTCCAATTCTAGTCCTCGAGGGCTGGTGGCCCTGCGTGTTTCACGTGTCTCCTTGCTTCAACACACCTGATTCAAATTAATAAATTGCCATCAGTTTGTCATCAGGAGTGACATTAACACAAGAGTGTTAATGTCACAGCCATTTGTATCAGGGTGGGTTGAAGCAGGTCATAAATGACTCATGTCCTTTAGGGCTCCATCAAAAGTTTACACTCCATCAATCCATTGTCTATACCTATATAGGGTCATGGGGTCTAGTGGACACTCTCCTAGCTTATTACAGGCAAAAGGTCTCCTGGACAGGTTGCCAGTCTAACGCAGGACCACATATATAGACAAACAACAATGCACACACACACCCGTAAGGGCAATTTAGAATAATCAATCAACCTAACTTACATATTTTTGGGCTGTGGGAGGAGGCCAGAGTACCTGGAGGGAACCCACGCAAACACTAGGAGAACATGCAAACTCCACTCCACTCGGGAGTGAAACCAGAAACCTTCTTACTGTGAGGCAACAGTGCTAACCTCTAAGCCACGGTGCTGCACATTATCATTTAATATTAAACCTAATACACCAAGGGCTGATATAACTCCAGAATGTTCCCGAAAGTGACAAATCCCTACCAGCTATGTTTTTTTTTTTTAAATTGCGAAAGCCCTATTTAAAAAATTGTATGCTTTTCCAAATCCTAAGACTGGAGAGACAAATTTTAGAGATGACATTCATTTTGGTATCTGGTCTCTGCAACTGTGGTCACGTGGCCCGTGTTTGTAGCACCATGATGGGAACATTAGAGGACTCCTGCACAGCCCTTCCTCAAGCTCATTTGAAAACACTTAGAGTTGAAGCACTCATTTACCTTTATAGTCATGTATCCCACATATGCATCCTCTGAGCCCTCCATGAAGACAAACGTTGAGTCTCTTGTATTCTCAATCACCACTTTGTCTGCTACTTTACCGGGAGCTGAAGGAAAAACAAAGGACACTCACTTAAACCCCCCAAGCATATACCTACACACACACGGCTGAACATGTAGCGCATTCTTAAGAAAGATTTATTGATTAGATGCGGTGCACTCATCAAGTCTGCAGTACTTCTCAATGAAAGCAACATTCTCACCTGCACCAATCATGGTGATAGGGGACTCTATATAAATCCACTCATCTGTATAGATGCCAGAATGAACAAAGATGAGGCCGTCAAAGTGAGCCTCTTGTACCCCACCCAGAGCGTCCTCAATGGTGTCATAATACTGTGAGCGAAAGGGACAAACACTTTCAGGGAGAACACACACGTGTTTACAATTCATCAGAGGACAGTTTGGAAAAGCAAGCAGGTGCTTAAATAAACAGCGCTATGCAAAAACCATCTATACTGGAGGGTTTTAACTTACCAGCATGTTCTCCCTGCCTTTGTATCTGCCAGGGTTACTGTAGAAATGCTCAGCAAAGCCTGGCTTTACATGTGCACCTTTGTACTGCAACATAGAAGACACCAAGATCAGTGAATGCCGTTTGTTTACCTGGTCATTCTTTAAACCAGTCACCCTTTACAGGAGTACAAAAACGATAATCTCTTGAGGATTTCTAAAACATATTGGAGGTAATACTTGCTGGTTAAGAAGGAGAAACAGCCAAAGAACAATGTTTTAGAAACAAGAGCTAAAAACAATCCCATTTTCACTTGCGAAGACGTGAAAAACTAGTCAGGGTTTCATGCAGCTCGTATGTGTATTTCCTGCTCCCTGTCCTCTGAACCCTCTTGCAATCTATCAAATTTATCAGAAGAGTTCAGGCAGCCCCCAAACCATCCACCACAAAATGTACAGACTGATGCCACATGTAACAAAGATGCATGGGTTTTGTGATGCCTTAACATTTCAAACACAAGTAAACGCTGTACTCTTTATGAAAAAAGTAAAAAAAAACAAAAAAAAAACCAACCCAGATTAATAATTTCCCAATAAATCATAATTAAAGCAAATTTGTTGGTTTCCAATTAAACTGATGTGTTTAAACTCCAAAGTAAATAGCTGAACCTCCACAACGGTGCAGATTCTCAGATCAACAAAGCAACTGAATGTAAACATGTTAAACTAGACGCTTTCACTGTAAAGGCTGTTTTACACCAAATGATGTCATCACTGAGCTCTGAAACTCATTTCAGAAGTTTACAATTGCCAACAGTGCTGTTCTCAGTGAGCTTGAGCTACCAAATACTCATGAAGTAGAGAGACAGAATAAATCCAAGCACAAAAGAGAAAATCAAAAGGCAATATTTTGTGCATTTATTTGCTAACTGTAGGACACAATTTTGCATTCCTCCTGTATCCATAAGAACACTATCTGAGAGCGTAGCACAGACATAGCAGCACAGGTTAGGACATTTAGTGCATTATTCTTCTGGCTGGCAGAACGAGCTCCAGAGTTTGTTTTCTTTAACATGCAACAGATGTATATTCTTTGATGGTAACTTATACACTGCATACAAACAAAGTGGCAGCTCTCCGCCTGCCAACATGACAGGAAACAGCGTACTTCACTCTCTACTTCACTAACCAGCGCACTGAACTCATCGGTGAACAGTTTATATAAAATTTAATGTACGATCCGTAGGTCTGGTTGGTCTACAGGTAAGCTGTACGATCCATTAAGCTTACGAAACATAAACTGGACCAAAAAAAAGACTTCTTCCTGTTGAATCTTCTGACAGAAAAAAATAAACACAAAAAATAAACACAAGCAGGCATATACTACACTTGATTTAACATGTAAAGTAAAAACAAAGCGCAAAAGGGATCCAATGCTCCCAAATCACATATTTAAATACGATAAAATCTTTTAACCTGATTTAAATACTTTCAACACCATTTAATCTTTTAACACTTACGGCAGCTTAGTTTGCTTAATTTTCTAAAAAGCTATTTATTTTACTGTGAACCAACTACTTGTATATAATGGTGCTTGATTTAAATAAATACAGACGTATTTATGTATGAGGGAAATTTGGTTTTACTTTCCCGGGACTCGTTTCCCTTTGTTAAACATGTTTAGTTTTTTCAGAGGTATTAACTCGATTGCAAAGCCATATAATGCTTGGCAAAACTTTGAATATGTAAAGTTTCTAATATATAAACAAAGGAAACATTAAAATGAACCCAACAATGGAGACCAACTTACTAGCTGCTGGAAACTCTCCTTCCAGGGGTTTGGGTGTTCGTGCTCCTCGGGGCTGACTTGGTAGAACCTGCCAGGCTCTGGGTGCATCATGGGGCGCGTATACTCGAACACTTCCATGTATAACCGTTTCCTAGAATATAACAAGAGACCAGATAGAGAGCATGTTTCAGTCTGTGACTAAGGCTGCAACTAATGATCATTTTAATAGTCAAATCTATCGATTATTGAAACCATTCAACGAATTATCAAATGCTCAAATACATACCGCTTTTATTTAGCTATTAGGTTTTAAAATTAGCCGAAGATTATTTAAGGGATGTGCCAACTAACAACACTCCCTATGGCTACCTCTGAAGGGATCAGTCAAAAAGAAAAGCAGAGAAATTGTTTTTGCAATAGAAATAGTTTCAAGCTTTGCTCATATACAAGTCCTTATGGCACCCCAGGACTTTTGGAGGAGGACAACGCATGATCACAGGCAACACCCCACTGCATCTCACACATCTATATACAATACATAATCACGTATTGTAACATTAGCTTCTCACTACCATTCCTCCTAAATGGCTGATGGATATAAATAATTTAAATGGTTTCCAAAGGCAGAAAACTAGAGCTTTCCAATGTTGTACTGTACAATACAGTAGACATAACGGTAATTGTATGCAGAGAGACTGCCGGCAGCTTTGAGTAGAGACAGGGAAAATGGACATTATGCAGTTTTATTGGGTTTTGGTGAGCAATATCAGAGACGTCTGAGCCTCAATTTCAGAAAAATTAAGAACCCCCCCAAAACTACACCAAGCATTATTTCAGTCACGCATTCACAATTTTCTCTGCATTGCTCAGGGTGCTCGATTTTTGTCAACTATGTCGATTATTCCTTGCAGCCCTATCTGTGACACACAAAATAAAAACAAAGCAGTTTTCAGAGCACTGACCATAGGATGGGATCATTTGCTAGCTGGCTGAATCTCTTGCAGACACAAGCTGCCTGGCACAGGTCCTGCTCCAGTAGGTACGAGAAGATCTTCAGAACAACTTCATCTGGAAGCTTCTGTTGTAGATATTGTTCTGCTGGGGCTGCTAAAAATACACAAAACACATAAACATATTTATATGGTCTTTTAACTAAGAAGCAGCAAACGCTCTCCTTATCCAGCTGCAGAGTTTTAACACACACCTGGGAGGTCGTGGCTCTTACCGGACACTCTTGCCCGCTTGGCTCGATGGCAAAAGGCCTCTGTTGATGAAGTAGAAGCTCCCTAAAAGAGAAGGCAAGTAGGAAATAAATTTCAGCTCAAGAACTTGGCACTAATGAATTAAAAGAGACATTCCCTGCTTTAAAGGGGAAAAAAAAAAGAAAATCAATAATTCTCTCTCAATCCCATATATCTGCACTCTCCAGGAACACAAAACTGCAGTGAGTGTCACATGCGATGCAAACAAGAGCTTTCATCTAACCTCCATTGGGCCCTTGCTGGGGCAGGCAGAGGCGGTGGCAGAGGCAGCGGTGGTTCTCTTGGGAAGCAGGGTCTTGCGCCGAAGCTGATAAGGACTGTTCTGAGCACCTGGACCGGACTCCTCAATGGCCATTTCTGCTGCAGCTGCTGCAGGAGCCTCCTCATCTAAACACAGAACCAAAGAGGTCTTACATATCCATAGTGACACTTGCATAAACAAAAACGTTTTATACATCAGGGTCATGCCATCAGTTTCTTCCACAAACATGACCCATCTCTTGATCACTTCTTTAAAATAGCATTTTACACAGCTCAAAAGTGTTCAGGGATTGCAGCATACATTACTGACACTGCTCTACATTAAGCTTGCATGTTGTGTGCCAACTATGCAGACCGCAGCCAAGGTAATAGCTGGTAAGGAAGACAAAGGTTGGGGATTGATAATGGCAGATGCACTCCCTGCAGCCAAAGTGTCTTTTCTTTCCCGTCAAGTTACTCCCGACAGGCAGCAGTCACAATGTGGACTGGAGCCTCGACGGTGCAGAGTCGGGCTCATCTTTTGTGGTGCTGTCAAATCTGGGGCCGTAGATGGGAGTCGAGCAGTGTGCGGCTAACGGCTAAAAACTGAACTGCGTAGCTCTCAAATCCGCGGTGTAAACAAATCAAGCGACGGCCAGCGGGCACCGGTAGTTATTTGCTCATTTCTGGTGATAAGCTGCTCAGCGTGACGAATGGTCGGGTGGATTCGTCAAAAAATAAAAAAATAAACCACACGCACACTATCAACTACAACAGCTGATCCGCGGGGCCTCCCGGAGCTGGAGCAGCTAGCTCGCACTGCTTCCCAATCGCTGATGTTTTTGTTAACGTTACACCCCGAAAATGGCAGTCTTGGTGATTTACACTCTCAGAAACGGTTGTGACAGCTCGGAATGTAGCGACCGAGCGGACGGGAAGCTTATGGTTAAAATGTCTGAAGTCGGCTCTTTTTTCTTTTTGCCTCCAACTGAGGGATATGAGCCATGTATGATGTCCGTGGAGCTACATACGCATTTACGTTAAGCAAAGACAACCCCCAGCCTCATCCTACCGTGGTGAGCTACAGCTAGCACCGATCACTCAAGCCAAACAAAGCGCGGCCTGGCCTGAGCCACGGAGCGAGAAGCCTCGGCTTTTCCTGTTAAACGCGTCGTCACCAGTGCTGCTCGCCAAAGCCAGAGGCAATAAAAGAGGGTTACGTAAAGACTGGTATCGCCTGACACCGCTCAATCTGAAATCATTTAGTGACTACGGCCTAGCTCACCTCTGTCCCCGTTGTTCCGTTCGGGCTGTACCGGGCGCGGCCTCGACACTCGCCTGGGTCTCCTGTTGGTGGCTCTGACGGAGTTCATCTGGGGAGTTGGTTGTCGAAAAATAGACCGCTATCCTCGACCGCCCGCCGCTAAATTTAGCCCTCGAACCAAACTGCCACCCAGATAACCTCTTTAACAGATACCCAACAAAAGAATTGCGATCAAAAAACCTACAGGTATTTGGGTTGAATTGCGTTTTTCCCTCTACAGTGTCACAGCTTCCCCCCTGTTTTACTGCTCGGTGCCAGCTCCGTCTCTGTCTGTAGCAGGAGGAGCCATTAACCCACACGGGAAACAATCGCGAGAAAAAAAAAGACCAAATCATCTCAGCCAATCAGAGCTGGCGTTTTATAAAATCGTGTTAAAGCAACCAATCAGAAGCTTCGTCTCAGACAGTTTAACAAACCTGTCTTGTTGGGGTTCGGAATCGGTCAAGCGGCGCCTTGATCAACTGCAAGTACTGTGACTGTGCATCAAAGGGCGTCATGGTCATCAATTAGTATAGTTCACCAAGCAACCCATTGTAAAAGCGCGTATAAATAGGGGTAAAAAAGTAGGTCGGGGTTTTGCGATCACTTGTAACAATGTGGCATCTTAAGATGGAGATTTAAATAAAAGCTAAAATGTCTAAAGCCACCTTTTATTAAAACAAAAATACCTGACAGGTAATCATATATTTATTTGTTCTACAGTATTTTATACGATCAAAACCCTGAGTGTATTGGTGACATTTGCTGGTTTAAAACGTTATTACAGATGTAATATATAAAATAGCAACTGACTGTCAAGTTACTCTGTAAATATTATAAATATGGATAGGTACGTTACATCGCGGTTTATCAGAATTACTAACTTTAAAATGCACATTTCTTTCTTTTTAAAAGGAAAATGCCGAGAAACCGAACACAAAACACAACTCATACACAACTTTTTTGCATGACCTATCTCCAAATGCAATAAAATCGTTTTCATTCACTTTAAAAAGCGTATCAATTCATACATTTTTTAAAGACCCTTTATATTTTCGGGACGAGCGTTTTCAAATAGTTTTTTGGTGGAGTCTCGCTTCAGGTTTAAGTGTGATATGAGGCAGGTAAACCACTAGGGGGCAGTGTTAAGCTTCAAATAACCACTCAATGGTTTGAAAACACTTGATAGAAGTACAGTATGGTGATGCTATTTTATTTACTTTTTCTTATAATTTCACTCTAGAGAAGAGCAAAGATACAATGATTTTCAGTCATCTGTGTACGTAAAGTTTTATTACATTTTTTTAAGGATATGTGTTAGAAAGGAAATTTGTTGTATCTAATGTCATTAAATACAACAAATACAATGAAATTTGTTGTCTTTAATGTATTTTTAAAATCCAAACTGACGGTATTTTATAGTAGACTTCATACAGCAGAGATCACAAAGCATCCAGAACAACTAGCACCACCTGGTGGATAAAGTGTAAAAATGCAGCCACAAGTTTAGCATGGAGGAGGCAGTGCATCCATATCAATGAGACAGACTTGAATTCCTTCTTGCAGCTGCAGCCTTGAAACTCCGAGTGTGTGCATGCATGTGTGTGCACCTTATCTCGCTCCCAAATTCATTCTCCTGTTATAAGCAGAATGAGCAGCTGTGTAGTCTCTCCTCCTACACCCACCCACCTTGATACACGGGACAGAGGTTGGTGGGGTCGCTTCATCCTTGAAATCTTTGGATGCTCTGAAGGACAGCATTGGTAGATAGAGGTAGCTTGATTATTGCATGTGGGTGTGTGTATTTGAAAGACTTTGTCTATCTTAATGTTCTAAAATAGAGACGTTTATGAACAGATGATATAAAAACAACCAAATCATTAAAAAAACATAAATGTCACTTCAAAGATGATTACAGGGCTTTCATTCATAGAGACACTGACAACTTGGAGGGGATTTGGAGGCAAGGGAGAGTATATGAGGTGGTTATTAATCAGCAGGTCCCTGCGGTGTTCATTTAATCAGTATAACTCAATGTCATCGTTAAACATTAAACAAATATTCTGTTCAAAAAGCGTCAGCCCTTTCTACCTGTCTTGCTGCCAGAAAATCCAACAAAGTCACAAGAAGCAAAACGGTATCTAGGACAACTTTATGACCCATTTTTATTCTAATTTTCTGCAGTTGTTTTGTGTTTATTTGGATTACTGCAGAATATACACTTCTTGAAGTATTTTAAAATGTCTATGAAGAAAACTAGATACTGGCTGCCAAACGTCCTTGTCTGAGGTTAAACATTCAAGTGAAATGAAACAAATGAAACTGTAGGTGAAATGTTGTAATGTCTGCGTAGAATTAAACCATAAAGGCATTGGAGATATGCAGACCAACTCATTTAAATCATGAGAGTGGATGGAGCTGTCTGATCAAGCATCTGTTCAATATGGAACCACCGTAAAAAAAAAAAAAAAAAGTTGAATCTCTCAAAGTATTAGGTTTGTAGCCATCACAAACTGCTTGAAATCTTTCTGGCTAAATGAAATAGGATTTCAGTGGAAGGCAAAGAAGGAAAGCCCAGCAAAAGTCAACACCTGTGGATATTTGGATGACAGTCAGCACTCTTGTTTTCCATCTAGACTCAGTGTATTGGCCAGTGAGTAGATCACACGGCTGCTCTTTGGAGAGGTCCAAGTTGGCTGCTGACAGGATGATGTCTCTGTCCGGTAAATTTGCGCCCGAGTCTTAAACAGGCCAAAGCGAGCCGCCAGGAGAAAGAAGTCCCTCCGGAAGGCACGGGTGAAGAAGGCGTACAGGAAGGGGTTGGAGCATGAGTTGATGGGGTAAAAAAGGACCAAGAGGAGTTTGGAGTCTGAGACCGTTATGAGAGGGAGCTTTAAGGCAGCTGAAATGGCGAAGAAGGAGATTGGAGCCATGCAGATGAAGTCAGTGAAGATCAGGATGGCCATACGTTGAGCCACACGGGTGTCAGCGTGGGCTGGTGCCGACGAAGGCTTGCGATAAGTCAGGTAGATGCTTAGGTAACAGCCACACACACAGATGAAAGCAAGGATGTTGAGAAGGAGTAGAGAAACCACATAGACCTGGGACATCAGAGACTCCACATCCATAGGCAGGCAGATGCTCACCTGCACAGATATAGGGACAGATTAAAAAAAAAATCTGTAATTAAGGGCACAAAATTTCCATGTCTGTATAAGCAGAAACTTATCTTATTTTCTTTATGTAGCTGGGAAACACAGTAATGTGTGAAACCATGGACAAACAATGGACTACTGAGCTCCTAGGCAACCAACTCATCCTCAGCACATAAAAGAGCTCTGTATTCTTTTTTTTTATGTGCTTCTATGTTACAAATGTTTTGTCCTATTTTGGTCATGAATGTATGATTTTCATTATTTTTCATCTCTTTGTGATCATTTTGAATATTTTTTCTGTTGTACTTTAGTCATTCTTTGTGTCATTTGTTTTTTTTATGATAGTTTTTTTCCCCTACCCCGTCTATTTGTCCTTTTGTGCTTGTTGTAGTTTTGTATCATATTTTGATCAGTGGCATCCGTTTGCTATTTCGTCTCAGTGTAGTAATTTTTTTGTTACTTCAGTTACATCTCAGACATCTTGGAGAGAGAACTTAGATGCTTTGATATGGGCGTGAAAGCAGATAGCTGTTAAACAGGAAAAAAAAAACCCAATAAAACAGAGGATTTTTCCTCAGGTCCAACCAATCCAACACTTGACTGTCCTTCCCAAGGCCATTTACGCTGCAATTCACGTGACTAACGCAGCTCGCATGGTGAGCTGGTAAACTTGGTACGGTGGGCACAAGAACTTCCTGACCCGCGGGAGGGAATGTTCAGGTCACTGATTTAACTTGGCTTAAATGTCACATAACAATGTACGTCCCCAAAACAGCTTATAACCCTGACCCTCACCCTAAATAAGTTATCTGAACATTCCATAAATGTTTTAGGCCTCATATAGACTAAGATTTTCTTTGCTCCACAGTGACCACTTTCTCACTTTTGAGAATTTGATGCTTTTCTTTCATCTACAAAACGACAAAATCCTTCAGAGATTTAAAAAAAAGGTTGCATGGTCTTTATTCGTATAAAACATAGTCTACATATTTTACTGTTTGATTTGTAGGGAATGCTTCGCTGTGCTGTTTTAAGAAGCGGAGAGAAATGAAATGCGCAGGATAAATAAAGACCGTACTTTGCTGTAACTGCTGACCCCGACTGTGGGCAGCAGCGCAGCCAGCGAGGAGAAGATCCAGCCTGCTGTCATGATGATACACGCGTGCCTCAGGCGAAGTTTGCGGTCCAGTCGCAGAGCATGTGTGATGGTGTGCCAGCGCTCCACAGTGATGGCTGTTAATGTGAACACTGACAGCTCGCTGGCAAACACCTGTAAATGAGACACTTATTCATCATTAAAGAAAGTGATATCCGTGAGTGTTGTCATCACAGGCAGTCAGCTCTACGGAGGCGTACACACCGTGAAGAAGCCGGCCACGTTGCAGCCAAGTCCCGTCTGCCAGTCCAAGGCATGGTTGTAGTACCGGCCATGAGTGAGCATGTCAACGGTTGCTATGACTACCAGGTAGATGCCCATGCAGAGGTCAGCAAAGGCCAGGTGGCACATGAGGAAACGAGGAACAGTGAGCTTCGTGCGACTGCCTGTCCGCGCAGGGGAGGGGAGAAGAAAATTTGTCCAGTCATTCAGGTTAGAATCAATAAATATTAACCGTAAAATAATTTTAGAGTCAAAACAAATATTAATGTGAAAAGTTAAATCACTAGTGAAATACAGTAAAAAAAAAAACCAACCAACCAACCAAAGAAACAACCAAACAAACAAAGGAAAAACAGTTTGTACCACAGATGAAAGCCAATAGAGAACATCCCGTTTTTAAAGCTGAAGACATTGTGAAAGTATAGAAAAAATGCAGGTCATGGAAAAACTAAGGGTTGGCGCCGAGGGCTTGGGAATTTCCATGGCTCCCCATGTTAAATAAAACCCAAAATTTACACACCTAGAGTCGGGCACAAAATATGCTTTTGGCCTCCATATTTATGATGGCGTTGACTCATCCAGGTCATGGAGACTGCCAAAGGCTTGAGTCAAGGGAACTGAACTTCCTTTTTTTTTTTTTTGTTCTTGAAGATATTTCATCTTCCATCCAGAAGGAAAACAAAAAGGAAGTCTAGGAGCCTTGGTTTAAACCTTGGGAAAACTGCATAGCTAGATTTTACATCCATAACCACCGAATGGAGAGTGAATTTAATACACCTAATCAGTTAAAACTGTGTATAATTAGGGACATGGTTTTATGGGTGACAGCGACATCACAGTCTGTTGTATCAATTTGTTGTCATCACTTTAGCTACTTAGCACTTTTGGTGAAGTTGACATCTGTGCTGTGAATAAAGATCTGAGAGTGCACTGTTCATCTTATTTTAAAGGTAATTCAGCTTGTACTAACAAAGTGCTGTGTCGGTCTCTCAGTTTGGCCTGGAAGGGTTTACGAGCGAAGGTGGCTGTAGTCCTCCTTCTGGTAGTTAGTGGATATGAGTCAGAGTTAAGTCTTAAATAGTATCAGGCCGTGGGTAAACAGCAACATGGAGACAGAATCTGTGTTACAGCATCTGCCCTTCGACCTTCTCATAAAAACCCAAAAGAAAAAAAAAAACCAGCAGAGAAACTACACTGGAACTTCTACTTCTTCTCTGTGTTTAAGACGTTACTCCAAACATCAAAATAACACAAAACAGTTTCACCAACTAGAAAACTTCATATTCCAATCATATTATATATTCCTACAATTACAAATCAAAATAAATCTTACAGCAGCTGGCTGGAGGCCAGGCTTCAAACCACTCATCAGAAAACTTGATGTCGCAGAGAATTTGTCCCTTTTTAAAAGATTTTTAAATACACTCCATGACAAAAACACTAAGAGATTTGGTACCAAGCTTGTACTTTTCTTACAAACTTAAAATGCAACAAGATTTTTTTTTCACATTTGAAAGGAGATTATTTGAGATAAACAGAAAAAAACCCCTACAAACAGTTTGTGAACCTGGATTACGTATACACTTGTCCAGAAAAGCCTTGGAGTTGGCTTTGTTTGACAAATGTCCTACCTAATAATACCAGGAGAACCACTGCGTTGCCCAGCAGAGCGAGGACAGAGATAATCCAGATGAGGACCCGTAAGGGGACGGGTGACATGATGTCCTCACAGGGGTTAAAGTTATCAGGTGCTGGGCTGCAGGTGATGGAGGTGGAGTTGAAGCAGTGCTCCTTGTAGAAACCTGGGTAGCGCTTCACTTCGGGGTGACTGCACTTTGGGACCCACCGGGATCTGGCACACAACACAAGACATCACAAATATTGCATGTTATTTTGATGTTTTTCTTTATTAAGTCTCATGTTTATACCTCCTCCTGGAGTCGTAACAATACATTTCATGGAGCAGAAAAATCAAGACATGCATCGAAAATCACTTGTGCTTAATTGGAGTTTAATAAATTGACTTTTGGCATAAAATGCTTTAAAAATGAATTGTCACTAATGTGCACTGTGTAAATAAAGTGAAATGAAGTAATTCAAGTATTAACCAGCTCCCATGTGATTTCCCTTTGGGGATTAGTAAAGTATTATTGGATGAACTGTACCTTATGCTTAGATGGACACCTGTACCTGTTTCTGTGCATGTTTTGGAACGCACAACAATGTGACGGGTACGTCAGGTTGGCCAAGTCCAGACTGGTAAAGTGGTGTGGAGAGGGAAGTTTCTTCAGATGATAGGTGGACTTTGCAGACAGCTTCTTAAGACCACTGAGGATGGAGTCAGGCAGAAAGCTGATAGCCGTTTGAGAGATGTCCCTGCAGAAGAAATATGGAAAGAATTCAGCAGGAGACCCGCTTTAATATAATTTTTCATGTTTCTTTTCTCTATTTCTCTATTTGTCTGATTTGACCTATTGGAAAGACTTCCTTCCAGAATAGTTGGGATGGTGTGTTGCCAGAAAGTAAAAACAGAATGGTTTTTACCTCACTGAAATCCTACATTTCATTGAAAATTTAACATAAAAGTTAACATAAGTTGACATCAATTTAAATGGTGTCAGCTTAATGTCGCTGCACAAGATTATGTTTTATAATAGCAAAGAAAGCTAAAAATTATTAAGATGTTAATAGGTGAGGGGGATGGAGTCTACCAGGGGGTCTGCTGGAAATGGTCCACAGGTGAAGGTGGTTCACGGATCTGGCATGTAAACAGAAACACCAACAATCTAACTCATCAACCTGGGATCAGTGGAGACTGACTCACTTTTGGATCATCCATGTATGAGGTTAAGTGGGTGTGTTCAACTAACAGCCAGTCTTGTCTGTTACAGCCATTAGATGGATGCAGCTCCTACACTTTTTTTTCCCAGTTATCCAGTATAGTCTATGAGTTTGTGTCTTCATTCACAAAGGCAAGTTTCATAGAAAGAGAGAAAAAAACACCACATATAAAGAAGATGCAGATAAGTCAGAACCTTCTCTGAGCCCAAGTTTAGTCAGCTGAAATGTGGCGTCATGAATTCAAATATAAGGGCATATTTGTGCAGATGATAACTTCTTGATTGTAACTTCCACGGCCTTTTTACATTTGATCATTTTTATTGTGTTTACGAATGAAGATGAATGGTTATTCAAGAGTCAGACCAAGTGGAGCACCAGCAACAACGGCTGTTCTTCTGCTGTCTGAGCCTATCTGAGGTGTGACTTTATAGGCAGCGCCCTTGATGGTCTTTGATATAAGAGATGGAACATAAACAAGATGGGAGATAAACGTGGCAAAAGAAAATGCAAGTACCCTTAAAAAAAAAAAAAAAAAAAAATCTTGAATCCAGTCCAATCTTGTAACTCATTGAAAATAAATGTCTCATTTCAAAACAAAGAAGGACCCAAACTGTGGAGCAGCTGAAAGCTAATATCAAGCACGACTGAACACTTTCAGAATGACAGTAGTTGGTCTCCTCACTTCCCAGCGTGGGGTCCAAACTCTAACGCTGTTTAAAGAATGTGTCATAAAACAGTGTAAACATACTCTGTCCTGCCTTTGTTTTATTCAGATTGTTGACTTCAAATTCAAATAGAACACACATTTAAGAAAGAAATACTATACTTTTTTTTATTTGTGAACCTTAATATGTTTTCTTTCCACTATCTTATATGAAACATTAGGTTAGGTTATTTGAAAATGACTGCATTCTGATTTTATTTACATTGTACACAGCATCTCAACTAAGATGGAAAGAAGAATAGTATTGAAATTTGGGGGGAAAAAATCCTACTACTAACTGATTCAAGGGAAGTCGTGCACATGCCAATAAAACTGTAGAGAAAAAAAATGAAGCTGAAATGTAGTTACCCTTTGATTACCAGGAGTGAGAGAAAAAGAAAACATCTCAGCAGTGACAGAGCAAAGGCCAAATACTTCCCTTTGATTCCTACTTCAATAGAGAAAAGTATCTCCCTTTTAAGGAATAAAAAGGTTTAACTTTGAATCTTCAAAGATCGCACAGATTCCCACCGAATGTCAGATTATTACTTGTGCTGACTTTAATAAGTGATGATGAAGAGGGTGAATCATATAGATGAAATGCTGTTGGATGTCATGCTTACAGTACCACCAACTCACTGGAACCGACAAAGGCACTGGGACTGATGTGAGTAAGCTGTTTGTTGCCTCTGAGCAGTCTAAGACGGAGAGAGAAACAAAGAAATTAAACATGCAAGATGACTGTCTTTTGCGACTCTCCCCTTTCAGCGATTGTGCGTCTGCCTTTGACTCACAATCTGTACATCTTTGTTTCGTTGAAGGCGTCACTTGCCACCTCCTTGATGCCATTTCTGGTGAGCCGTCTGTCATTAGAAAGGGAAGCCAAATCACCGTCACGTGACTCCGACACAGAACATTCCCTTCAGTAAAATTATCTGAGCTGCTGACGCCAAACTTACTGCTTGCTTTTTCTTTTGTTCCCACTAACTAAAGCTGTTTAAAATGCAGACTCTAAGTGACAAAAAAAGGAGTAAATTACTGCTTGGGGTCCTTGTCCTTCTTTTTCTCGTCTTTCCCCTCATCAACTATGCTGATGTGAGTTTTGTGTCTTGTCGATTATTTGCCTGGGGACAAGTTAACCACTTCAAGATTATTTTTAATCAAATGTTGGTTGGTTTTCTTGCATTTTGATTACATTTCATTGCTGTGGTTGTTTTTTCGGCCCAGTTTTGGTGATTTTGAATTATGACTCAGTTTGTGTGATGTTAATTTTTGTTGTTATGTATCTTAATTTTTCATCTTTTTCAGATTATTTTATATCCCAATTTAGTTATTTTTAATTTCTATGGCACCTTTGACGTAATAACTTTCCAATTGCATCTCTTCCTTTAGGTCTCTTTTTAAAATCTTATTTCAAACATGAAAACCACAAACAGGTAAAGAGAGTAACACTACTCATCCTGTGAATCTGCCTACTGGCATTCACGTGAATGTGACACTTGCCACCAACCCAACACTTCTGCAGATCAGTCATCAGATCCCCCTACTGGCACTAACCCAGTCATCTATGGCAGCTGCCACACAGCAGTACCCTATATATAGCCCTGTATCTATATCGATGTCTATCTATCTATCTACCTATCAAATATATATATATATATATATATATATATATATATATATATATATATATATATATATATATA
>JAOWBL010000011.1:7967141-8029232 GCA_028564865.1 Zenarchopterus dispar | reverse complement strand
GACTCCTGGCTGGGAATCAAACCAGGAACCTTCTTGCTGTGAGGCAACAGTGCTAACCACTAAGCCACCATGCTGCCTGATGTATTAATATAAACAACTAATTTAACACAGAATACAATTAAGGTGATTTAAATGATTAAATACTCTCAAAAGCATCTGTTTTCAAAGTCACTTCGGTGGTTGTGAGGGACATCAGTTAATTGTTCAGATTTGATAGGACACCAACAACCCTCCTCAAAGCATCATTCCTCCACTCCCTGTCTTGACAGGCAGGCGGTGAGAGATCCTACAGAAGTGAAAAAAAAAAAAAAAATGCCACAGCCAGCTCAGCATCTCCTCCATATATTTTTTAATGCAGAACCAAGACTTCACATAGTCTTTTGGCTTTGAAACGAATATAGACAGTTCCTGTCAGAAAAGTCTCTCTGGCAACAAGGCCTGAGTGCTTTTATGATTTCAATCACATATAGTGATCCTGAGAACACTTTCATTTAAGACGTCATCCAAAGCTCCCTGAATTTTTCATAGCACTGCCTGTAAAACTCAAAGATTATCACTTTGAAGCTTGTTTCTTTGAGTTTGTACCTAAATTAAATTCTAGAACATTTTAAATGAGTCGGGATAGTATAATTACATAGATGACACCCTCAGCAGACTCGCTTTCTTCTAATACCTGTTTTTGTCACGGTATTGTCCCAATTGACAAATGGCAGGTGAAAAACAGAGAGCAGCAATGTGCTTATTAATGCGCTAAAGAAGACTGCAAGCTAACAATTATGGATCCAGTCGTCCTACAAACTGCAGATACTGCTGAAACGCTGAATTTAAACTGAAGTAAAATCACAGGACATCTTTAACCAGGGCTGCACCAAGACATTGAGGAAGAGCGGTCGTGCTTTGCATGCAGATACATTCCCGTAGTTGATAAATTTTTAATAAAACCAGCATTGGGAAGTTCAGTGAAAGATTTGGCCAAAAGGAGATGAATGAAGATCAGAGAGAAAAGTCGAAATGATTATGCATGCTCACAAGATGGAGTTTTGTGATAACTGGACGTCCCTGACTCTGGGTTGGTTTACAAATTGGCGAATGGAGGGAGGAATTTCTGAGATGTATTCTCAACAATACAGACCTAAAGGTTTTTGCTTATATCTCAGCTGAGAGACACTATGAGTTGTATTCATCATAATTAATTTGCTAATGAAAATGCTGGCGAAAGCAGCTGCAGCTGTAGCTAATCTGTGGCTTGAAAGTTTATCTAAGAGAAATAAATCTGACAACATGACAAATTGGAAATATAGAAAGTCTATTGAACTTCATTACTAGAAATCTGGGATTTATAGTTTTTTTTTCTTTTTCTGGAGCTCGTCTTTCTGCAGAGGCTAAAACTCACAGTATTTCGGGCTCTGCTGCTTCAACTTTAAAAGTTTAGTCTTATCTGGCCATGAGCCCCAAAAAGTTCACTGGCAAATTTATAGAGTATCAAATAAAAATCCCAAACTAAAAACGACACAGAAAAGGATGGAAGAAAATGAGTTTCCTCGTATATTAACTGAATTTACGTTGTTTTAAGAGAAAAGAGACAAAATGCATGAAGCAATATGTATAAATGTGTACACATAAAGCACCCTAAAACCTACTGAGTAGTTTCTATCACTTTATTACTCTTAATGCTACAAACGAACTCAGAATTGGCTTAAAATTTTAGGAAATTGTGGGAGAAAGTTGAAGTGAAGCAAGCGAGTCAGATTGACACGTTTATGAGTACTTACAGGCACCAGGTCTTGCTGGAAATGTTGGAGGGAATTGCTTTGACTCCAAATGGCACCGAATTACACGGCAAACTGGTCTCAGGGTCCACTGAAGAGCCTGGCACCGACGCCGGTGCCATCTTTATCATCACGAGCATCAACATCATCAGTGTGTTTACCACCATGCTTTCAGCCTGGTTCTGTCCAGTGTCCTTAACTCTTCAAGTCTCCTTGTTTTCCTTCTTAATCTGTGTCTTTCGCAGATACATGCCTACGCATATGCAGGCCCTTCACCAGAGCTCACACTCCAGTTCCAGGTGAAAACCTTGTCTTGTTTTTCTGTCTGTCCACTCAGCACCACGTTGGAGAGAGAAGAAATGTTTTGGTGTTTTCATGCTTGGTGAATGCCGGGGGCGTGTGAAAAGCTGCAAGGGTGTATAAGGATGTAGGAGGTCTCTTCTGGGTTGAGTACATGCCTATTTCCGCACTGTCTAAGAATGACTACGGAGGTCAGAGTCTGCAAATGGCTTTGGCGCTGTAATCTGACCAAAATCTCTTACACACTCCAACTTTCAAGATGAACACTCCAAATCAAAGAATACCAGGAATCAGTCAGAGTTTAGACACTAGGAAATGGCAGTACCTTGCTTTAAAGAAAAAAAAAAAATTCTGTTTGTTTGTTTCTGATCAGACAGAAAGATATAGAGTTGTATTCCAAATACAGGCTTTGTGTTTCTGGAATATTTACTAGGAATATTCCTGGCAAATATTCCCATTTTCCAGGAATAGAGTGTTCTTGGCAGAGGTAAATACTCTATTCATTGTGAACCATACATTTCTTATCTATCTGAACAAAAATCGAGACCCGAAATATTACCAAATAAGCTACTGTAGCAAGCGAAAGCTAACAAACTTAGCTTACTAGCGCTTCTTGGAATGTTTTGATTGTATTTGTAAATAAATAATAGTTTAAAAAAAACATCAACTACAGCACAAGAAGAAAATATAACCATATAACCATAAGTAAATGGGTATTCCCACTTTGGTCCTTGTTTGGCATCTGTGAAAATCTGTGTTAGCATAAGCTAGCGCCTGGTAATGCTCAGCTGTCCTCATTTATTCATGATGCTGTATTAGAAAAGGTAAATGTAAATATATATTAAAATAAGGAACTTAAAGAAAGACAGATCTAAGGTTACTTTCTTTGTGAAAAGAAACTTAGCTGTGGCTACCTTCAATCAAGCCTGCAAAGTTGTGTAGCTGCGGCCAAATATAATGTTTCAGGTGTCATTTTGGTGTCAAAATCAGAAATGACAGCTGCGTTTAGCTGATGGTTGTAATGATTGATGAGGAACTGATAGTTGCTAGGCATTGCCTAAGCTGGCTGCTAACCAGAAGTCTGTGCCCTTATATTATAAATACATTTGTGCATAAATCCACCTGATGTGAATTTATATAAAGCAACAAGTTTGATTTATTGCATTTATTTGCACTTTATTTTAGGTACAAACAAGAGTTAACTTGTACAAGCTGCTGTAATAGAACAAAAGACTGCAGTTTCTCAGATGCCAGACAGAGATCACATTTTTGTTGTTACATTTTCTAGTTGTGTTAGCTGAAAATGTTGTCTTACAGGGACAAAACCCTTTCCAAGCACAGCCAGGTTTTTGAGCTATTTATTTAAGTATAATCTTATCTTAATGCTGCACCTTTGCTGATGATAAATTCATCACAGGGTTAATGATGAACAGTAGCTATACACGGCTGCAGCTCATTTATTTTGCTTCAGTTTTGCCAAATAATAATGATATTGTGAAGAGTTTTACATTGTTGTTTATCTGTGGTTATATTTGCCCAATAGTAGGACCTACTACCGAAAATTATTTTTAACAATCAGACATTTTACACATGCTGCACACACACACACACACACACACACACTATGGACACAATACATTTTTCTAATGCACTTTTCACTCGTAGGCAGAACATACAGCCAGGTTTCAAGGACACTCAGCATTCATGTGCTTTCAAAAACACACCCACCCACCTAGCAGTCTTTTCTACTTTGATGCTTGCTTCTTTTAAATTTGTTAAATTCAGCGCTGTGTATGTTTTCTTGTGTTAAGCTACATAATGATGCGTGTATGTTATTCTGTGGGAACTTCTTTTGGAGGAAAAAAAAAAGAAGCTCTTTGAGATTTATTTCAAAGGAGGAAGAAATATGTAGCCTTGAGCTTCTGACACTAACACACAGACACACATACATGTACACACACGTGCACACACACACAGAAATACTCTCTCCCACAGTTGTTTGCTTACAGACAAGACAAGAGAGAAACAGAAGGATTAAGAGACCAAGATAACATGTTCATCTAATAAATGTAATTGCACAAAGGAGAGGATACGAAGGGCTGAGGAAGAGGAAGATCTGTAGGATTCTTTTACACCTGTGCAGGGGAGGAAAAAAAAAATATTGACCAACTCTTCCCTCTGCTCCACTTCCTCTCAGAAGCCAGTGGACGTATAAAAGAAGACCTTGTTTCACACAAATATTTTGACTATAAAGCAGGTGGTCAGGTTTTAAAGCTTCTGCATTTAGATCCACCCAGAATCTGACTAACCACCAAAAATGCTTGATAGTAAAAAAGCTGTATTGTCTACGTGAACATCTAGAAAATTAAATGTTTTTACCAGCATGTATAACCTTTCCCAACAACCCCCCCCCCGAAACAGAACGGTTTCACAGAAGAGCTTTACCACTTGAATTATTGATTATACGAATTTAGCGTTGCACTTTAATGGCCTCACAGTCTTCCAGCGGTCTCATGGTCTGTAAATGAATGTCTGGAATAGATTTCTATATGTGCGCTTCACTAGAAAAGGAGTGGGTGGTTTAGCGTTTTAAAGGAAAGATGATCTTTATCATAACAATGTTTGAGTTCAACTCATGCATTTGACTGTCTGAGGAGAGTTTAAACAGGAAATAGATTGTTGTTTGCCTGGACCATCACAAGTACTGGCTCATAAGACCTATTAAAGCACAAAAAAACCCCCACAGAAATATCCAAAACAGCGGGACATCTTTTACTCATTATTACTGTTATTATCATTATTATTATTAAATGACAGAAATATTAATGATCAGAACATTTTGACTGAGACCAAGGATCTCTGTTACGAAAGAGTCTTGGGGATAACAGCTGCGGCACATTTGTCATACATGCACTGAACATACATGCAACTACAAGAATAAAATCAGCCGTTAAAATATGTGTATCTCGAAGTATTAGCTTTTAAAGGGCATTACGGGAATATTACAGAGTTTAATAATCCCCAGGACTATTATTAGATGGTAATGAGTGTAAAATTTTGTTAGTAACCAAAATAATGTGAATCGAAGCAGTTTGAGTTGGAACAAAAAATACGTTTGCAGCATAATGGCCATGAATGTTAGACCAGAAGAGAACCTGCTAATGTCAGGTGCAAAATAAAATGAAATACGCTGTTAATATCTAAGTACTGAACCAGTTTCATGGAAGAAGAAGCCATAAATTCTTATGCTTATTTGGCATCTATTGACAGTAGTTTGCGCGACATCAGTAGTCGACTTGTAAAGACTTATGACAACAATAGCAACAAACAGATCCGAGTTCCTGGCTCTGATTCCTGGGTACACATACATCACTTTTTTTTTCAGTCTTGTTAGAGGCTTAAAATAGCTGTTTGTTGTCACGTTGGCAGGTCGCCCTCTTGGCTAACTTTAATTGCCAGTTTTGCTGCACACATATCCCGTTATCACTCAAAACTGCTTTGTTTTTGTCCCTAATGGAGGTTTACACTCCTTACAATCTAATAATAGATTCAGGGTTGATTTAACTCCTGAGAGGTCCTTTAAGTTAATTCAGTTCCTCAATTTCAAGCAGTCCTGTGACTGACTGAGTAGAGGACACATTTGAATGCTTTTTCCCCTCAAATTTGTATGAAACCTGGGAGCCAAGAGCAGGAGGAGAGTTCGAGAACAAAGAGTTACTCTGAGTAATGAGGGGACAAAGACATGATGGAAGAGGTCCAGAAATATCCAGCAAGTCTGCTAAAAGCTGCTCGATTTCTACAGTTGTGCAAGATCATCACATCTCACATTGTACGGCTAATAATCGGGTTATTAGTTGGACTGAGCTAGTTCAGAAGTATTAGTGTTATGGTGGCGATTCAGAGTTAGTTCATGCAGCCAACTCTGGAAATGACTAAATTAAGAAAAAAAACTGACTGAGGTCAGACATCAAAAACATACGATTTTACGGCTTAATAGAACACTTGGAAACACGGTGTCATGGGCTGGGATTGAAATACACTTCTGAAATTCCTTTCAAACTGTTTGGGACTGACCGAGCACATTATAATAGCTAAAAGAAGTGCAGGGAGTCATCTTTATGACAGACTTTATGACTTCCAACATGAAGGAGATGTCAAGGTTGAAACTAGTACTCAGTGTCAGCCTATACTCAAAGCCCAAAAAAGAATTGGTATCTGAGAGAAAAATGTGCTGTCTCTAGAGACTTTAACCGATGATAGAGACTATAAGAGGACAAGACTGACCATCCACAGTTACTGAAAAAAAAAACCAACAAAAAAAAAAACATGCACCTTGGAAACAACGCTTAAAAAAGTCCATCATTGAGAATACTGTGCATGATTTGTGTCTCATTTATGTCTTTGTCCAGATGTTACTCCACCTCATCTGGTGACAGCTCCAGTGGGCTCCAGCTTCCTTGTGACCCTGGATGAGCTGGAAAAAGAGAGTGGATCGATGGAGAAATTTATTTGGACACAAAAACAAACAAATAGCTTAAGACAAAGGTGCATCTTAATGAATTAAATAGTGCTCTGCTATAAAATGATCTCACAGAAAATAATTTTTTTATGTTATAGTAGTTCTGCTGGTAGCTGGCAAAACATTTAACGAGGTTTCCTTTTAGGTGAAAAATATCATCGATCCAGCTTTATTAAAATGATATAATAAAATAATCACTAGTCTGTGAAAAATGGTTACATCTGCTTGATTTTATTTTTTTCATTCTTGCAGTTTGTCTACCTGTAGTTTCATACTCTCACTGACAGAACAGCAGCTTCAGATTTCTTAAGAGAAGAATCTAGCATTGACATTCTTTCTCAAAACACGGCTGAGGGAAAATGATGCTTTTATATTCTCAATCGTCTGAGCTGTCCTTGCTCCTGATTCTGACTTGAAACAGCCTTTACAACATATAATTATGCAACAAAATGGAATTGATTTTTTTTTTTTTTTTTTTGCCATGCAAATTTTGGAGGTTTTTGTTGTTTCTGTCTGATTGAGCAGTGATGAGTATACCAGGGCTATCTCTTTATCTCGGTGTTGGCTCTCTGTGGTCAAGGACGGCGAAGTGGCAGATGGCTACGTTCAGACATGAAGCTTTTGATGAGGACAGGCTGTTCAGAGGAAAAAAAGAAAGTTAAAGAAAAAGAAAAACCAAACAACAAAAGAACAAGATAGCAAGACTTGGAAGATGTTTGTAGAAATAGCAAAGTCCTTTTAGCTTGCTCTCACCTGAGGATGCAAGCTGGGCTCTGCGGGCTCAGGGATCTTTCATCCGGCAAACAGGAACTCTGCAGAGACCTATACCATTTACAGCACCGACTCATACTTCAAAGCCCTGCCTGATGTGTGAAAGGGAGTATTTATAATCCCAGAGTCCCAGAAAGAGCACGAGCAGCAAGTAAAGGTGGCACTTTCCATATTCTGAAAAAGGAAAGATGGAACTTAGTTGAGCTGTAGCTCAAGAAACACTTTAATATTTTACCTGAGGACAATTGCTTACAGACAAAGACTTGATGGGAAAACAGGCAAATAGCTTGTTTAGCTCTGTCAGGCTGTCACAAACAGTGCTTTCCTCACCAATCCATCTGACAAATATCTTGATTTCTCTGTACAGCAAAAAAAAACTTGTCATTGTGAGCAGCCAAAGTCTAGTCACCTTCAGATGTCCTGTTTTGACTGGCCACCGAGCTCAAACCCAAGCATGCACTATCATGAGAAAACAAATCCTGCTGGAACGTTGAAATCTGTAATTTTTTTTTCTTCCATTTTAGCTTCAGGAAAAAAAGGAGGTTGTTTCTTCCCTGACTGATTAACTGACTAGCTGTTGCACAAAGTGGATTGCCAACTCTCATGTAAGACACACGATATACACATCAACACTTCAGCTGGTAAATTATTTGGCAGCACAGATATCGAAAAAGGTTTAGATACGAAATGTCAACCATCACAAGGCTGCTGCTCTTTGCAGATAAGCATGCAGATCTGCTCAAGTTCTGAGGTTCAAGCTCAGCATTAAAGTGGGGAAGAAAATTTGAAGTTCACGAGCTACGGTTCCAGACGACCACACCGGGTACCACTCCTGTCAACTAAGAACACAAAACTGAGGTTACTATTCACGTGGGCTCATTGACATAAAAAAAGAATGGAAAATGTTACCTAGAATGATGAGTCTCAGCATTTACCGCCATACTTGAATGCAGAGTCAGAATTTGGTCTGAGCTACATGAAAGCACGGATCATGTTCTGTCAATGGTTCAGGTGGTGGTGGTATAATGGTATGGGAGATATTTTCTTAGCACACCTCAAGCCTCTTAATAGCAATTGAATATTGGGGTAAAATTACAGCCTGTTTGATTAGTGTTGTTGACCATCTAGTGACCACAATATATACACCTTTGATGACAACTTCAACAGGATAACTCACCATAACGGTCAAATCAAATCGGTTTCTTGAACATGGCTGTGAGGTCACTGTACTCCTATGAATCAAGAGATGTCAGAAGTCAGTCTGATAGAGCATCTTTGGGATGTAGAGACGTCTAGTCTTTATGTTAAGGTCATTTGGACTGTTCCAGCAGTATTTTTTAACAAATACACAGATGAGTGACATCAAATTTATCAAGAAATCGTACCAGAAGTCTAACTCCAAACATGCAGACCGCTCAGCCTGGGCTCACTGATGTGATGAGAAACGGAACTGACTGAAGTTAGATGGGAGCAAAAACCAACACACAAACACACTCCAGGCTCACTTGGGTAATATTTTATTTACTCATTAATCTTCAAAACTATTTTTTATAATAAATTTCCACTTTATGTTCATCAAAGAACAGTAACAATAAAAATAAAAGTAAATACTGTAGAAAAATTGTACATATAGAAAATAAACATGGTTAATGAACAACTAGATGTGGAATCCCATTGGTTGAGACAGCTCCTTTATTTCAGATGGCAACACAACAGAGAAGGAAAAGAAAGCAGTGTACATGGAGGAACAGAGAGGAGAGACAGGAGAACATACTGAGAAGAGGAGAAAGAGAGCGAAAGTAGGTCAAAAAGACCATTTAAAGATGGATAGAGAACGGGAAAATGTTAAGTTCATTTTGACGCTATACTGAAATCTCACATATTTCACAGTCCGTTTCATGTCTTTTCATACCCTGGTCCATGTGTCATGGATCTGCTTGGTTAGTTACGCTGTTGGAAGAACTGTCATGGCACTGTTCGTATTGTGATTTTTTTTTTTTTTTTTTTTTTATAGGGATACAAACTCCATTAGGAGGGCTTAAACACTCCAAAAGTCCATGAGAAAAAAATATACCACAGCCCACAGGAAACCAGTCTGACTGCCCTGTATTGATCATGTCAGGGGTTCTGATAAACCAGTCAACCAATGGCATGGATAACATGGATGAGAAGAGAAAGAGAGAGAGGGTAGAGCCAATGAATTTAAAGCAACTCAAGTTATCATGTAGCCAATGACATCAAGAATCAGACTTCTCTATCTATTAGGAACACATGGTAACATTTGATTAGTTCTGCTTTTGATTCAATTCCTCAGCTGGTTTCGCTTTAAAATGTGGTGGTTAGAGCAGGTAACAGTGGGTGTGGCCTGTGAGACATCAGGCTTGACGAGAGGACTTGGCGTGTGGATAGGCACATCCAACCTGTGACATCCTCCTCCTCCCCCCCACAGAAACCCCCCCCCCACTACCTCTGGACTTAGTGGGGCACACCACTCCACAACACAGCTCAGACACTCAGGCATGCAGCACATTCGAGATGGTCACACTTTGTTAAAAAAACAAAAAAAACAATTTGAACTGAGAGTGGATTCAGAGATTTATATCATTGCTGAGAACCATCAAAAGTGTGTATTTAGGAATACTTCAAGCCAACGTGGTAATTTTAAGATGGTGGTGTATCATGGTGTAACCTCTGGAGTTTCGACGCGGTATAAATCACACGGAGTAAGATAATTCACGTGCAATAAGACCCCCCCTCCCCTCCCTTCCCCGGAGTCTATACTGCCCAAATATTCTTCGTATTCATCATTATCATTGCCATAACAAGTATCATAATGATCAGTTTTGCCTTAGTTTTCTTGTATAGTCTTCAAAGTCCGTGATGAATATTTTGTGGGTCTTTAGCATTGCAAGTAAATGTATGTCTGTGTAGACGTTTTTTTTTTTCCTTTAATATTTTTGTATGTATGCATGTGTACTGTATGTATTGAATGTGTGACACCACAGTCAAGCATGACTGGTGTCTGTAGGTAGCATCTGAAGTCTCAAGTCCAGGAAAATATATCTCCGCTTCCACTGATTCCACCTTTGTGATTTACAGGGCGCTGTAAAAAACATCAGCTTTGCAGCATAACAACCACAGCCCATTCATTATGTTAACGGCCGCCAGCCCTGCCTCTGCCTGTTTGGTCGTAACTCACCGTCTCTATGGCTACACAATGAATTCTTGTCCCGTTGCTCGGGTTTATACTTCAACCATTGGTTTGCTTGTTTCCTCGAATCCAGCGTGCTTCGTCGAGTCCTGTCTACTAACAGGAAGAAGCTTGGAAGAGACACTTGGTGCTTTTATTTTTGTTCTGGTGTGCTGCCTCTCACTCAGCAAACATGTGCTTCATTTAATGTCTTCCTTGACCGTTCTCTGTCCACTCGGAGAGGTGCGACTGCAGCAGAGGAGTGTCTGTTATTTTGATCTGGCTGGCCCCAAAATGGTTGGTAACTGAGAAGTGAACTGGTGCTTTCTAAATCATTTGGAATGGTGTTTATGTTCATAAAACAAGCCTCTCCCAGAGGCTCTGTCATTGGCAAATACTATACAGTAAGGGCTCACGTCTTTAGGCCAGTCTGTGTGTATGTTTGTGCTTCGATGTCAGTTTGTGGCTTTGTTAGTGTATGTTTGTGCTTGCTAGCATGTGTGCAGGTGTAGTTTTGGAGAGTAAACATTAATATCAGTATGTCTGTTTGTCTGTATTAGTGTTTATTTTTTTGAGAATATATCTATTTATGTACATATACTGTTATATATAAAGGTGTATGCGTATATGTCTGTGTCTCTGAAGTTTCAGTTTTGCCTCAGACATAGTACTCCTTGTCTTTGTTCTTCTTGTTCTTAGAGATCTTGGGAATTCCCAGCGGCTTGTCCTTGGCACTGCCGTTAGGTTGTGTAGCTGAGTTGCTGATGTAATTGCGGCTCTCGTCAACGTGGTAGGAACCTTCATCACGATTGCGATACTTGTACATGGCGTAGAGCAGGATAAGGATGCAGAGGGCGGCTGCTGCCACAATGCCCACCACCATGCCTGTGGTGCTGCTGCTTTCCCGCACCACGTCCTGTGGACCCGGGTACCTCACCTCTGGCAGTGGAGAGCGGGCTGAAGGCCAGGAGGATAGTGAAGTGCATTACAAATCACTTCTTACATTATTGATTGGGATTGCATATGAAGATAATGTGAAGAGAGCAAGAAGACATGATGCATTATCATGATGAATTATTTTGCATAATGGCTCATGCTGGCAAGGGAAAGATGTAGCTCAGAGTCAGAACTGTTAGTATCTCATCATAACCAATTGGACTACTTAACATGGTGGTGAGAGTAGGGTTGTGTGTGTATATATATATATATACACACACACACACACACATTTCTATTTATGACATGCAAATCTAGTGAAAGTTGGAGTATTTGACATTATATTAAAATGACTTTTGCAACATGAATTTAAACATTAATTTTTAGGTGGTTTTTGAGATCAGGTAAAGACAAATAAGGGAGAAATGTAATGAAAGGCTTTGGAAAGAAGGAAAGGGTACAAATGGACAAGATAGAAAGTAAGAGAGGATGAGGGGAGGGGAAACAGAAAAAAAGGTGGAGATGAAGATAGAAAGCTATGCCTGCAGGCCAAAATCAGAGTGAAAAAGAAAAATTCATAACTTCCAATGACTAAATGCAAAGAATAATTAAAAAAAAAACTCAGTGAAGGGTTAAAAACAGGAAAACCAAACTTAAAAGAGGCAAATAATTCATGCATTTGTGGATGATTCTCACCTGAACTGGGGTCACAGGGGTCAATATCTTCATCATCGCTTGGACACTCAGCTGATGCCACCAGCAAGTCATCTGCTGACTGTGAAGACAGAAGATTGAGACGAATAAGGAATGTAAATGCACACGTAGAGACTGAACAGCCTGTGTTCCACACCCTTTCTGTTTATCCCGACTCGTGAGCACACAGCATTAATCCACTGCCCACCCGTTATCCAGTTAGCCACAAATACTTTGGCTGCTCGGCCCCCAGTAATGGCAGGCAGCCAAAGCTTGAGTATCAAGAAGAGGAGAACAAAGGAGGAGGGAGTAGAGAAACAATGAATCCTGTTTAAATCCACAAGGGGCACAGCGGTTATCATTTCCTATTCTTTTAACCCTCCCCCTTAATCTATTCTTCTAGCCTCTCTGTCTGCCTGCTTCTTTGTGTTCAGTACTCTCCATCTGATATTGGAAAGTGCTCAAATATGATGGAGACTGTCTTCTATGAGGTTACAGATAAAAATAAAACCAGTTTTCATGAAACACTCCAGTAAACCCATCAGTACTTAAAAAAAAAAAAAAAACTTCTTCATTTAGCACTGCTCTATAAGTACCATGTTTGTGTTCAACAAATAGTCACTCTTCAACATACAAGATCAACTGATATCTTAAGAACTACTTCTCTCGCCGCGCCTCGCCAAGTCTCATTGGAAAAGGCGCCCTTTTTCCTCTCCATCCCTGCTCCTCCTGTTGCCATGGCAACTCTAAGTTCAGGCTGTTAAAAATGATGGGGAATAAAAATAAATAAATAAAGGGAGTGTGCATGCAGCCTCAATGGGGACCAGTACATTGATTGTACTTTCTAGCCAGAATGTGAAGAGAGGGTAGACAAGTGGGAGCTGGTGGAAGATAGATGGATGAATAACAGGGACTGTACAAGATGGTAGTAGCAAAAAAGAAAAGAACACAAGGGAGGAAAAAAAAAATCAAAGTGCTGCGGTCTTTACTTAACACTGTGCTAATAAGCGCCGCATATTCATGAACTACTGTTAGCATTGCCTGTCTTGATGCTTTGGCACAGGATATTTTAATGTGTGTGTGTGTGTGAGAGAGAGTTTTAACCACACAGGGTGCTCAGTGCCAGCAGTAAATTAAAATTGGATTGTGATGCATTGCAGTGGATGTAAGTAACCCACAGAAGAAAAAAGAGAGGAGAGAGAAAAGCGGAGCTATTGAAGAGACAAGCGCCAAAGGCAGATTACAACCAAATTTAAGGACAATTGTAAGCCGATCAAAGTGCTAAGTGGTCAGTGGTTTCTTAGGTGAAACTTCCAGAAATTCATCAAACATAGCTCTGTCTGCTTTCTCCCCACCTTTTATGTGAAGGAACATTGACTCCATAAGTAGTGGAGAAGCAGACCATTTGTTCAATTAACTGAAAGAGCCCACAGTGGCCTTGCAAGGTGCTGGTCTTGACAAGTCTACTGCGGTTTAGAGTGGCCTGAAACATACATTAGGTCATTGATGCTTGACTCTGTCCATTCTCTGCCCTCTTCACTGCCTTTCTAATCAGTTCTGCCCACTGGGCTGTCAAATGTCTGCTAGCATGAGCTCAGACTCTGGAATCCAGCCAGTCAATAAACCTCTGTGCCTTTGCCAAGACCCAAATAACACATGAGCCAATCAGTCAGAGGGAAACACATCGCCTGTGACATCTGTCACTGATCAGTGTCGTGGCACCGTGCTTGTTATTGATCCAAAGACACTTCTGTGCCCTCTGAACATGACTGATTTGATTCTTGTTTCAGCTAGAACAAAAACACATGAGTACATTTTACAAGGTCCCTCCTTGAATTTGTGACATCACTTCATCACCTGACTGCTCCACTCAAACAGGAAAGTGTTAATTGGAGTATTGATCGAGTTATCATACACAAATTCAGTGAACAGAAAGAAAACTAGGGACATGCCAGACGCAATTAAAACCACATCAATAACCCACAGAAGTTAACAGATGTGCCAGATAAACATAAACCCAAGAAATACTCTCAGCCTCACCATCCTTATGTCGCTCCCTCTTTGTCCCTGTCTTCTCACAGTCTATCAACAACATGCGGATATAAGGTTGGATGCAAACAGATTTGGAACAGAACAAAAAGATACAGGATGAAAAAGACAGGAAGTGAAGAGAATAATATCTGCATGCTTAAAGAGCAAAATCTCTACCTGAGCAGCCGAACAGTGCCAACGGCCGTCCATGCCTCCCTGACTGCCTAGTTCACACATGGTAGCTGCTCTGTGTACTCACACACTCTTGCAGGAGATTCAGCAGCCACTTTCAGAACTGGAAATCACTCATAAACACACATACACAAACTCTAAAATAGCCGAACATGGTCCACTGATCTATTTCTATTCAAACACATCTACACAGACACACACTAAATCAGGCTGAAGTTGGAAGGCTGATGAAGAGATCCTGACGAGAGAGGAGAAGAGCAAGCTCCACTACTGCAGATGGTGAGATAGACTCATACAACGCCTGCATTAACAGCCTATCACTGGAGCTCAACCACAGATGGGGAGGGAGGGCAGGAGAGGAGAAGGGAAGGGGGGGGTGGGTAGAGAGTAAATATGGAAAGACATGGAGGCAGACAGAGGAAGGGAAAGTGAGAGGTAAGGAACAAAGAAAGCAGAGACAGGGAAGAGGAAAAGAGGAGAGTATGACCACACAATGGATAGTGTTGAGCGGAGAGAGTGAAGCAGGTAGAAGGGAAAAAACATGGAAGAGAATGTGAGAAGAGCTTGGGGAAGTGTCTGTGTCAGCTGATTCCTGATAGCCAATAGGGTGCCCCTGTGAGCCTCAGATTTCTTCTATCAGTCTTCGCATCAAACACACAGAGACACACACATGAACTCAAGCGCTACAAATGCGCATCTACAGACAGACACCAAACATCAAATCCAAACTCAAGCCCTGTGACTCAGAGCGCGCCTGTAGCATCAACACTCTCCCTCTCTTTTCCTTGCTAGTGCTGAGCTGTCATGCATTATTAATCGCTTCCACTTTTCAACACAACGTTAAAAAAAAAAAAAAAAAAATCAACTCACTGTGGACTTCAGGAGACAGCACTGAAAACATTTTTTTCTGCACAAAGCACTTATGGCAGGGGTAAACCCATAGGGCGACTAAGATGAAGCCACAACCACACACGCCCAAGCTTGAGGCATGTGAGTTTAATCGCTCAATTATTTTGGCCTGTAGCATCTTAGTAGGACTTTTCCCTCTTGTGATGCAATGTGCTGCAATACAGTCCTATTGTTCTCGATCCACCTGAGTTTTTTGTGTGTGCAGTCTGTATTTGTCTCTGCACTTTTATGTGTGTGCTGGTTAAGGCCAGGTTGGTTGCCAGGCAACACAAGGCTGCCTCTATAGAGAAGCTGTAGGTTCTTATTAAAGAAGACAAAAACACATACAAAAATAATTTTGGGAGTTAAAATGAGGAACTTAGACTTATACATAGGTGCAAATGTAGTCTGCAGTATACCGAGTGTACAGGGGGGCTGACCTAGTTCTCACAGTATTATCGACTCCACAGCACATCTATGCATGTCAGATTTGGCCCTGACATCAATATATCACAAGAGCATGAGCAGTTGGATTAAATCACAACCACATATGTAGGAACAGAATGAAAGGTGAAGTGTGAAAAGAAACCCATATGACAGCGGTTTCACTCCATAGCACAATCCACCTGGCTAATATATCCATTATTGATGCCTGAGGCTTAGCTCACAGCTATCAGTGTTCTATTATTTATGTTTGAAACAGCTGGAGGTTTATACACAGAGGAACAAGTTTCCCTGGAAGCCTGGACGGGAGAAAGAAAGTCAGCTGTGGGTACTAGGGCTCGCTATTTCCATGGCAACTTGTATTACAGAAGAAAAAGATTTCAGTGCGGTTGACATTCACTTTTATAACAGACAAACCGCAGCACACATACAGACACAGACAAAGGAATGACAGCGTGACTGCAGTGATCTGAATGATGATAATGATAACAAATCAATCTGCTGAGAATGCATCCTTTTACTTTGACATCGACTCTGCAGTTACAGCCCCCAAAGAGATATTTCATTAAGAATCATTTGCTTTTGTCCCATTTTCAGCAGTTTACAAGATGTATAAAGGAAAAGCAATTACACCCACCATTAGCACAAACATTTATCTCTTGTAATTTAGTAGGAAGGGATCATTTAGTTGTTAATTTGCCATTTAATCCTCCTACAAAAATATGCTGAAGTAGAAAATTAATATCAACCTTCTATCCATTAAGTCCACTGCTTTCAGGGAATTTTTAAAGATCTCATTGATAATTAAATCAAAACAGACAACACTATAATATAAGAAGAAAATCCAGCATTACCTCTTGAGAGGTGTTTTTACTCTAAACAGAAAAGAAACAAGAGACTTACAGCCGTGTGTAAGATTTGGTTGAAAGTCTCAATTAATTTATCTGTGTAAGCGAATAGGATTATTTAATAACATAGTATTATAATATTAATAATATATCAATATAGGTGGTTTATACTAGTTGTAATTTCTGCTTTATAAAAGCTTTTATAACTTCTTTGAGCTTTTCATTTAATTGATCCTGACTACAAAGTGTCCAAGGTTATGGCCTTATAATCAGATGAGTGAATTTTCTAAATCTCAAAGAAATATATCATTCTTTGCAAACATTTAGAAAACCTAGTCTTGTTTTTTTCATCAAAATCTTAATACATATTTGTTTCTCAGTCTCTTTGTTAAGATAAAAAGATTAAATACAGAAATAAAGTTAGAGATGGATCGATTTATCAGTTGGCCGATTATTGACCAAAAACTGTATCGGTTTGAGATCACAATAAGTACACGCGCACGCACACACACACACACACACACACACACACACACACACACACACACACACACACACACACACATACACACACACAAAACAACCTCGGAAGACAATGTCTTTTAAGGAGACTGTCCCGTACAGATGTTTGCAAAGATATTAATTAGGATTTTCTTTTTAGATTCAGTTTCTGACTATTCTTTACGATCCAAAGCAAACTCAGTTATATTAATGTAGCCATGCTACTTGGGATTCATGTGCATAAATATGAATAATATGCAACTGTAACCTTAACATATGATATGAGTAAAACGCTTGACAAAAATCCATTAAAAACTTTTCAATAGCCTCTGCTTTCAAACAGACCTTGAGAAGCCCATCTATGTTTTTTATTTCTCATCCAAGTGTTATGTCTAAGCCATTTTTACTTTATAGGAGCAAAGAACTTTATGAAGCACTTTACTTTCCTCATCATATGAAATGAGGTGAAGCATGAATAAACTAGCAGCCTATAAAACTCTCGCTCTCCTCCTGACATATCCTGCTGTTGTTGAGCCCTTGATAATTGGGGCTGTGTATGCTAATTCTCTTAACCGAGTTTGAAAAGAAACTTATCAGTACCAATTAACAATTTCTAATTACCCATTGTTACCTCAAAAGATTAGGTATTTAACATCTTAAGATTTGCATTTCATATGCAGATATGACCACACACTGTGTGGATTTAATATTTCCTTGGAGGACTGACTCAGAGAAGCTTGAAAATGTGGCTGTTCTCTGACCTGAGGTGTTGCGCCTTGCTTCCTGTTAGTGGCTGTGGTGGTTGTGATGTCACTAATAGAAGGGGCCGAGTCAGAGCGGTTCCCCCCAGCTGCAGCACTTGACTGTGGGGTGATGGAGGAGGATGGCATGTCTCCGACCAGCCGTGCGCTACCATCCACTCTGATGTGCGGGTGTCCTTCTGCGGCCATGTTGAGGATGCGAAGGCCATTGTAATAAAGGCCAGACAGCTGTCCCTGGAACATGGGTGCACCTTGTTCGCCTCCACCAACCCGCACGGTTGTCTGGCTGTTGAAGATGGTCAGTTGGCGACCTACGTGGGCACACACAATCGCACGCACACCGAGCACACCACAAAACATCAAGAAGAACAGTGGACGGACACATGCAATGCAGCCACACACAAACACACACACACGCACACACATACCGGAGATCACATACATGCATACATACACACACAAGATTGTTTGAGTTTTACACAATCCATCACCCCCCAAAGCATGGTGAGAGGATGGGATAGACAGAGCATGGCAGAGCAAATCGAAGCCGTGGAGAACTGTGGAGGAGACTGAGGGAGGTAAGAGTGAGGACGGAGAAAAGAGAAGAGGGGTGAGGAGACTGAGAAGTCAAGGAACAGAATGACGAGAATAAGACAGCGGATAGGAGGAGTCATAGGGCCCTGAGAAGACAGGGCTGACAGATGGTTGCTATGGTGATGGCTGTGCAGCACATTGTATTTGAAGGAGCAGCAGACAGGCAGACAGAGATACAGAGATCTAAAAAAACTGTTGTCACAGCCCTATAAAGCATGCACAGGTTATAAGCTCTAGCACTGCTCACTGTTAAAGGGACTAGAGGCTAATTTAAGTAACTCAGCTTAAGTTTAGGAGGAAAACTCTTAATTTTTTTTTTTCAAAAAGCATTGCTCTATTAGTCATTTCAAATTTACAATTAAAATTTGCATTTAATTCTTACATGTCATAACACTTTGCATGTACTTTAATTTGATTTCAATTTTTTTTTTGCAAAATATAATCTTTAGTAAATGCTTTATTATTTACAATTTGATGATGAACATTATTTACCAGTCTTAATAAAGCATCTTTTATCAGTACTTCTTTTCTATTTTCTGCTTTATTCACATTTAAATCTCTCCATCGTCCCTTTAACCTGATATTATCAGATACACACTAACATGATACGTTCACAGGCACTACAGTTTACACAGTATTACACACTACAGCTGCCCAACTTTTAAATACTTAGTTATGGATTTAGATTTTTAGATGTTAGTTGATGGTGCACAATATAGTATAACTGTCTTCAAATTGTATTTTTAAGCTCAAAGTTTTAAGGAATTTTAATCAGGGTTTTTACCTTTGTCGAGTAGCCAATCGTCAACTACTCGACCGAGCCGATAGGGGATTCGCTGTCTGGCGATGGCCAGGCGCTCGTTATCATTGTTGCCTTTAATTTAGAGATGAAAACACAGTAGTAATTACGCACATACAGGAGCTGGATACAAAAAGAACAGCAATGAAAAGAAAGTAATGGTCTGCTCATCGTTAGCATGTTACTGTGTTAAGGTAAACTTGGTGTTCCAAGAGAAGAGGAGTCGCATTCACTACGATTCAAGTGAGCGGACTCTTACTCTCTGTTCATTGGATTTAATTTAAAGAAACATTTCAGGGGTTAACATCTGCAACAGCACAGGGAAATAATGTTACAGCTGCCACATGACTGACTGAGTTTAGAGCTACAGACAGGAAGAACCCTCACACACACCTCACAACAACTAGCATTTAGCATTTTAGCTGTCAGCTATCTAAAGCTTCCTAGTGTTAAAGACTACCTAAGATTACCTCTTTAAATATGAAAACAAACAAATATAAAAACAAAGACTATATTCAACAAAATACATTTGTTTCTTTTTCTTATTTTTTCTCTCTAGTTAAACATTTATCTCCAAATATGACAAGTTTTTAAATTATTATTTGTTCCCAAAAAAATGCACCGTTATTATTTTCTTTTATGAAAAAAACCTTGAATCAACTATTTTCATAATTTACCTTTAACTCTATTTAACAGGCCTAACATAGCTGTCTACTATACTCGCTAATCTAATAACTATTCTTTTTATGGTTTAAAAAGTCATGTATCATGTCAGATCACACATATTTCATTTAAAACACAACATAACACAAAGTTTCAGCTATATATCATAACCTCAGTGTTTAAAAATAAACATTTAAAGGGACACAGATGTGGTTCAATAACCAGGAGGCAGTGGGTTGATTTGGACTTATATGTAATAAGGTCTGCCTCAGGTCAGACAGAGCTGTGATGGGTCAGTGGGCTGGGCTTATGTGGGCAGGGCTGGGCCTACCTGAGGGGTAACGCTCTATCACAGGCAGGTCGTCCAGTTGGAGCGTTGCATTGCCACCGCTCCGGGTGAACCGAATTATGTGGTATTTCCCGTCGTTGACAAACTTGGAGCTCTCCTCAATGTTGATATCATCAGTGCCAACATTAAACACCACCCTAATGTTGCCCTTGTCCTGAGGAGGGGAAAAACAAAAATATTTCATCAGATTTAGGCTTCTTTTATCTTCGTCCTCTTTCAGGTCTATTACATTGATCATATCGACAGATTAAGTCCGCCTCTTCACACTTAATTTGTGTGTCTCTTCTTGTAAGATGGATAATGCGGGTGTCAAAATATTATAAGTTTTCAAGTCGGCAAATTTAGAGCATAAAAACACATGTGCCTCTCCTCCTGACTGACCTAGTTTAAGTTGCATCATCGTGATAAATTCAGGTCTTTTGTATGACCTTATTTTATGATTCCAGTCTTCAGTGTTTCACCAGCTACTTACAAGTGATGTAATTAACCACATAAAAAAGCTGATTTGATTTGAAACAGCAGGTGCACAATATTTTTTAGCCTCAAATTAAACTATGGCTTGTGCTTTTTAAAAACACCCTCAAGCTATCAAACTACAGAGATGAAGCAATTCATTATGTAAGCATTTGTAAAAAAATAATGCCACTCCATATTCAAAGACGATTTGCAAGTTAAATGAAATTTTAGAGAGTGTTATTTAGAACTCTTTATAATACTTTTTTTAAAATTTAAAAACCACTTTATGTAAGAATGCCACTTATGACCACACGGGGGCTCACAGATCTGCTGTGATGTCAAAAGAGAGTGGAGACAGTCCTGCATGTAATACCACTTTGTCCTACTAGAGGTACACTCAGCAGTGTCTTCTGCCAACAAAAGACACACGGACTTTCTTGGGATATGCTGCCCCCATGTGGTTGGAAGTGGTATTAATAAATAGAATGGCTTTAATGTTTGCAAACATATTTATTAGGAAATTAAACAATTTTAAATGAAATATGGGGAAAGCAGAGCTCCTGTAACACCACCAACAAAAATACAAACATTTTGTTAAGCTATATATACATAGTACTGTAGGAACTTCTCTTAGCATAGTTTTCTAGTCAGAACACCCTGCATCATTACGTAGACAGAACTGTGTCAATGCACTAAACGCACTATACTGGTTACCTTTTCACCTGAGTAATTCAACACTGCTGCCGTAGTCATATAACATCGAAGGCTAATGTTAACGTTTGGCTACAGAGTTAAGCAACCCACACCGACTTTAGCCTGGCTTACTAAAACGACAGTCTCCTAGGAGGCATATTACAATCTTTTTTCAAAATGTTGACCAAAATTCTTGAGATTTTCAGAAAAAGTCTGACATGCTGGGGTCAAAACATCACAGAGATACAGATGAAAAGTTCCCTTTTCGACCATGTCTATGATGCTGTCGTGCCACTCATCTCTCCTGATCTGGGTCTATGATGCCCAGATCATAATACGTTGCAAATGGGAATAGCTCACGGAATGAGAAATTTTCAGACATAGCTCGCTTCAAAGAAACTGACACTTATATTATGTTATCTGAAGAGTTTTTGAGTTGGCAATGACTTCAAACACCCAAATAAACAATCTCAGTCCCAGAAAAAGGGATTACTTTAATAATGCCTACCCTTTAATGTCAGCAGCAGCTTGTTTTTCAGAAGATAATACATCATTTTTATACTTTTTTTGTTTTTGTAGTTTTCAATTAAGGTAACTAAACCTCTTACATCAAAATCAATAATAATATAGGCGTCATCATTTCTGCTACTTAACAGGGGGAACAGGCGTCTCACTGTGTGTGGGATTGCATAGCTCTTTTATCCCTTGTCACTCATTCCCTAAAAATGAAGATATCGCTCATTTTGACTGGCTCTGTTTTTCATAAGTCAGCACTGTCTTAGGAGCCCAGCTGGGGCTCATATTCAATAGCTGGGATGGAAACAGGTTCAGCCTTTCCTATTAGAATTGTCTTTCATGTGCATATGTCAGCTGAATGCAGGTAAACCTTTCAAAGACTTGGCAAAGACTGAAAAGTTTCATGCAATAATATAGAAATTTCAGTGGAACTCTACATAGTTTTGGAAACTATTAGAGCAAGCAAGACAACTACAATGACTCTTAAGCTCCTTACAGCTTAAGTAGCTGTTTTATTTATACAAGTTAACTTTTCTGTTTTCATACAGTGGAGAATATTATATGTAGTCTCACAGTACTTGTGAGTCTCACGAGGAGCATGTAACTGAAAAAGAAACTATTTCTGGATGCATTTCTGCTGACACTGATAAACAATTATCAGACAGGTAAGGTAATAGCAACTAAAATAGCCACTATTTACCAAATGTGCACATCTGTAAATCAGACAGTTCAGCAAATTCATATGTAACTTTCATTAGTCATTTTTTCTAGGCTCAAAGGCAGAACAGAAAATTTTAAATCAAAACAGCAGTCACAGTTGAAGATTTGCTTGTAATTGCCACTGTGGAGATTGGTTAAAGAGAATTAAAAGCTACAGTGCAACACTGAAGTGGAAAAAAACACACAAGCCATACATCTAATTATAGCTCTTGAAAACATTCCCCAGTGTCTTTTAGTTTTTGACACCAAAGTTGAGTTTGAAAAGCAAGATCTGACTTTGATTTATGTATAAACTATTGAGTGCATTTATATTTTCAGTTAGATATTGTAACATATTTTTAGCGTAAGAAATTATTCAGCATTGTCCCACACAGGCATGTTTGTTCCCTGTTAGTTGGTTGTGAAGTGCTGACCCTATTATTGATATTTGCAAAGAACTACAAATCAGTCATAATGAACCTTGATATTTCTGTGTTCCTTAATACAATTGAACAGAATTTAAAATGAAAAAAAAAATCACCACTTCCTGCAGGAGAACATGCAACTATTATTTGCTGAAGTAAATTTAGCCTTGGAGTTGTATTCAAGGTCCTTGAGTAAGATTTCCAGCGACTGCCAATAAAGTCCATGTCCATGGCTGTTATAGCTGGAAACACGCAAAGGTTTATGAGAGCTCTTTGGTACATGGTTGATTCATGAGGCCATCCAATCACTCAGTCAGTTATAAATACATGACTGAATGGAGCTCTGTTGTTTTCATTGTTCCCGTTTCCACATAATGAACTAATAAGTAGAAGAACCCATTAAGCCCTTCAATTACCAACAGGGGCTGAGAAGAGTAATGCAATTAATGAACCAAGTAATGTGTATCAAGTAATGCATGTAGGGCAGCTGTACAATAACAAGACATAATGAGATTATTTTGGAGGTGTTTGCCTTTTTTTTAAAGGATGGAAACAATAGTCCTGTGTAATGGTTTTGTTAAATTCTATAATATTTAACATTCATTTGATTGCAAATATTGCAATATTATTAGAAGTCGGTGAAAATAAGGATTTATTAAGTAACCTTCATTTGTGCAGGTTTTACCATTGCTGTACAGAGTTAAATGTGAATAATAATAATAATAATTCTATGAAATTTTGTTATTGGTTTAATGACTGAACTGACATGTGATACCACTCACTTTGAGGATGAGTATGCACACTTGCAAGGGTGAACAAAATTGTAGTCAAGCTAAAGACAGAAGAATTCATAATTTTAGATAAAAACATAACTCACATGTTCTTCTGTTTTGTGTACTCACTATTTGAAGTTGAAGGTAGTCTCCCAGGCCAGAAGCACTGTCCACTCGGAGCAGAACTGCATGTTTCTGCTGAGTGCTGAAGCCAAGGGCAAGCCGGTCTGCTCTGGTACTGGGACGTTCATTGGGGGGCCACGTGTAAACCACCATTCCTCCATCACGTCCAAAGATATAAGTGGTCCCAGCTGGGCCACACAGATTTTTAAAAAATGCATTAGCCAACATGTCTGCATGTCCTGCCATCCAAAAGTTATCAGTTTTCCTATTTCATATGGTATCTCTGCCTATTTTCTTCGAAATGTTCCATGTACAGTTGGCACAAAACTATGATAAACTTTTAAATGCCACAGCTTACTGGCCTTCCGTGTTCTGATCATTCCTCCTACATGGTTGAAAAAGTCTGTGTTTTACAAATTACTTCACACTACTGGGGGAGGATGAAGTGACTCATACAAATAACCACTCATTTGTTTGACTCATAGGAAAAAGACAAGAAAACACTTGGGCATCTCACTTCCAACTAAGCCTGCAGAGGATAACTCAGAGTTTAAAGAAGAAAGTATCAAGAAGATTTCATTTAATGTCAAACAGCAGAGGCCCAGATTTAAATAGCCTACAAGGAGGTAGAGTGTTTATTTCAGAAGCAGGTGAGAGGGCCCTCCTGTGGTGGCTCTGATGAATGCACTCAAGAAAGCCAAATTATCAAAGTACATTAAGTTTCATACTTTCAGTTTCAGACAAGGATCAAGATATGATTTGCTGGTTTTCAACATTTTAGACATGTTTATGGAGAGAATTTATGTTTTACCATTAAAATGTGTGTGTGTGTGTGTGTGTGTGTGTACATTATGCCTATAATTCTTAAGAATACATATTCAAAGTAAATAAAAAATATTGGAGTAAATATTTCCTTCACTGTTAGCAGGTGGTAGCATGAAAAAAAGAACTTCTGTAATATCAGAATGAGAGAGAACAAAGGGAAAGACTCACCGTCATTGCACAGCGGCCCAGCATACGACGTCATGCTGCAGTCGCAGGTGAAGCCCTCCCATTGCTGCAAACAGACTCCTTGATTTGAGCAGGAGTCTTCTTGACATGTGGTGCTGGGACCTGCAGTGACAGATGAGGTAGGAGGTGGGGAGTAAAACACCCTTTTTTGGTTTTTGCCTACAGTCCAATGTTTTCACAACATTCTGCCAGGAAAGTGTGCTTATTTTTAGACCACATTTCCCAAAAGGATTTTTGGATTTGAAAGCAGTAAGTTGTTGTTTTATAATTTCATGATTATCAGCAATAGTGAGACAGGGATGTTCCTTAAGATTTACACTAAAAGAAGATGCTATATTACAAATATAAAAGAAATGAAGTTAAACTGAAGTGTTATTCAATGCAAAGGGCCAAATAAGGAGAACATGCAGGTGGTGAGGCTAGATGAGTGGGACAAGGACAGAAGGAGGAGTTTAACATGAAATGTAGTCACGTTTAAAGGCCTTCAACTCAAATACTCTGTTTTCATGAGTCTGTCACCCTTCTCTCTCTGCCTTGTGCTAAAACCACACAGGAGGAGAATGACAAAGATCTAAACTTAGTTCTCCTTCACTGCAAGTCTAACATGAGGCATGGAGGAAAAGGTGTGAAATGATTCACCAATGGAGTATTGAAGTTTAGGTTGGGAGTCAGTAGGAGGGGGATGGAGAGCATGCGGCTAAGCAGCCTGGATGATGGAGTGGTAAACTCAAGTCAAGCAGTGGTAAAATCTCTAACATGGTGGAATCACGATGGTAGCTAGGAGAGGATAAATCAACTCTGACCTTTGAATCTGGATCACTGGGATCCATACAACACTGGACAGCACTTGGTAGTTTCAAAGACTTCAACAAACACACATACATCTTCGCACCCTCAACCATGTGTCTCACATGCTCACACAAAGCGATATACCTTGCAAGTCAGCTTTCATCAATGTAACTTTTGTCAGCCAAACAAAAAAGCAAACAAGCAAATTAAAGTTAGATGGTTAGTTAATGCACACAGATGCCTGTGAACTGCTGAAAGAGTGGAACAACCAGAGAACATAATGAGGACATGATGCGAAGAAAGAGTTAATATTACATCTAACTGACTGAGAGCTGGGTTAGTGGGTTATCCTAACAACAGAGAGCATGAATTAAATGAAAACTGAAAGAAAAAGCTGTAGACATGACGGGTGGAGAAGAGCTACTGCTCTGTTTGCGCCTCACCTTCACAACCTCTTTCCACCTGCCCTGTGGTTGCCAAGGCATCAGCCAAAAGGTCCGGGAGCCGGCCATTTAGATCAACTGTTGCTAGGCAACCCTGAAATCCCTCACGGGAGTGGACCAGCTTAGGTAATTCTCGGTACAACTCTTTGGAAACACCCCCAATGTAGAGATCACCTGTCAAACAGCAATAAAATGTACTGAAGTTTCATGAGCTATTGGTTGTTGCATTAAGGACCGATCTAATTAAGAAAATTTCACATAATCCCACATTTATCTAACTAGCAGCACAAAACCTCAAAATATTCATTTTGCAATGATATGGAACCAGCAGCTATCTGGCACTGAAAAGCTGGACATTTTACTTGATAAATTAGAAACAATAAATCAATTATGCATGCTTTTACCCATTAATTTTCAAATGGGAAATATATTTAATTGGTTTTTTAATGAGAACCACACCATAAAATAGATAGCACTCTCATGTCAGTATGTGCAACTACTGCCGGAAGACATTTAACTGACTTTTCTACAAAGACCAGAATCAGAGGGACACAGGAAGCGTGGCTCTGTCCAGAGGCAGATAAAAACCACATCTAAATGCAGTGGCCAGAAAATATGTTCTCATATACCCCACTTATGGAATAAAAACTTCTACTGATTAAAAAACGAGATAGAAGGTGTTAATAAGTGAACTTTAGAGGAATGTTCTTATTTTGTCTTTTTCCCAAGGGCTCCACTTTTCCTTTAAAGATGTAATTCATAACGATAACAAGAATCTATGAGAAAAAAACCATAACTTTTTACAAACAATATTTTTTAATTCTTTAATTGCTTTAGTAAATGAATTGTTTTCAGTATTTATAACTTAGGATAAACTATTTATATCTATTTGTTCAATGGATCATTCTTATGGGAGAACAGGTAAATTAAAGAAGCGAAAACAAAGAGGCAAAGCAATTTTGTGATACATGAGAACAAGAATAAACACTGCTGTGGCTTTTCACTGATGGAAATCACTGATAAAGAACATCTCTTTGGAGGGATGCAGAGGTTCCTTGTTTTCGACTTGGCAGGTAATTTTCCAACAAATATAGAAGCAATTTGTTGCAAGATAGCAAGTGGTCTGCATTTGAGATGGTTTCTATCTCCAACTTGACCACCACATCGTAATTGTTACATATGGTAAACCTAATAATCATTTCAGGACAAACAAATGGATGTTTTTTTTACTGTCAAAAACAGTCTCCTGTAACGTGTGTGGGGTGTTTGAAGTGAATACAAATCTCAGTTCACTCAGCTTCGAAATGCTTCAAAAATTGAATTGAAACTGATGTTTTGCTGCCTGCATGTTTTTCATACCCTTCAAGTCAAGGTTCTTGGCGCCCACCGTGGTCTGTGTGGTAACTTTGGTGTCAATCTTGACTGTGTGGAGGTTGTTATTGTCCCGGGAAATGTGAACATTATGCCAGTGGTTATCATTAAGAGGACTGTTTGAGTTGCCTTTGATCAGGTGTGCTCCATTGCCCAGGTCAGAGATATAATGAAGGTAGCTGGGTGAAAAAACAAAAAGAAGAGAGTGTTGGGGTTAAACAAGTGAGAAAAAGGAAGGGAAATTTAATTAAACTTGTAATGAAGAACAACACAGGGTCATTCACCTCAGGGCATTATTATCTGTCTTGTAAAGGCTTAATTAGTCGACTAGAAAAAGACCCGCCCAACTTGTGCATTTTCAATATACACTTAACAACTTATTTCAACCTCATAGTCAAGAAATTTCCTTTTTTCCCGTTATCAAGGGCAAACTCAAAGATAAATCTCACCATCAGCAAGTCAGATTCATGGTAATTTGTACAAGAAAATGTCATCACTACCACAGATAACAGAATATTTTTTTCCATTCATTATATTTATTTACTGCATTATGTTATCTAATCTGAGGAAATTGCACAACTTGTGGATGTTATGTAAATACAACACACCATTTCTTATCCAGCTCACCCTTTAACCAGCTCTATGACTATGAAGTCAGTGCCGTCTCCCCTGTTGAAGAGAATAAGACCGTCGGGGGATGTCGTCTTGAACTGCATGAAAAGATGCATGGAGTAGTAGGCCTGGAGCGTGGGCAGTGTGACAAAACTGGAGCGGGAGCGGAAGGTGATGGGGTCAGCCACAATGCTCTTATAACCAATAACGGCATTGAGCTCGCAATAGTCGATGTCGCCATTCTTGCACAGGTCAATGTAGGGCATGCCGTTCAGTGTCAGGCCCTGCAGGTGACCGATGAAATTGGAGGGCACGGCAGGCATGAAGCGCTTCTCCGTCACGATACCCGTCTCCACATTGTGGAACTCCAGCTGAGTGTGGTCACCCGCCATCTGACCTGGTGGCGGGGGTAAACTTCAGAGGTGAGGACTATGAACAGATAAGTTTTAACTGGAATTGTTGCAAACTAAAACTAATACTATCCTAATGTGTATTTTAACACAAGAGACAATAATACTAGAATTATTATATTCACTTACATAGGTACAGATGTTCTCTATAAAAAGAAATAAACCCCTTAATTTTGATAAGTTAATGTAAAATAACCATTGACCAATCATTTTGAATGTTTTTACACAATATAAAAGTGGATTTCAACACGCAAAATGAAGACCTGGGAGGGAAAATTACAAATTAAGTTAAGCTATGTTACCTTCGACAGGCTGCAGGTCATCCACGGTGAGTTTGAGGCTCTTGCCACGCCGGACTACTCTCACCGTGTGCCACTCATTATCATTGAGGCCTGACCCAGCAAAGATGGTCTCTGGGCCTTTACCTACACATAGTCCAGAGCACCATTAACAAAATGTACAAAGAGGCCCAGAGAGACAGAAAGAAAAAGAGAGGCAGAAGAGGAACAAGAAGCAGAGAGCCAGTAGGCTGAATAAAAAATTTGAAGACAGAAGCAGAAGAAATGGAAGTTAGTAGCAGGAGGGTGAGGAACCATACATGTCCTGGGGAGACAGTCACCTTTGAGTCAACTCATACAGACAGACAGAAAAACAGACAGGTCTCTTTTCAGACAAAACGGTGAGACACACAATGTGACAGCTGGACAGAAAGATTAACATAAACAAATGTTATATGTGCCTAAAATGGAGACTCTGAATCACAACAGGCCCACACTGAAACTATTCATCTGTGGGCAAAGCACGCCATCATGATGACCACCTACAACCCACACATCCACAGATTGCACACTGGTAGCCCCTTGACTGCCCCAAACCCTCCAACCTACACACATACACCAGCTTGAGTGTATGAGTACGTTTTTCTACAGGGGTGCAATACTGTGGTGAGCCTCATGGTGGCACCAGACACACAGAGGAGTATCATAGCGCTGTCCAAGGTGCTGATGTGCAGCAGCAGCATTAAAAGAAGCGGTGGTGTCCTCAAATGATGTCTCACTCCTTCTCTGCCCATCTACCATCTCATATCTTCACATACTTGACTGCGCACATTTGACAGACTGACAGTGTCCCCTTGCTCCCACTCCTACAAGCACCCCTCCAACCTTGAACATAACACCAACCCCCCACGACACATATGTACCCCCTTCCTTCTCCAAAGCTCTTTTGGCTTCAGGAGTGTGACTGAGTCTACTTACAGTGACCTATAGGAGGTAATGATGGGGGGGAGGTGAGAAGTAAACTGACCCGAACACATTCTGCTGCAGAAAATGTCAAGCATGTCTACATCAATCATGGAGGCAGGCAGGCAAACAGACACACACACACACAAAAACACAGATAGACAGGTAAAAAAAGATGCTGACACACAAGCTTAATTAAACAAATATGAGAAGTCAATCAAAATGGATATGGCAATGTGAAATACTTGAGTGTGCATTTGCAAAACCAAAAGAGTGTGTTGTGCACTAAGAGAGGACACAGGCTTCCCCTGAGGAGACTCAGCTGTGCTCTGGGCATGAACAGCTCATCCTGTTACCATGGATCACTGCCCAGTACTGAGTAAGGGAGAGAATATGTGCATGCTTGTGTGAGTTTATGAGTATGTGTGTTTTTGCACATGTAACTCAATACTCAAAGAATGAGCTGACAAGAGAAGGGGGGAGGTGATCAGCCTCAGCCTGGAAGCAGGCAGAGGCACAAAAACGCACCTATTTTGGGTCAGTGTTAAAGGAGCATCCTGCACGGTGAATTGAGACTAATGGTGAGCTACTAGACTGCCTGCACTCTGTCAGGTTCAACCAAAGGCAGCAAGAAAAAACAGCTTAAATGGAAAGACAAGAGAGGCCGCTTACTGCTGTGCAAACACAAATCAAACCAAATAATATAAGCTACTGAGGATTATAACAGAAGGATAATGAAAACAAAATGACAAAAAGCGATTCATATTTCATTAGCTCCAAATAACAAATGGCTTTTCTGAAGGATAAGCCTCAAATCTCTGCAATGCCAAGGCTTTTATTTGACTGCTGAGTGGACTGTTTCAGTGGCGCCTGGTTGTTAAATACATTTTTCTTCCCCTTTGAATATGATATGTATAATTTATTGTATGCACAGTGTGCTAGAAAAGTAGCTGCCTACTGAAATGTTCATTGAGACAACTGGTCTAAAATTGGCCAGCAGACATGCGGAACAGGAACAGGAACAGCAACAGCGCTGTGTGGCTAGTAGAGTTTCTATAGCAACTGCAGTCGTCCATTTCACCACCTCTCTGCCGTCAGAGAATTCGCCTCTCTCTGTCTCACTGCGTTCTCTGTGGTCGTGACAGAGAGAAATTCCACGTGAGGGAATTAAACTTCATCAGGGATTCAGCTCCACTCACAGTTGGACAAACAGAAAACACACACATCACACAGGAAAACACACCCAGAAAACACAGATGGGGAATGAAAATACAGGATGCACAAGTGCTCAATCACACATGCAAAACCAAGCGATGGAATCACAGCCCAAAAAAACTCTCATGTACAGTTAAGAGATGAAGAACAACAAAGCAAATGCTGGGATGAAGGTGCAACATAGACAGACAAAGGGAAAACAAGTAATTAGCCTGCAGCTCTGAGTTGAATTCATCCACCTGCTACCTCTTTATGCATCTCTGGCTCTTCTTTCTCAACACATCTAATATAATTAAAACACATCCACTTTTTTATCTTCTCTTTACTTTGTCTTCCTTCCAACCCCCATCATCCTCTCTTCCATCTATCCTTCTTTGCTAAAATGGCTGACCTGGAAAACTCTGACCCTCAGCAAAAATTGCAGCTCTCCTGCAGTGTGGCTGAACATGCAGACACTAACAAACGTACATAACTCCCTTTTCCAACACACACATATATCTGCACAGAGACACATAGGACACATGATATGTTGAATAAGAGGTCAGGATAACATGGAGTAACATAACAAAGGTAGTGAAAAATAGATACATTAAAAGCAGTCATTACAGTCCACACGCACGCGCATACACACTGAGGAGGAAGAGGGAGGGGAGGAGTTAGGTGAGATGGAGGATCACTTACTGGCTGTACAGTTTATCCTGATACAGTCTGGAGGGAGAGCAGAGCAGAGGGTTAATGCTGCACACATAGACACACTATCCACGCCCTGGGGACGCACACATCGACACACCGTGCACGTCCTGTATATGTGCAAACATGCGTGCGCACACTGCTGAGAAAACACACACTCTCCTTTGTCAGAGAGCCATAAGACGGACTTTGTGTTTTCTTATAACAGTTTGCTGCAAATGCAATTTTGACATACTTTTTAATTTTAGTAATAAGAAAAAAAATCTGGATTTTTAGTTTGACAGTGTTACAGATAACTGTGTGTCACAACTCGATCAATGCGCTTACTTGCTGCTCTGGCCTGAGCGACACTTTCAGTCACCAATCGACAGCAACGGGAGACTGAGATGGGTCGTGTGCTTCTGTCTGTTTAGTGACATCGAACACATCCCAATGATTCAGTCACTCACCCAGAGCACAAATCTCTGAACACGTTCAGAAAATTCAACCTGCTTTACCCACGGTGCCTCGGTGTGTCATGTGGCGTCAACCACAGAAAGGACGTGGCTGCAGACAACCAGAGACCAGCACATGCACCCCTCTGTAAAGATGTGTGTGTTAACTTGTGAATGTATCTGAATTCGTGTTAGAGTGTGCGACTGTGAAAACGTGAGGCTGAAAATGAATCAAACAGCTGGTGTTATGTGTGGAGTAAACAATTTGAATGTGCTTGTTCAGACTGTGAGTCTTTGCATTGATTATTGAAACTGCTGGGGATGCACAGGTCTGCTGGGAGTGAGCAGAGAATGCAGCTTGAGGCTTTACCCTCTGTTCAACACATAAACCTACAACTGTCTATGTTTGAACACGCATGCATAGATAATCTGTATGTGCACAAAACAAATGCTAAAATGTATGTACCAAAGTTAGTAAATCCCTGCCCTGAAAATGAAGTACACAAGAATTATGTGGGAGAAAAAGTTTAAGTGTTATTTTACAAGGAAGAGAAAATTATTCATCTACATTTTTGACATTTCTAGGCAACAAATAGCCAAGAGGCCAGTATCAGCTGCATTCCCCTGACAGGTAATAAAAATAATGTTTGTAATTTTACATTTTTGTGTGTATCGGTGTACCTAGGTTGACAGTGAGTCGAACACGGCCCCCATCCAGCTCCAGACGAAGGGTGTCGGCGGAGTTACGGGATGTGGTTGCCATTAGAATGCCATAGGCCCGCTGGGAGCGAAAGCGTAGCGAGACGTCCTCCGCCTCAGTGTGCATCGCCACAGGCAACTGCACCTTCATAAACTTACTGCCATCGTAAGAGAGGATGGTGGCATCTATACAATAAGCATGGAGAGAGACAGATGGGGAAGGGATGGCAGAGGAAAGGAGAATGCAAGGGAAAGGCAGACAAAGATGGTGGAAGAAAGAGCGGTGGGTAGAAATAGAAAAAAGATGGATGATTGACAGGGAAGAAAACATGTGACGTGGGAGAAAATAAAAGTGCTTTGACAATGAGTGAATCAGATTTAAACATGACAAAGTACAGGGGGGCACCTTGTTCACTGCCATGACATGCTGCGACTCAAAACCTGCTTCCTACGACAATATCCAATCATCTTCCGCCCCTAATTCATCATCACTCCCTCGCCTTAGAGAAGAGGGTGCAAAAATAGCTGCAGCTGGTTGGCGGTCTCTGTTATCACGTTAAATCAGAATGCACGGTGGTGAGTGTGTTAGCCACTGTCGCTGACATCCCAGGCCCTGGAGTCATAATGTAACAAGCTCAGGTGATCCCACTTTAATGCCTTTGCATACTCATTTACATTTTCATAATCTTCTCTCCTTGCCACCTGCTGGGGCCAATCCCCAACCTGCTAAACTGTTTACCTCAGAGAACCCTGTTTTTATTGGCCAATTACATACACAGCTAAACACACTCTCTATGCCTCTGTCTTTATCTGTCCTCTCTTCCTTTTTTCCTATATCTCCCCACACAATTCTTTCGTTTTCGCTCACCCTGTTTCTGTGGGAGACGGCTGAAGCCGAGGCAAATACAAGAGAACAGGAAGGGAGAAAGGCGTCATGAATACTGATGAGCTGAGAAGGAGGGAAATAGAGAGATAGTGCATGTGTGTGTGTGTGTTTTTTGTGTGTGTGCATGTCAGAATAAGTGACTGAATTTAAGTGTGAACAGAGGAGGGTTTAGTAAAGTGAGAAGGGGGGCAGAGGGGAGAAAATAAGGACAGAGCACGAAAGAGAAAAAGGAGGGAGAGGCAGCAAAGCTCTTGGCTAAAATGCAAATGAACCCTCATTAACTTGAGGAAAAAAGAAGGTGGTTGGCCTGTTATATCACAGATAACAGAACTAACAGCTTCACATACACCCGCTCAGGCGCGCACACGTGCATGCATTTTCGATAAGTGAGACAGCTGACTAAAATTTCCTCACCACAGCACCTGACTCACTACCAGGCAAACAGAGCTGGTGAGAAGAAAATAGGCAAGCTTCATTGTGTCGAGAAAATACAAAGAAAATGACAGCCCGCTGCTTGTGCCACAACTTGATTTTCTGTTGACTTCACCACAAAGACAATTACTGCAGAATAAGTAAAGGGGGAGGTCCAAAGGATGAGATAATTCTTTATATTTTTTTCCACGGCCAATGACATCATTGAGAGATAAAAAACTAGCATTTATCTCTGAATCTTTTCTAACTGTATTATCCCGTCTATGTACTCAGATATAGTCTCTGTGGTTCCAGCTAAACATAGAAAAGTTTCAGGCTGTAAAGGTTAAGTGAATATGTCTGGAAAAGCAATATCCAATTGTTTTTAAATTCATGAATAATTTCATTCAAAGTAAACACAAAAAATGTATTAAAGCAATATTTAAGGAGCCAGCATGTTGCCAGTGGTGTCAGTTCTCATTTGGACATTTTGATATTTGGATGTAAAAGGGCTTTTTCACAGTTCTTGTAAATGTAAGAAAAAGTACATGTAGTTCTTGTTGAAATTCCCTGGTGAGTTAAAGCCTGCATGGAATTTCCTTCCAGTTAGGGAAGGATTTCAAAACTTCAACGGCTGCAAATGACTTGAATTCACAAAGTCTGAACTACTGCCACAAGGTACTAAGTCATTTAATTTTGTCCAGTAATTATTATAGCGGCATTAGCTACCCACATCTTCTGTTCCTTCTGCTGGCGGGAGATGGTGGAATTTGTGCTGGTAGAATTTAGGAATAATTACTTAATTTATGATTTATTAGAGCTCACAAAGAACATCTTTGTCCATTCAGGTTTCAGCTATCACTTTTCTTCTCCACCCCTGTGTCCAAGTATGAACATTTCTGCCTGACAACATTGTAAAAACACCTAACAATTAAATAAATGAAACAAAAAAAAACTTGTCAAAATGACAACAAATGTCAAACAAACAAACATAGTTTTTCTGATCAAATTAAGCAAGTAGAATTTAAAATTTTACATAAAATCTATAATCTGTTTTATATAAATATATGACAGTGTTTTTTGCTCTTTTTGTGGAGATGTTGATGAAACTTTTATCCACTCATTTATAAACTGTAAAATAACATGTCTGATGTCACCTAACACAAATTTAAGATGAATTTTTTCAGAAACAGAAATTTCTAGCTTCGTGCCCTCGTTTCACTGTTTTTTTTAAAAATTCAACTTAACTCAGTCCATTAATCAATTCCCTTACATTGCAAGTAATCCAAAAGTTTTTCCAATTTATTATTGCTAAAGTTTATGTCATGAAATGCCCTGAGACAAAATCGAAATGTCTATGTTAATGTTTGCCCAAGTATATAATTCATTCATTATCTAAACTCGCTTCTTCTTTTTCAGGGTCACAGGGGTCTGCTGGAGCCTTAGGTCTATAATGATTTGTTTGAATTTCAAAAATATGTATGTTTTTAATATATACATTTTTCATACTAGCGTCATCTTGTTCAGGCTCAGAGGCAGGATAGACCCTGCACATATACTCTGTTTATTTATTTGTATATTCATTTATTTTGAATGTGTACTTAATAGCTCTTTCTGTTCCTGACATGGGTTGTGTCATAAATACTGAGAAAGAGTCTTTTTTAAAATGTATTTTCTTCACAGTTTGCTCTGTAGTTTTCTCTCAAACAATTGACTTGTTAAACTGTTGCATCAAAAAAAGTAAGCTAAAACTTGAAATAAGTTGTATCAAAATAAAATTAATCTCATAGTCAAAGCACGACAACCATGTTTGTTCATTAAGGAGAGAGGAGGAACAAAGATGAGTGAGAGAACAAGGGAGGAAAAAAGGGATGAGAAACCGCAGGTAGAAGGCATAAACACGGCCAATCACTTTCTCCATCTGCTTCTCCATCTGTGCTTCCTTTAATCCACTGAACTACCAGTTATTGACCCTTCAATGCACACGGAAAGATATAGAAAGCAAGACAGAGCTAAGAAAAAGGGAGAAATAGGAAAAACTGTGGATGTTTGTCCTTTGAAATAAAGCATTTTCATATCAGCTCCTTTCAGAAAGCGCGCGTGCATCTGTGTGTGTAGTGTATATCTGCTGTTAGATGATAGTACAATCATCACTTGAGACGCATCAGCAGTAGTGACACAAACAACATTTCTTCTTGTTGTTGTCTGACTCCATCTCGCTTCTTTCAACAGGCCTGTATCAGTCCCTCTGCCAATCTTTCCTACTTACCATTTCTATTTCAATCTGAATTCATACCTTTTCTCATAACTCTGTCTCTGTCATATTTTCTATTCCCATCTCCCATTCCTCCTCTCCTCGTCACATGCTGTCATATGGTGGTTCCGACCCGGTGAATCCAACCTCCTCTTTCACAGCTTCTGCTCCCTGCTTTCTGCACATTTCCTTTCTTATCGATTGCCAGTATCTTCATCTACAGCAGTCCAATAGTCATATCTGCAGCTCTGATTCCTCCTCTGTTCCTCCTCTCCCTTCTCTACCTGTATTTTACTACTTTTCCCTTTTATTTGACAAAGGAATTCTGGATATAAAAAGACAAAAATAGAAAACCATTATTTTTGTTCCTGAGTGTTTTTTCTTGTTGGCCTTATTTTCAATCTCTACCTATCCATACCTATTTTCTACCTGCCATCCTTTTTCCATTTTCAGCCTTCCATCCACATATAATGACACAGTTCAGGGTAAACATATATAAGCTCAATTTCACCTTTTTTAAATGAGTAAGACATTCATCACATTCTTATCTAACATAAATTTTTTATGAGGGTCTATTTATACTGCGTCAGAGTAAGCACTGTCATGCTGCTTTAATCTGTTAGGAGGGAGCTTTTAAAAGAAGTGAAGCATAAATCAAACATATAATGAATAAAAATTTTGCTGGCAATTATAACTGATGAGCATAATATATTTTCAGTAGTTGCTGGAGTTATTCAGTCTTAGACCAGATTTCCACCATACATCATCTGTCTTTTGTCACTCAATCCTTTGATATTACTCAGTGTTCTAGAGACAAAAATCAAATGACAAAGCTGTCATTATGACGGTATTCAACCTCATAACATTTTTGAATTTTCCAAAAAAAAGTTGCTATTTAGTGACTGTTTTTAGTCAGCCTTCTCATCTCTGTTGTGAAAATGAGTCATTATCATCTCTTCACATTCCAACAGTCTGCCAAAAGTCCAGTTCAAACGTTATTTTTGCTCCTTTTCTTTCTAACCTCCTACTCATTCAGTCTCACCTCTTTCACAGGAACGACCCAGGTAGCCCGTCCCGGAACAGTCGCAGACGTAACGATTCCAGCCCTCCCTGCAGATGCCGTTGTGTTGGCAGGGGTTGGACAGGCACTGTTTCGGGGGCTCTCTGGAGCACGAGGGTTTCACCCCCACTGCCCTCTGAGTCTCAGCTAGCCGTCGGATGTCTTTGCTCTGCCCATCCACAAACAGGTCTCTGATGCAGCCTACATACCCGTAGTTCAACAGGGCTGTCCAAACCTGAGGAAGAGATCATTGTCACTGATTGTATTTATGAGGTAATCAATGATATGCCGCAGTGCTAAGTGTGGAGCCCAAATAAAAACCAAATGGTCTTATGTTTGACTTTTAAAAGGTATTATTTGGTGGCATAAATCAACCAGGTGCTTGAATAGCCAACGTTTGAAGCCAATACTTTCTGTAGTACCAGTGGGTCAGATCAGTCTCATTTCATATCTGAATTTTTCCACCTCTGAGGTGTTCTTTTAAGGCTTCACTGTAGAAGAAGTGCTAACACACACAAGTTACAGTAGGTCATTACATTGAGCATGTTATAATAGATGAGGTTAAATGCACCCTGGACAGGTTGCCAGTCCATCACTGGGCCAATCAGAGTCAACTATGCATCCCAACATTCATTCTAATGGTCAATTTAGAATCACCAGTTAACCTTAAATGTATATTTTATCAGAGAAAACCTACAGTCATAATGAGTCAGAAATGATCATAACTCCATTTTTTAAATGTCAAAATCTTATTTGAACAATAAGAAACTAATTTGACCTTACTTCATTTATTTTGTTAGAGCAAAATGCACAGTAAAGCTCAGGTGCCTCTTCTATGTACTATAGTTCTGTACTTCAGTAATGGTAATTACTTACAGTCTTTTTATTTAATCAGTTTCACAAAAATTAACCAGATTAACTCCATTTGAGGGGTTATTTTTGAAAATGTTAAACTGATCCATTAATTTTACGCTTTTGTACTCTGCCTCACCCATCAGCTACCGCTGCTAAAGCAATAAATGATGCAATCCGAGAATGGGACTAACATTTTTCTTTGAACGTTACTTAGATGATGAAACAATATCTCTAGTAATTCTATTTTGATCAAGTAATCATCTTTTTTTTGTTGCTGTAATATCAATCATAGTATTGCAGAAGACACAAAACATCAACACACAGACCTCTGTGGGGAAAATGAGTCCTGCACGATCCTCTGGTAGTCCTCCGAGGTATAAGGTATCATCCAGGTCCAGGATCTCACTGTCTCCTGGGGCTGTGTACGCTGTTCTCACACTATTCACAGAGATGGTTCCTGAATACATCAAAACAACCTTAGTGATCATTATGACCTTCAGTTTGAACATTCTCATCAACATCACTACTGCGACTACCACCATCATAACTGCCATCATCATCCTTTCTCCTCCTTCTGCACAACTCCTTGCATTACTACTGCAACACATCATTGTTATAATTAAAGGCAACTGACATCTTTAATTACACAGGCCTAGGTCATCAGGTAATGCCTTTGAAATAAAATAAGGCACTATTTTTTTCCCAGTGGTTATTAGTGGGCAAAAATTCATAAATTCTTTAATGACCTTTCAGTATATTGTAATTCAAGTAGTGTGCAGCAACTTCTGCACCTCCTTGTGTGTATTTTCTGGCTTTAGAAAAAGACAAGAGACTTGAGACAGTCAAGTGAAGTAGAAGTATGAAACATAAGATAAGCATAGAACATGGGACAAATGGGTTAAACAGAAGATCCCAATCTAGGAAAGCAGTCTTTGAGTGCATCCAATAGGAAGCAGATTTTAGTGCATGTGAGGCTAAAATGCCCACAGTAAGCTGGTGGGAAGGAGCTACAACAAAGAGGGACGAATGGAGAGCAGCAGGGGGAAGGCTGTACTTTCAACTTAAGCCCTTTGCTTGTTTGTGCCTCTCCTTTTTTTTGCCCTCTCTTTATTTCTACCAACACCAGCTGGTTTCAAAGTGCTACATCCAATATTTTATCACCAATAAATCATTAATACATCTATTTTTATGGACTTGTACAGTTACAGTATGCAAAAAAAGACCCCCATTGAGAAGACTGGCAGCCTCTACTGAGGGCTTTTATACTATAATTAGCACTAGACTGTTGGAAATAACTGAGCAGAAAGTTGTAAATTATTCTACAGCATATGAATGACTGCACTTAGTAGGGTGTAATTAGGAGGCTAATGCATGGTATAGATGTATCTATGTGTCTAGCAACAGTATTTTTGACAAGAAGTATGGGTTTATGACAAATGAATTACAAAAGAACACCTTGTTGAAAAAAAAGACTAATAAAAGCATTAGCTGACAGATATAAACCTGATAGTGATCTTAATTTTTGCCAAACAAATTCACAAACATTGTTTTAATAAAACAGTACAGATTAAAAATTAAAGACACAAATGTTAAATGCTTTCTATAAATCTCAACATATAATATTTTTTTAAAAATAAAACAGTCAGGGGTAGCAGCAAAATTAAGTAAATGCAGAGCATACCTGAGCGTCCATCTCTCTGGAAGTCAACATGATACCACTCGCCATCGTTGACCTTTCTGTCAATAGCCTTGGTCTTGGTGGTTCCAGAGCCCATGTCCAGCAGCAGGTACAGGTGCCCATCCAGCATCTCAATGGCAAAAAAATCCACCTGCGTATTCAACAGACAGGATCAGTATTCTGGGAAATAGTAGGATATTAAACACATGTAATAAAATTATGACAAGCATAGCTGCTAGAAGAGGAGTCTTTGTGCAATATAATTACATTTAACTGAAAGTCTGTTAACGTATACAGTCAAATGTTCTTGACTTGTACAGATTTATAACAAGTTAGTGACAAATCAGAAGAAGGTGCCAGTACAAACAACCTTTCTTAAACGCTTTCTCTATACTTAAAAAGTTAATATTACTTTGGGCTGTCTGTAAGAATCCTGCTCACATTATCACTTAAGGGGAATAGCATTTTTGAGTTTTGTCAGAACCTTAAAAAAGTAATTCATTTTGATGAAGCTCCATTCACCCAAGTGCAAACATTCATTGTCATTTTGTTGCAAACAGATATTCTGTTGTCACTCAGAACTTCTTCGATTCACACTGATTTGGTCCTTAACAAATGTTTACAGGCTTTACCATCTAATAATACACATGGGGTTGCTTTAACACTGGAATACTCCTTTAAGCAAACCGTTTTAGTGCCAAAATGTTGTATTAAGGTAAGAGTATCAGTTTGGTCTTTTTTGGCTGATTTTTTTTTTTTTACTGAATTATTATGACATCCTATTAATAATAAAGAAATAATGATGTGAAAACCAACATGTTTTTGAAACTGAAACTGCTCTTTGTAAAATTCACAGGTCAGCGATTTCTTTTCTACTTGTGCCATCAGATCTGCAACAACATCTCTTTTGAAAGAGCTGAGCTGTAAATTGATTACCACTTGGAGGTGAGTTTCCAAATCATCACCATCTAGTACAGGACGAGGAGGCTAGACAAGCTTGGTTTTTCAACTCCCATCTCCAACATAGCTTCACTAACATTTCGAGGAGGGCTGGGGAATCTGAATGAGCCATGTTCTGAGCCGGCAGTTGGTACTTGTCTTAACAACAAGACCTAACGCTGGTGGTGGACACCACAGATGAAGTGAGCTGTCAAGCTAAAGAAGCAGTGGTGTGTTCCAGCTACAGGGAGTTCACATTTCTTATCCTCTCTGTGACAGTTTGTGTCAAGATGTTTAAAATAAAAACAAGAATCCTGTAGAGAAAGACTAAGGTCTTTGTCTGTCACTGGTTTGTGTGCATCACATGGTCTTCTTCAAAACATTTAAGTGTTTTCTCATTGAAAGTTGTTAATATGAACAGGAGCCTTTAAAATAAAGGCCAGTTGCACTACCCTATATATGGGATTTAATTATTCCCTTTTAATTCTTTTTTGCCTCAGCTGTGGATTTCAACATTCTGCTAAAATAACAATGAAACCTTTATAAGAAGGATTCGTTTTACTCTGAAATATAAAATGAGTTTTAGCAGAGTCCCAGATGGGCTCTTCTCCCACTCTTTGAGGGAGAAATGTTCTGAACAGAAGCCTCTGAAAGGGTTATATTTGGACAAGATATATAATTCAGTGGCTTCCTGTCTAACCTCAAAGACAAATCTCTCACATTATTCATGTTTCACCTTGACAGTTGGAGGGGTTCTTGGGTCCTTGCGTTGCTGCTGTCGGGGTTTCCCATGGCTAAACAGCATCAGGCCGTTCGGCTCTGTTGTCCTGAAGTCAAACGAGATGGATCCTGCCTTCTTCGCTGTCCACTTGCTCAGAGCCACATAAGACTCTGGGGTGTCAAAGGTCACTGGGTCCAGGGTTGCGACACTCTCACACTTAAAGGACACCACACCGCTCACCTGCGACAGACAAAAGAAAAATAAATATTTAGACATTCTTGTATTTCAACTTCAAGTTGTCAAATTACTACAGAGAAAATCAAGGTGGAAATGCCTCTCTTGTAGTTTGAGACTGAATCTGCATCTAAGGATAATGCATCGTCTAATAAAGTTGAACACACTACAAAATGCATACCTTCATCTTTGGGTCTCCCTGTTTAGCCAGTCTAGACAATTCCAATCGTACGTCATTGTTCTTGTACACCACCTTCAGGGAAAAGGGATGGATAGGATACATATGAATAAAAAAATAAATATAAAATTTTGAAAGCCTTGAGCTTTAATATGACGCCATCTGATTAATATACTTTGTGTGTGCAACATAATAGGTAATTCCGTGTTTCAAGACAAAGTAAATAAAAAACTGAATGAATAAAGCTTTTCACAAGTCACAAACAAAGGAAAATTGTGAAGATGTGGAAGCCATTTATTTTAAATCCAGCCTGCAATCTTTCAACTCAGGAAACCTTTTTTTTCCCAAATAAGTTTTGTGTTTTAGTTTTATTTATTCAAAAGATAAAACCTTAAGAGAAACGAGCCGCTCCAACCTCATTTTTTGAAACATCCTAGTTGACCCGGCCACTTCCATGCTTGCTTTTACACTTCTCATCCTCTTTGCTTTACTGTTTCTCCCTTTCCCAGCCCTGACACATGCCAGCTTTATAACTGAGCAGCGTAAGTGTGAAGAGTGTGGCTGTGCCGAGCATTTTAATGCCAAGAGATACAAGCACACACAGGCTCTGCTTTATTATTCCAGGTCTCCTTGTACAACCTGGGAGAGACAACACTGGTCTTCTCCTTTGGTTTCAAATTTATTTATTTTTTTAGGAATGACTGTTCAGCAAAGAAGGTGAATGCTGAATATAGTAATTTCTGCAAACTGGCATTATTGCGTGGGTGCGTATTAGTGCGCTTGTGCTGCATCAAATGCACAAAATGGTTACAGCCATGACCGTTCATGCGTGTGATTCACTGCATACATCTTAATTTGCTCACACGGATTATCATATCATCGTATTAAATATGTAAATGTGTCAACAGAGGGTTCACTTTGACTGTGGCAGCCTTGTTTAAACACCATCAGTCTTAATGAAGCAACACAGAGTGCATTCACCAGCGATACAGATAGCTCTCTGTTTGGCACATCATCTGTCGGCTTGTTTGGTTGTTTATTTACGCCTCTGTGTGAGTCTGTGTGAGTGAAAGAGCAACTCACACAGGTTGTGTATGTGACAAGTATGAGTAAGGATGGATACTTTTGTGGTATTAAGTGCATTTCAGAGCTGTGTATTCGTGGATGTGTTTATTTTCGTTTGATAAAATTGAGTGTCTGTGTTTAAATGGGAATATTTGTGCAAAATTACTCATGTACACACACGCTCACTTACGTGTATACAGGCTAAGACTGTGTGTAAGTGCATAAGCATGTGTATTAGTGTGTTCTCTCATCTGTCTGTCTTTGCTGCTGCAGTGCTGTGGCCCATTTCAAGCAGAGCGGATGGATGGAGCATCTCTGTGGCGTAGCTAATTAGCATGTTAGTGCTTAGTGCTGTATCTACTCCCTCAACGACACTCATCACTGATTCCGTCTGATGCTGGAGAAGATGTGTGTATCTGGGACTGTTTTGTGTGAGTCTGCCAAATGGAAACATTTCTGTGAGTGTGTGTGTATCTCTGTACATTTTAACAGAAATGTGTGTAAAATATTTCCATGACACGTGACAGAAAGGAAACTGAGGAAAGAAAGAAAGTCTAAGAAAAGAGGATGCGTGTGGGGCCCACCTGAGATATAAATGGCCTGAAAATGGGGCCCTATATGGGATTGTCCATTGGTTCCATACTGGCCCCATGTGAATTGCTCACTTGGGCCCAGTTATGTGGTTGATCCAAGAGGGAACCAGATAAGACGCTCTTTTTGGGTTTATTCATCACCCAGGAACCTGAGCATAACCAATATGAACAAATTCACACAGGGCCAATATGAAGCCTGTGGGCAATCCTAAACAGGACTCAGTTTTTTAGTCAAGTTCAGTTAGGAAGATTCATCTACTTGTCATGTAGGGAAAGACTCTGTGTGATGTATATAGATCAGTAGTTAACTCTGTAAATTACTGTAATGTTCCAAATTCAAGCTGAGTTTCTTTTTCCTCTTTTTTTTTTTTTGTTCTTTTAAATATATATCAGAAAAGGTTGGGTCCTCCTACAACCACGTCTACACTTGTCAAGCATCTAGACCATCACAGCCACATTAGCTCTTCGCCAGCTAATGTGGCAGCAACTACACTGTGCCTGTTCCAACTGGAGCTTTAAATAAACCACAATAACCAAAATAACCACAAAGTTCCAGTTAGTTTTAAAGACACAGAAAGACGGCGAGGTCCTGAAAGACTCTTTCTGGGAGTGAGAGAGCTGAATCAGATAACGAATGAGAAATTTCAGTGTTTACTTTAGGATGATGGAGACAGATGCTGCAGCGGTTGTGAGTCTAAAAAGGCTAGTTCATAAACATCAACAGTGAAAACAAAACAATACAAACCAAAACAAAAAAAAACAAACAAAGAACATGACTGCTTCCGTGAGACTGTGTATGTGACTGAAAAATGAAAGAGGAACTGTCCATCACTTAAGCCATTACTCAGCTGAGGGCTTTGGAAATCACCAGAGAGCTGAACACACCCGCCAGCGACTTTAAAACCAGCCTCAGCTGGTGCAGATGAATCACTTTGGCTGTGATGTGGGACATGTCTCGCCAGTGGTTGATCTAGGATTTGTCTAGGCAAGGGGCCACATTTCTCAGTCAAACATCCTATCACACAATCCCTTTTTGGTCAGGTGTACAGCATATATATTTCACCAATTACACCTTGTTCAAACACTACAACGAAAGGCTTTTTCAGAAAAATTCCTACCCAATCTTTCATTTATTTTTCATGTACATGGACCAAATACTTTGTAACATACAGAAACTGTCTCGCCCAGCATTTGCCCACAGAATTTGGAGAAAAGCTGATGTCTTTTTTATCACGATGGAAAAACACTTATATCTGGATTTGAAAAAAAAAGTCCTTACTAAGACAAGAGTTGGTGCTCATCCATTTTTCCCCCCCAAAATATATGTTTTGAAAAAGGGATGTCATCTTATATTCCCTTTACTAAACTATAATGACAATTAATTAAAACTATTACTAAATGGCTATATTAGAAACCTGCAATGTGCTATCGCGTAAAAATAATGAGAATCATGATGTTTTTTTTTTTTTTCAACTATACTGTCCAACAGAGGTAAGCTTTCTATATGTTTGCATATTCACATGATGAGCCATTTGCCGCACCTCTTTTAGACAGCCCATGAAGTTATTGCTAACAGGAGAACCAGGCAGGTCAGCGGTGCTGGGGCTCCCTCCCACGTAGAAGAAGTCATCAGAGCCCAGCATCGTGTAGTCCTCCTGGGTGTATCCCGTTGTGGTCAGGATTCCGTCCACAGAGATCGTCACCTACACAACAAAGCACAGGGAAAGGACACGCTATATACTCACACCAAAGGCAGCGCTAAGCGCTAGCTAGGCGCTGACCAGCCAAATTAGCCCCCGTTATTCTGGTAACCAATGTATATGCTTTCTGGTGGGGATTTGTTTAGTCTGATTGGTTTGGGAATTGGACAGCATACTAAATTGGTCCTGGTGTTGGGACTTTGAGTTGGTGCAGTTGGATCAGTGGTAACTGTGAAATGTAGCTGGATAGTGCTGATTCTGGACTTCAGTTATATTTCTGGGATTAGAAATACTGTATGTTGCTACATGCTGCTAAGTCCTTCTCACTATCACTCATTCTCCCTGAAGTTTGTAGCAGACTCAGTCCCATCTAACACCTGTGCACTCTTGGGCTCAACTTACATACTCTGCCATTTTCAGCCTATAAATAATAGTAAGTCGGCTGTGAAGAATGGTGACTCCACTCTGCGTGAAACCCAAAGCTTCATATTCTCCAATGGTGGCTTGTAACTTTTCACTGCAAGTCTGTCATGCTGTGACTGCGTGGTACTAACTCCATAAAACAGACTAACCATCCTGGTTTGTGCAGCACTGCAGAAAAAAGATAGCCCTGATTTCGCCCATTACCATTAAAAGTTCTTCACATTTATTTTTTTTTTAATGCCTCTCAGACTCTAAGCGGCTTTAAAACTGAGGTAAAAAAATACAATTTGATTTACTTCCAAGTATAAAAACACCAGCATTCTTAAATGCTTTACCTGCAGTGGCACTGCTACTTTCATAATTTAATCAGCCCATTCTCCTGCTTAACGATCTGTACAGGGGCTTTTAGCTGTCACCGAGATCCAGTGCTGTCACATGTAACTTGCAATTAGTAGTCCATTATCACTAAGATATCCTCCAATACATTACTGACAATGTTCAACAGCCCACAGAGGTCATGAGCACATTACTTTCCCACTACAATACAGTTCCCTCTCACTGTTTAGTATTGCCAGGCCAACTTGCCCAGCCAGATGTTAGTAAGTTTCCACAGGCATCTTCGTGCTTTGCAGTAGATGTTAGTACTATTTACTTGTTAGTAGTTGTTAGTTGTTGCATTGTTGGTTGCTCGTGTCAGGCCAGGCTGTGTTGGGTTGCTGAGGTTAGGGTTAATGACTTCAATGCTGTTAGTAGTTGTGATGATGTTATGTTACTGTGCTATTAGGGTGAGTTGTGATGAAGGTGTTAGTTAGTTTTTATGGTCTTGGGGGGGTTTGTTGGATCAGCGAGTCTGAATGAGACAGGCAAAAACATACTGATGCGCACGCGCACACACATACACACAGGTGTTAGATGGGCTACAGATCAATCCACACGCACACATACACACACAAATATATAAACATGCAGTCTGTTCCTCTCTGCATGCAACCATTGACAACGAGGACACAGCAGACTAAAAAAAAATAGCACCACAAAAGGACGCGATGAGTCAGAGGCACCATGGAGAACGTGCAGTGGCAGAGTGTAGGACGAAAAATCAAAAGAACGATAAAAAAAAAAAAAAAGGATAGGAGGAACCTCTACATCTAAGTCATGACCAATCAGAGAGGGTAAGGGTTTCTGAGTCACGCCATGCAAGGGGGGTGGGGCTCGTCATTTGCGTGCAGGTGAGGGATGAGCCAATCTGTGCACGCCTACATGTCTATCATAGAGTGATGTGGTGAAAAAAAACATCAAAGGTAGGGGGGAAAGAATTTTAAATTAAAAAGAAAAAAAAAGTGGTTGGCAACAAGGAGAGACAGGGGCTCTTTAAGTGTAAAAGATTACCAACCGCATTTATCCTTTTATTGGTTTAGTTTTCATGTCTATGGTTCAAAAGGAAATAGACACGGGGAAAACCCAAACTAAGAAACAATTAGAATGATATCTACCGAACAATGGAGTTTGTTTACCATAGCGTGTCCAATGCCTGAGTGCTTTGTAGGAGAGGGGGAGAAAGGAAAGCAAAAAACTGTGAACAGAACAACTTTGGGAACAAAAAAGGAAAGCTAGAAGGCCTCTGGTGAGTATAGTAGATTGGTTGGAGTGGTTTTGCTAGGAGAAGGGCACAGGTTAGGTTAGTAGAATGAATCATTCCATGGATGGTGGTTAGTTTCACTAGCAGGTTAGTAAAGTTAGTAGTCAAGTTAGTAGTACAGACAGGCAAACGATAGAGGCAGGGCACAGGTAGGTTACAAGCACCTGAGTGCTCGTGATCCTCAATGTTTTCTATTTCATTCTCTCTTATTCATTCACACACTCACTCATATACACACACTCGAGTGAAAAAGCACTCACCTACAGCTGAAAGCAGAGCTTTTCTGGTGGTTAATTCTCTGTAAACTAAGACCAAAACCTCAGTGTTTTTTCTCACAACCACAGCATTGCTGCAGTTGAACATCAAACCAACGATAATAGCTCCTTCATCATTTAGTCTCTTGCTGCAGACTACAGTCTTTTCAACTGCCTCTGGAACATCTGCAGCACTCTCTGTGGTTCACCAAAGTTAAATATACACTGAAGCTAAAAGAGAAAAATGTGTTTATTTGAGGAATCTATCAATTAAAGTAGTCAACATTTGAAGTGGATCAAAAAACATTTATGTTTTATGCAGGACTTTGAACAATATTCATTCTTGTTATAGGACAACTCTGATTAAATGTTTTGGTCTACTTCAAAAGTTGACTACTATATTTCTATTTTTTGAATCATCTCTTCTACACTGTTTTTCCTTCAGCTTTCCTAACTACTGTTTTCTCTTGTCTCTGGTTTCCAATTACCAAATGGGTAGCATGAAAATCAAGAAGCAAGGGGCATCAGTGGGATCCATGTGTCCGAAAAAGCTTGCAAGTCAGAAAATAGTCAAGAGAATATACCAGAGCCAGAGACAAGATTTTCAACATTCTAATTTAGTCAATCTAAAACTCCAAAATACTTGATCTAAATTGATGCAAAACAGATAAAATGCATGAAATATTCATTCTGTGAAGCTGAATGACGCAAGTGTTTAGCATTTTATTCTTAACTTAACAGCTCACTTTAGATAAATTCAAACTGTTATCAATGAATTTGTCAACTGTTAGTAATTTAATATTAATTTCATCATTGCTGTCTTTCAGTCCCTTTATTTTTTCATTTTAAATGCATTTCATGTCCTCTCCTCTTTGCTCAGCCGCTCACTCCTCTACCTGTTGTGTGGTTACCTGTCTCAGGTTGCGGGTGACTTTGACGTCATGCCAAGCGTTGTCGTTGAACTTGCCGTTGACGGGCTCCACCAAGGCCTCGAAGGCCCCAGAGCCGAGGTTAATGACAAGTGACACAGCACCGTTCTTTAGTGCCAGGTTCACGTAGTCAGCTGACTTGCCCGTGTGGAGCATCAGGCCATTGCGTTGCAACGTCTTGAAGGAGAGGGTGATTTCATCGCTGCTAGACTGGATGGGGCTGGGCGATAAGTCGTAACAGAAGTACTCGGAGCCCTTGAAGGTTGCAACATACTCCTCGCGAGCTGAGAAAGTGAGGTAGAGGTGGAAGAGGAGGAAACAGGGAGAAAGAACAAAGAGCACAGAAACAGTTACAAAGCTGCAGAACATTTCCTAATGATTAGAACAATATCCAAGCTATAATGCCTCTTCCCACACTGCTCTCCACAGAATGCTGAAAAATGAAAAGAGTGGGAGCTAATCAGAGCCAGCAGAGTAAAACAAATCTCAACTGGTCTTGGTAAAATTTGATTGCAATGTGCAATACAAAAGCATTTTTTCTAAGGTTCTGAAAATGTCGTTATTGTCAAGCAAAGCCTTACTGATGCCAGTGGTTGGAGGAAACACTTCCTTACACACCTCTAATCGTACCAGAGTGGTGGGTAAACAAGCTTTGATCAGTCATGGGGGTTAGAGATTAAACAGTGTGGATATGATAGAGACAGTCGTGAGAGTGTAGCATTCCAAACTCGTTATGAAACCTGCCATCATATCTTTTGAGAGAACAGCTGTGCTGGCACTCTAAAGTGATGTGGTCTTGTTTGACAACACGGCTCATTTCATGATGTTTGTTAAAAGCCAAAATGTGGAAGTCACTGTAAGTGCAGTGCAGTAGCAACAGAGGTTAGAGGGAGTTTTAGAAGGATGGCTAAAACTGACGATGAAGATGGAGGACAGAAGCCTGTAAGCACCATGGAAGCCAATGCCAAAAGGTGTAGCCAATTGGAATTCAGAGTAGCAGGCAGAAAACCACTTGCAACTTACCTTGCACACCCTTTGTGACCCCCAAGGACACTAGACCAAGGTTTTGCAATCCATCATCCTTAAGTTCACGTTTTCTTATCTGCTTTCTGAAACCTACTCACACATCAGAGTGCAACTGTATACGCAAACCAGCAAAGGAACAAATATGCACACCTACACACACATCTGCATGGAAAAAGCGATCATACTACTGCGCTGCATAAACAAGCAGGTTCGACATTATCTGTCTCCTCAACCTTCCCTCCCTCCCTTCCTCCCCCATGCAAAGCATCACCCTTCCTCTGCATCCACTTTTGAGTCCTCCTCAATGCGATCCCTACATCTCTCACACCTCTCTCTTTCTCTACTCCATGGTATAACCACCATCTTGTAATATGCCAAAACAATGAGAACAGAGGAGCATTTACAGCACAGTGGGCGAAGCTAGAGAAAGAGGATGACTTGGTAAGGAACTGCTACACAGTAGAAGGGATAAAAGATTGCCACATAATGAAGAGACTGAAGTGTAATAGGTTATTAAGGTAGCGAGAGGCAGAGAGAGGAGTGTTGAAATGGAACCTGCCGCACTTGAGTGACTATAACACAAAGAGAATAATGAGAAGGAAAAGTGAGAATGTATCACAATTCAAAGGCCAATTGTGGCAAATTGTCTTTCTTTGCTTCTGTTGTGTAAAAAAACCCAGAAGTGTGAATGCCAATATGCAAGTGAGAAACAACACGTTGTTTGCCAGCATGTGTGTGAGTTCCCCCTAGTGTTTGATTCCTTCCTTCCCAGCATGTTAATTAAGAGTGTGTGTGTGTGTGTGTGAGCCTTGAGAAGAAAATAGTGTGCGCAAGCTTGCATTCAGGCATTTGAAAGTGTATGTGTGCATGGACAATTATAAGATTTTTTTTTTTTTAATACGTGTGCATGAAATGTGTGTGGGTGTGGGTGGGTGCTGGTCTCTGTAAATATTGGTGTATTGCTGTCAGAAAAGCTATTACCAACTCAGGGCCTCGGGCTAGTCTTTACTGAGAGGAGCGAGAGCGAGGGGGAGGCAGGCACACACTAGAACAGACACAGACACACAAACACAAACACACATGCAGACGGAAAGAACAGCTACGAACTTTAACACAATCACACGTATTCACTGACACACACGCAGACAAATGTAAATGAGGTGCTAGGGAGAAGAGAGGGAGGGGTGCAAGTAGTTCACAATGAGAACACACACAGCCGTCTAGCAGCATTCAAGCGGTAATTTACAGAGGTGCCATTAGGTTTCAGTGTGGTGCTCCACCATTCTGTGGCTAATTTACAGACACGTCATTAGACCAGACAGGAGCACATAAAGCATCTCTGCATCGATCTGGAAGCTCTGGCCCGAAAACACTCACTCCTTGTTCTATTACATCAGGTGCACACACAAATGCAAACAAAAACGAGACAGGGAAATGCATATGGGGTGACACAAAACACAAAGGAGGCCATGTGTCTAGAATGCACGCAGTTGGCGTACAGACACGGCTGAAACACATGGAAACATTTTTGCTCTCAAGTGGGCAGGTTGGAGTGGATCTGTTGTAGCTCAGATTAATGGAGTGAGTCAGTATTAGCTCAGAGTAAACACTGAGGCAGACACTGACATACACACCACATGTCACACTTCATCCTGTGGAGAGCACTGTCGATCAAAGAGAGGGAGTTGGAGAACGGAGGAATACAGTAGAAGGGAGAGAAATGGTCAAATGAAATGAAACAGACAGAGGGAGTCTGTTTTAGGCACTATTACTGTACTTTATGTTTTATATGGCTTGCAGTACTTTTAACAGTGTTAATAGTTTATAGTGATTTGTGAGGTTGGACATAAGGTCTGACAGCAATAGCTTTTCTTTGCTCTGCCTTTTGCAAAACAGACCTTGATCTTAACAATACTACCTCATTAGATTAAGTGAAACGAATAAAGCAGAAGAGAAAGAGTTGTCTCAAACCGGGTTACTGTGTCCCTGACAGACACTACTGTAAAGCATTATCAGCTGATGCTTGTTCTGATTCTTAACAGATTAAGAAGAAAATGAGCTGACACTGACCTAAATTATCACTTGTTTGAATAATTTATTCAACTGATAAAAATGTCAAATATTTGTTATGGCAAGCTTCCTAATAATGAAGGTTTGCTTCATTTAAATCTTTTAGATCACCTAAATTTGAATTTTCAAGCAATTTGAGGATGTTTTAGTGTTCTTTCACAGTCTGAAATAAATTTTTAGTATTTAATTTAACATTTTATAAAATAAATGATCAATTAAGTACTTAAAAATAAAAAAACAGTTAACCTAACAATATCTAGTTTCCCAGCAGCTTGGTTGTGGTAAACCAAACTGTTTCTTTGTTTTTTTTCTAAGCTTCTCCCTTCTGTAAGAAATAGTCTGTCTACTGGTCCTCTTACTCTTGAATCCTGGCCTCAGCTTATCCTACTTGATCCTACTTGAAGTGACAAACTTGGAAAAAGAGTTGACAGGAAACTGGAATGACAAAGAAATCAAGGAACTGTTGGCTGCTGTGCTGAGGAAAAAAACTTCACTGCGCATTAGTGACGCTGATGTAGTCAGCTATTATACATTCACTGAAACGCTCCACGAAGGAAGGGCTTCAGAACAAAATTCAAGTGATTAAAACACTGAAATCATGAAATTAACAAAAAATAATGTCAGAGCTCATTATTGCTTAAGTAGCAGTGGACAAGACAGTTTTATGTGGAACAACATCCTTTGGCAACTCCTGCAGCTGCTGTGAGAGGAACTGCCAACCCACGGGATGAGCACCACAGGAGTGGGTCAGTCTGTCAGCATTGCTGACTCCTGCTAGTGCTTCCACTGGTTATCATCAGGGGAAACCACTCATAGGATTTTGTCTCAGCCTGTATTGATCAAGAGGTAATACTTATTTTAATATGTGCAAATGTACAATTCCATATCAATCAGGAAAGGCTGGAAGTCCTGCAGCTCTTGTGAGCAGCTTGGATATCGAAGCAGAAATGAAGGGATTGGTGACAAGTCCCTTGTCACCACTCAGCTGAGGTGCTGAAACATAAAGTTTAATACGAATGAGTCCGACTGTTAGTTAGCGTTTATTTAATAGCTTTTAAAGGTCTAACTGAATGATCATATTTGTGAGTGATTCAGGTGCTCTGCTCATTTTTTTGTAACTAAGTAACAGATTGGAAATCAATGTGTTGTGCATGTCCTCCAACATGCACAACACATAACTTTTTTTTTTACTCACTTGGATGTAAACCAAACAATTCTGAAGCAAAACTGACAAGCAGCCCCCTTATGAAAATTTTTTGGTCAGTACAAATGAACAAAGATGGGCAACCAAGGCAAAACAAAAGAGCCTTTTTTGATGAAGAGGATACTTGTAGGATCAGGAAACATACTGGTGGTAGCTAGACTTAGCTCTTCACAATGCCTATAGATTTTCAGAAACTCTTCTCTGAGAATTTTAAGAAATTAAACAGAATACACACTGAGGGTGAGAAGAAGACAGGTACTTAGAAAAGGAGGAAGCTAGGGATCTGTATGAGAAATAAAAAAGTACAAAAACATACAAGGGACTTAGCAAAACAGGCACGATACAAGCAGTGTACCAAAACAAGGAAGTCATGCACTGTCAAGGCTAAAGGGGGAGTGGGAATAAGCAGAAATGTAAAGATGATTGGCACTGGACACTGAAGGCTGTCATTAAACTGCTACTCTAATGAATAGGCAGAATGGAGGGGTAGAATAACTGATCTGATGGCTGCTGCTTCAGGGACCAGCTGCAACTGTACCACCCCTCCAATGATCAAATCCACAGCACATGGATTTTTTTGTGTGTGTGTTTGTGCACATATGGGGAGTGTGTGTGTGCTATTTGTGGTGTTGTTTTATCTCATGGGTCTCCTACTCAACATTTCAGATGCTAATTTGTCATTTCCATGGTAACCCTGTGTTACAGGGTGCTTCAGCAAATATGAATGTGTGCATGTGTCTTTCAGGGAAAGAGAGACAGGAGGGGAGATGGAGAAGGAGGGCAAGAGAAAGAAAGAGTGATTGAGTGAACAGTACATTATCATGGACAGCTGTACTGAATCAAAATGGCGGATAGAGGGTGGGAGCACATCAGGGGAGCCTTCATTATACAGCACCTGATAGAGCGAGCAGGGTAGAAAGAAGCAGGGCAGAGAAGAAGGAAAGACATACTGGGGGAATTTGAAAAAGGAAGAAATTTAAAAAAAGGGGGAATAGAAACACATGGAAGCGAAGTACACAAAATGGAAGAGAGGGGAGAACAAAATAAAGGGATAGAAAGACAGGCAAGAAAAGGGAGTGGCAAAACTGCTGGGATAAATGGGTGAGAATACGAAAGAGAGAAAAATGCTGGTGTATCGAAATCCTAGTGTAGCAAGCCTCAATCATGGCAGCCCTGTCATTCTGGAAGATAGTACACTGCAATTCCCCTGCACCTCATTTTTAGCCCACCATGCAGTTCTGCTATCAGCTCCTCTCAGACTGTGAACACACCCAAACGCATGCACACACACACACACATGCACGCACACACACAGGAGGCATCCTTTCACAGAGAAAAAAATGGATTAACGAAACACTTGCACAGTGCACAGATGAAGATGACCAGTCCTGGAAATGCATGTAAATGTGTCTTATATTACGTTTAAGTGTGAGAACTTCTTCAGTAAAAGCCAACTTTACTATTTGATGTGTCCATCTCTAGTCAGTGATATACAGCGTCTGGCTTTGAAAGCGATTGGGTTATCACATCGCAGCCGAGGGAGCAATATTGTAGAGGAGGATATTACTGTCAGAACAGTTGTGACAGATTGGCTGCCTGAAATGTTGATCTCTTATTTCTTTTCTTGTTGTTGTTGCTGAAATGAAGGCATTCATATCCCATGGTGAGATATACGGTTTGAAAATAAAAAAACAAAAACAAACAAACAAAAAAAGCATATGACACCACCACAGTCAGCAATGTTACTAAAGCTAACGTAAAACTAATATATGAACAATCATTGGATTAGTAAAATAAGAAGTATGCCTCTTCAACTCCTTCAAACATTTACATATCAATTTTCCTTTTTTTCTTTTAGGTGTAAATAGATAATGAAATTTAAAAGTGTAATTTTGTAATATGGCTCATGTGATTTAGGGACTAAGGCTATAAGTATTAGTTTCCATCATTACCTTTTAAATAATATATTAGAGGGGATCACAATTTTTCAGACCTGAAGGTGATCTAATTTGTACAAATTCAAAGATTTAAAAAAAAAAAGAAAAAAAAAGAAAATTGCAGTAAACTCCAACTTTTGAAAACATGGAAGCAACATCTGTCTTTTTTATTTAACAAAATGATTTAACCAAATAATTTTTGTTTTACAGGTTAGTTTTAGAGTTTTCTTTATTTTGTGGTTGAAAAACTAAGGCCTAAATCAACTCAAAATGCCTGCTCTAAATTGACTGTAAAACTATAAATTAAGTGGTGTAAGATAGATTCATTGTCTACAGCCTTCAAGTTAATAAACTTGTTTAAACTTTAGTTGGCACAAAATAATGAAAAATGCATTTTTCCATGTCAATATGGGGACGTTAGAACACCAGAAATATCAAACTAATGGCAATGACAAACACGAAACATGATTTATACTTGATCATATGTGTTTTCCTGAGACACAAGCCAAGCACAACAAAACAACACCTCATTTCTTTTGATATCTTTGAATTTCCTCCATCCACTATCGAGACCCGCTTCTTCCTATTCAGGGTCATGGGGGTCTGCTGAAGCCTATGCCAACTGTCTTCAGGTGTATGGCACGGTTACGCTCCAGACAAGTCACAAGTCCATCACAGCGCTACATAAAGAAAAACAACCACACACATATCACATTCACTCTTATGGGCAGCTTAGAATCACTAATTACCCTGATGTTTTTGGACTGTGGAAGAAAGCCGGAGTACCTGGACAAAACCCATGCAAGCAAGGGAAGAACACTTAAACTCCACACAGAAATGCCCCTGCCGAGAAACCACGAATCTTTGAATTTCATTTTAAAGAAAAAGAAAAAACAAAACAAAACAATGAGGAGCACAACCCCTGCTTTAGTCTTTAATATCCTTTTTTGTTCCTTTTTTAATCTGTGCTCAACTCTCTCTTTCGCTCTGTCACCATCTTTATAGGTGGAATTTGGCCTTCTCTCTGGTACCCAGGGAAACCAGCTTGTTTCCATGACAATGTCTTCTCTTGGAACAGTGTATTTGTCTTAAGCTGGATAAGATCGGAGTCTGTTTCATCCCTATTAGGCACACGTGTACACTCACACACACACACACAGATGCACAATCAAATAAATGTAAGTATATCATGTCGCAAATGCATAGCAACAATAGAAGAGAAAGAAAAACCAGGGACTCTGGAAAAATCTGCACACATATACAGACAAAAATCGACAAATGCATGTAGATTCACAAACCTCTTGCAATGTGATACCCACTCTCCCTCTTTCACACACGCACACAGACAAAACCCATGACAAGCTCTTACAGCAGCTTATTAACAAATAACAAGGACACAAAGAAATCGCTTCACAAAGGTAGTATAATGGCTCTATAATGAGTACTGTTGCTATTTCAGTTATTTCAGTAGTAATATCAGGCAAATATCTTAAGAGAATGTGTGTGTGTGGTGTGTGTGCGTGTATTCATGCACTTTTTGTGAATGTTCTTGTATTTGTTCTTTTTTTGGCAAAAAGCAAAGAAATGAGCCTCAAATGCCAGATGGGGTACTGGAGTGGATCGCCAATTGGGCCACTACTCTCAGCACCCGCCAAGAAACAATGGAAATTTCTGGAGCAGGTAAGAGACAATTGGAGCACTAGACTTTCTCATTCATTGCAAAAAAAGGAGTGCTGGTGTATATGCATGGTATATATTGTATCTATCTAAATATAGATAGATCTACATAGAAGGGTATTTATATACTGCGTATATATAGAGTATATTTTTATGACTCAGGTAAGAGTCAGGCCAGGTATCTGCATCATAGGTAAGTTATCTGCATCACTGATGAATAACAATCTGGCTCATATGAGACTGTGCCGAGTCGAGGAGTCCAAGGAGAGATGCAGTGTTCCTGCTGAGAAACGCTGCAGTCTTATCTCCCTCCCTGTCTCCCTGTGCGTCTCCGACCTTCTCTTTCTACCTCTCTTTTCCCACTTTCTGAATGTGTTCCTATCTTTCCTCACCATCACTTTTCTACACTCCTTCGCCCTATCCTCCTCCCACCCTCCCTTACAGACACAGAATGAACCTCTGCTTTATCTTTCCCCTTCGTCCTCTGGAAATGGGAAGTCTGTTTGATGTCTTTATTTTTAGGCGATTACTGGTGCATCGACTTTGTGTGTTCCCTATTACAGTTGCAGCAACCGTTAAAAGTGTTAATGTGTATGCTTGCTAGCAGGATGGTAATTGCACACAATTACCAATAAAAGTATAAAATTACAAGTGGGATTGCCACACATGTTTCATGTTGAATTTTTGTAACAGTGCATTTCCCTGATAATGTGGCTGTAGAGCTCTGTGTGTGGCACTGTGACTTTTATTACAGGAACTGCTTGTAATAACAAGAACTGCCTGGATGTTAAGCATTAATGAGTGTTGTGCTACAATGGCTGTTAGTAGTGGAAAGAGTAGGCAGAATTAGTCCCATTAGATGAGAGGGTATGGCGAGGAAAATTACTCAGTAAAATTAGAGTTAAAAAAACAACCTCTCCTATCATTGCTGTTCCTCTGCTGATGGCCAGAGAATGCAGTTATTTCTTTTTTTAATATCCTAACAAGAGATCATCACATGTCAAAGCCCACTAATTTCTGATTTTACAGAAAATTTGAAAGCTGATATGCTAAACGACAGCTCCCTGGTGAACTTTAAAGGTTCAATGTACAATCAAAATCAAAAGCTAACATGTAGTCCCACCTCAAGCTATGCGTAGCTTCCAACATTTCTATCGCAGTAAGATCAGTGTAAGCATTGCTCTGCTTTTTTTCTTGGTGGGAAGCTTCTCAATGAGAAAACTAATTTTAGTCAGAGAAAGAAACTCTGGATTGCAAGTAGGAACGCAAAACTCTATCCTGCACAAACAGCTGGAGTGGCAGCCGCCAAACGGAAAAGAGGAACTTGAAATATAACAGACAGAACATAGTGAAACTGGTGGTGATAACGTGTGGTGATACAATGGTGATACATCTTACACTACCAGTTAGTAATAAATGCAGTAGAATACATTAAATAGATTTAAAAAATAGATAAGGAAACTTGGGGCCAGTAAGGTGGTGGCTTAGTGGTTAGCACTGGTGCCTCACAGCAAGAAGATTCCTGGTTTGACTCCCAGCAGGAGTCTTTCTGTGTGGAGTTTGCACATTCTCCCAGTGCTTGCATGGGTTTTCTCCAGGTACTCCAGCCTCCTCCCACAGTCCAAAAACATGTGAACAAGGTTGATTGAGAACTCTAAATTGCCTGTAAGTGTAAGTGTGCATGGTTGTTTGCCTCTATATGTGGCCCTGTAATGGACTGGCACCCTGTCCAGGGTGTACCCCTGCCTCTCACTTCCAATGGGCTGGGATTGGCTCCAGCAGACCCCTCTGACCCAGTGGTTGGATTCAGTGGGTATAGAAAATGGATAGAGAAGAAAACTTTCTGTAAGTTTAAATGTGAGGACTTGATGTTTTTCTTTGCAGTATAAAACAGTAGAATCAGTATTTTGGACTAATAAAAGATAAACAAAAGCAAGCGAAAACATCAGCTTGGATTGTGAAGAACTGTTTTGTTATCTAATGAACAACACAAACTGTAAAAAAAATGAATTGGAACATTACTTAATCAGCCCTAAATGATATGTAATATTAAAAAGAGGAAAATACTTAGTCTCAAAAAATTATATATTTTTCTAAAAATAATTTAGAGGATATTTATATCATTTATATGGTTATTGATTAGGTTTCTTTTGAACGACACACTTTTCATGTGCAAATACATAAAACAACACATTGAGAAAATCACACAAGCAAAAATAATCCTACAGGAAGTTAACAGGTTTTACAGTTAGTCCTTACGTGTTGTATTAATACAATTGTACATGGTGATGAGTAAGAGGTAGGAAACATGCTGTACTTTTCTGGTACTGACTGGTTCCTCTCGTCTTGGCGTCTGCTACCACTCCCAACCCCACATATGGTGGAGTCAGCATGAAGCTCATCTGCCGTGTTTGTGTGTGTGTGTGTGTGTTTTATGCATTTGTGAGAAATGTCGTATGCTGAGGGGAAAGCAATGGCTGGTAGAAGGACAAAGACTTAAAGTGACAATTTTCAGAAAAATTTAAAGAGTGTGACACTGAGCATGTGTGTGTTTGCAGCTTGTTCATGAGTGGGTTGTCCGTCCATATGTGTGTTTTTGCCATAAGACAATGTGATAAAATGAACCACTTTGATTGCCGACGCTTTGAGTCACAAATGATGACTCACAATCCGCCTCCCCTGAACACGCATTCCTGCACTCACACAACACACACACAGACACAGACACACACACACAACATACAGGCACACACCTTGCTTCCTCTCCTGCCTTCATCCACTGACCGTGAAGAATATGTGCAGGCAGCCCTACTCATGCATATTTACACTGAACACACAATAACTTACCTGCTTAGCGGGCACTCTTTAAAGGTTATTGTGTGTGAATGTGCCTTTTTGTCCGTCCATTCACGTACAAGCATCTTTAAAGGTCACTTCAACCAAGGCTGACCACTTGTCTTGGTTGTGTATAGATCGTTGGATTGATATCGAGAACACTTGGACATGCAAACAAACAGCCACTATTAAGTGAATATCCTGCTTCAAAAGCTAAAAAGAATTTATCACTATCATAAACAGCCATGTCTACCAATTATACACAAGAACCAATCCCTATTCCCATTCAGATTCTGCAATCACTCATTCATCCAGGCCCTTCACAGTCTTTTCTTGGCCAAGAAGAGAAGAGAAAAGGGCAAAATCTGTTACTTGGCTTTAAGCACATTTTCCATCCAGATTATTGCTGCTCAATACTTTAAAAAATAAAATCCATTTCCCCCCTCTTCCTTTAGCTGCTCGATACTTATGAAAATCCAATTTGGCTGCCTCTTTTCTTTCTTCCTTCCACAATTCGTGCATTTTCACCCACTCAAAGTGATTAGTGATCTGTGGGTATCATTTCTAGAGAGAATGATAACTGTGTTTTATGGAGGAGGGGAAAGGTCTGATGGGCTGATGCCGCTTGGAGAATGACTGGGCTTGGAGGGCAGACAGGGGCACTGCTGTCGCTTTGCAGATACAGGGAGCTGCTCTCCATCACAGGAGAGAAGACGACTCACTTTATCTCTCCCTCGCTTCCTCTTTCCCTCTTTTGCTCTCCCTCTCTTCTTTCTATCACTCATTTCTTTAGCTCTTCTCTCACAGGCACCGTTTCTTTTAAATTTCTCCAGCGAACACATGCATGCACGCATGGGCACATACACACACACTCGCCATGTATCTTTCCAAGACACCCCTCCCAACGCCCAATCCGCCCCCTCAAAGAAACTCATTTCAGCTTTGCAGGCGCCTCAAAAAGCCTCTTTACGCTGAGCAGACCTAAGCCAGGCTTCGTCTGCACCATTTGACAGCCTTTACATCTCAGTATGCAGAGCAAAAACACACTCTGGCTTGTGGTGAAATAGACTTCAAAGACTCAAAAAAAAAAGAGAGAGAAAAAAAACAAACAAATGAAAAAACAGCTATACTTTCAGCCTATCACTATTCAAACATCTGTTACAGCAAGGGCACCCAATATACACAAATACACTGAATACATTGTGTAACAATGTTGGAAACACATGTTAATAGATGTCAATCCTTAAGTATGTGATTTAAAATGCTGCGCACGAGCAGGATGAAGCAATTAAATTGTCACTGCCACCTGGATGATTCATGGCAGACATTTTAAAGTAGAATTCCTTACAAGAATGCATTTGGAAATCAAAACAGCAAAAATGCAGACTGAAATATAATTTTCCTAATAGGGATGTCTGATAGTTGTTCACATAATGTGTGCTCATTTCAAAAAAGTTCTAGCCACTACCTAAAATGAAAATTTTATTGAATAGCATATTTCACCCGATAAACGACAACTCTATCACAATGCAAGACAGTCAGCCCCATGTCTTCTCTCACCCAATCAAAGAGCACAATAGCCTGTCCACAGTCAGGCCAGTCTTCATGAGCACCAATCAGTGTGTTCATCAGCGTCATGCAGGGCCAGCTGATAGAGCAGCACCTACCTTCAGATTTTCAAAAGCACCATAGGCAGGAGCTTCTATTCATTTGCACACATGCAAGCACGCACGCTCGCATACGCATGCAGCACCTTACCTTACCAAAAAGGACATTCCGATTCTATCGCAAATAGGAATTTGACTCTGAACAACTCTAAAGGTCTGCATCACTGTATAAACTGCATTACTGTCAACGCATTCAACTTCATTTCTGTCCACAAAAGCCCAATACCCAAACACAGAAGTAAATTGGAGGGGATACCTCTGATTTTTCCTAAATTCACAGAGTGTTGTCCCAAACAGTCAGAAAGAGGGCAGGACCAGAAAGAAAGGGGGAAAGAGGGCAAAAGGAGAAAAGTGGCACTGTGAGTTTGGGTTATCAATAAACAATTTTTTACAAAAGCAGATCAATGGCACCACTTGTTTTTGGGTTACTTTCAAAAACAATGGACTACTTGGGAGTTGAGGTATAACAGCATTGCGTTCATACACCGCAGGAACATCTGTTCAGATCTACATGCGCACGACAACATGATAAGGAGCCCATGTGTGTGTCAGCACCAGCGACAGCCGACATGCCGAAAGCTGATGAAACAGTCATGGAAGAGTGGGAATGAATGCTGCAGTGACGACTGCCACAGTCACTGATATAACCCCAATAAAGCACACATGCATGTGTCTATCACATCATGCACACGCACGCACATGCTCAACACCCCCATTTCCACAAACAAACCCTAACATACAGATGAGGAAAAATGGAATGACCTGGAAATGTAAAGACCAAATCAAACCATCCACAGTGCCAGTCGGTCACATGTCCCTTGGCTCCATTACCATGACCTGGAGCCCTGCTGAGTTGAGAGCAGCATAGAGCCATTCAGCAGCAGCCATTAGCAAGAGCCTGCTGGTACTCCCACATAAGCAGCCATATATCTATACATACATACATATATATATATATATATATATATATATATATATATATATATATATATATATATATATATATAT
>JAOWBL010000011.1:7942045-7965923 GCA_028564865.1 Zenarchopterus dispar | reverse complement strand
AGATAGATAGATAGATAGATAGATAGATAGATAGATAGATAGATAGATAGATAGATAGATAGATAGATAGATACTAACACCTACCTGGAGTGTAGCTGTGCTCTGGTAAAGGTGTCGCAGCCAGGCGAAGAGAGAGAGAGACAGACATTCATTAACATGCATGCTTAGCCCTAGGGTCACCATGGCTACTTACTGTACATGCACAACCGTCCAGGGTTACCGTGGTAGCATGCATCCAAGTCAACACAAACGTCACAATGGATACCGTGCGGCACTGGTAGCCAAAACTGAGGTTTGTCTAGACATATATGCACACAGCCGCATTAAAGAAATGCACAATCTCTCTCTATTCTATGTGTGCACAAATACACATACCTAAGCGCACAAACATCCACACTAGGTTAAAAAAAAAGGGAGGGGTCGGGGGCAATAATATACATTCCTACCTGTAGATTTGGTATTCGAGACCAGTTTATCCCAGAACTTACCTTGTAGCTGTTTCTTCTCCCCTGAGCACCCCGACAGATAACATGCAACACACACACACACACTCACACACACACGCACGCACTCACACTCAGAAAAACACTATCCCTTTCACAATCTTTCTCACAACTTCTCCACCTTCCACATACATACACACTAACATCGACCATGGCAGTTATAATAATGTGAAAAAGCAGGGTAAACATGTAGGGATGGATTAGCAGTGCAGGAGGACAAGGGACATGCATGATTCAGTACTGGCTCTGAATGTGTGAGGTGTGTGTGCTCTTGTGTACATGTGAAAGAGTGTTGGTAGGTCTGTATATTTTGATCTGTGTGCACATCTGAGTGTTTCCTTGCTTCTGCCCTTGCGCTATAGCATGGCAGAAACAGGTGGAGCCATTAGCATGCTAACAGCAATTTGCCCTCAAGGACAATGCAAGCCAGCCCAGGCCTAACAGGCAAGGTTCATTCTGTCCTCGTTGCAGGGCAAAGTGCCTCAGACCATAATTACATTTATGCATAGACCTGCTTAAAGTGTCTCTACTTGCTACATTTAAATTCTGAATATCTCAATGTGTTGAGAGTGCTGTATTTCTCCTGTGATTCAAAATAAAACCTTCATAAACAGCTTTTCCCTCACCCTGGCATGAAATATATAAAATTCTACAGTCTTTTGGGGGAAACAGTAAATAACACTGCGATACTTGAAAAAGGTTGCACTCAACTTAAAATGGCTCATTAAGGAGCCTTGCAGATCCTATGCAATTGTAAATGTGTATGAAAACTTGGACTGCCACATTCAAATTACTAAGTCCTGTCTTCAAACATGGTCCAAAAGATCCAGTTTCTCCTCTGGCAGAGCATATTCATTCAGTATTGAAGATTCATAACAGACCCCCCCCCCCCCAATTTTAAGGGAGGTATAATTTTATCTCAAAGCTTTATATAGCAGCTTCACAAAGGTTTCCAGGTTGACAATAATACAGTAATTCCAAGGTACTATAAAAGAGATAAACCTTTTAATCTAATTCTTGTTGTTCCTAACACTACAAGTATCACATAAGTGGATTCATAAACCTTTAAAATTATCATCTCAATTTTCAACAGACAGCTATGGTTTCACAACAACATACAATCAAGGATTTACGTAGTAACCTTGTAGTATTTGTTATTGCATGTTTGTGCTTTAGTCAAAGAGGGTTTTTTTTTTATCTGAGCTTTTATTCCTTTCTCTCTTTTACAGCCACTTTATCTCAATCAGATACAACCTTTGAGTATTCTCCTTTAAAATGCATCTAGGCATCTGAACTTTGATTTCTATTGGCATAGTGTGAGTTGTTGATAGTGTGATAGTGATACAAATATTAACTCAGCTTGTGTGTCCTGTGGTTGACAGTACGCCACAACAACAGTATCTTATCAAACCAAAATGAACAGCACATATGGCAAGATTTTTTTTTTTAATCCAGAAAACAGCATTTCAAACAGTTTAACCCACCCACAACAAATAGATTATCTGCTCATTTCTGCTGTCAGATCTCTGTGTATTTCTAAACTATTTTAAAGAAAAGGTGTAGCACAAATCAGAGAGATTTTACAGGGGAATCGGCAATACTTGGAATATGTTTTTTCACTCTGCTGGTTCAATGACAACTCTCACTGATTAAGTTACAATAATTTCACTACCAGCTTAAGATATTTGGAATAAGCATTTTCACGCAAACTATAAAGCCTTTTTGGCATTCTACCATCATTTAACTGCTACAATAGTTGAAAAGGCTTTACCATAACTCATAAACCAATTATCTTATTCAACCTACAAACATTATATTATTTTTAATAAAAATTTTATTCTATAAGAGAATGAAGAATAATTTCATTTAAGTAAATCTAACACACAGTGGCATGTGTACTGTAGTATTGCTCAACCAATGTTCATCTCTCCTAACAGACTTTAACTAACTTTTGTGAGACTTCCTTTAAAATCACCTGCCATTAAGTAGCACATGTTTTCCAAAGCCCTAACATCCATCTCTAGAAATGTAAAACTTCTCCATCTGAGGTATAAGCAGGCTCTTGTTGAGTGACAAGTGCCAGAGTGAAGTAGGCATCACATCTGCTGAGAGCCTCTATGTAAAATGTCTATATCTCCTACTGAGAGTGTGGAGCAGTGCTGCTGCTGGGTACCTCAGTGGAGATGGGACTAATGATGGTGACGGAGTCTGCACAGTCTCTGAATCTGTTTCTCCATGTGTTTATATGTTTGTGTTGCTTATGTTTCTGCAGGTATGTGTGTGTCATTGATGTCTGGATCTCCCATTGTGCTTTAAACAGCAGCAATACGGCAAACTGGATTAAACTGGCATGGGTTACATGTATTGTTATTTTCAGCTCTGCAAAGAGACTGCAGAAAGCCTCACCTGTCATATCTAGAAATTACAGATGCTCAACATGCAGAGGGGGATGCTATAACTGTAAATGATAGCAACAAGTTTGATATTGACCAATTTCTATTCTATTTTATTTGATATATTACCCAAATTAATAAAAGCTGTCCTTTATTATTTACCAAACACAATATGAGGTCTTCAGACCCCTGTTTTGTCAGACCAGTGGTCCAAGAGTATACTTAGTTTACAGCAAGTCCTCACAATTTAGAAGCTGTAGTAAACAAATGACCAATAGGGCACGATTCTGGAAAAATGGGAATCATAATTTCTTTGCTTAGAATTGAGAATGCGGCTCTCCAGCATGATTTCTTTTTACACAGATTGAAATGTTTATTGTAATGTCACAATAATAATTTCACAATTCCAACTAATCATTTATCTTGACTAGCCCTGTGCAGCTAATATTTATTATAATTATATTCATTAGAATTATAATTCTAAATTGTTCTAAATTGATTTTTGCTTGTATCTACTTTCATAGTGATTGTCTATGTAACTCTTGATATTAAGGGAGTTAACTGCATATTGATTTACTATTTTTATTAATTGTTGATTGTAATGTAAAACAGATGAAAATATGACCCTGTGTCTCAATGGGACTAACGTTTTAGTAAAAATATTAAAAAGAATTCATTATTATTCAATAGCACCGGGCCAGTATGATAGACTAAAAACAAGGCCAGTAATGGATCAGCCCAAAAAGTGGCTATTTGTCACTAGAAAGGTCTGAAAATTTGCTAAATACAGCGCCAAAGTCGCTACGTTGGTAACATTGCTACAGTGCCGACTTGCTATGGTCTGCCAATGAATCACATGGCATAAAAACGCCTTGTCATAGGTTGAGGGAGAAGGCTATGACAATGCAGCCCTTGGGTGTGTTGAGGAGAGTTTGAGAAATTCAGAGGAAACTCTGAGGAAAATAAGAGCACTTCTTTGTGATGCAGTTCGTGAAGTAAAATGCAGGAAAATTGTCATCAATCAGAAATGAGATTGCATGTATGTCTGAATCAAGATCATGATTTTTAACAAATTTTTGTGTAGCCTTAATGACCATTGATAATCAAGCTCAATTAGTTTTTGATTCATTTTCTTTAGAAAAGCTAAATGGCTAATTGTTAAATGTTGAATTATTATCAGTAAATGTATTATTTTGTTTGATATGTTCTGTATATAAAACTCACAAGGTAATTACACACCCGCAACCATAAACATGTGTATACAGTTGATTTTCCTGGAAGACATAAAAGCTGGAGTCAGAGCTGAGGATCAACTACAGGGAGCAAGGAAAGAGGGAGGTTGGCGCTGAGGGGAGGGGTAGAAACTCCTGGCATGAGGTCTCCCTGTTAAGCCTGTCTCCATGGTAACCTAGGCCATCCCACTGCCCACTAAATGCTAGGGCGTGAAATGGTGAGTGGCTAAAGGAATGTGTGATGCTGACGAGGGTTTTGGGTGGAGAGTAAGGTCAGGTTGGTGCTGAACGATGGCTATGCAACAAGGCCACTCTGCCATTTTTGGCAGATGCATTTGTGTCATTAAAAAAATCAATTGCTGAGGCAAAGCTGAAAGGTATATTTGGAGTACAGCAGTTAAGAGAGATATTGATTAAGAATGCAGATTTGCTCTGAATTAACTCAAGCAAATCTGACGACACACATACCTTAGCAAGGGGAAATGAAAGCATTTGCAGCGTTGGCCATAACAAGGTAGCTGAGTTCATTAAGCAGCTGTTTTGCTTTCATAATGGCCGTCATTACACTGCCCTGTACAGTGGCACTTGTATTGACCAAAGGCTTGTTTGGTGTGTTAAAGGACAGTGTCCTTATATAGCTTAAATACGAAAACATATTTTTCCTTCTCCAGTTATGTACTTACAACTGTTTATAGTCACACTTCCTCATATTTATGAAGTACTACTGACAGGACACCACTTTTTTTTATAATGCGTAAGTGCACCGATGCAATAACACATACTACATAGAATCACACAGACACAAAGCATCTTAGCAGGTTGCAAAGTGTTAAAATTTATGGCAAATGATAGATTCTACACCAATCATTTCAGCACCCAATGTATAGTGGCTCTGAAGGCCATCTAATCAATGCAAATCCATTAACACAGACAGCCAGGTGTCAGCAATGTAACAAACAGTGATTTCTATCCTATTAGCCTAGTTCCAATTAGAGTTTTTCAACACAAGTCAACAGCCACATCTATAATGGATCTATATGGTGTTATATGCTAATGTAGTTTGCCAAATACATTATCTGAGACCTTCAAAGCTTGGCGGTTAGGTAAACCCCTTCTTCAACCTTAGGAATTACTTGTTTCAGATCTACAGAATCTCACATTTCACAGTATAAATACAGATGCTCTCAGCTTCAGCTTCACAGAACTGACTACATATCTTGTGTTTGGAAGGTAGGGAACTTAATTCTGTGTTCTGTAAGAACATGAGAAACCAGGAGTCATTTGGTGGCAAGGAATCAATATCAAACAGCATCAGTATGCATGTCTTGCACTGTTTGTGAAGGCTGTTGGTCCATACATGCCAGCTGAAGCTATGTGTGAAAGTGTAAATGAAAAATATGTCTCGTTTAAAGATTTGATATTTGGAACTGGATATATAACTTTGGTACTGTCCATTAAGAGAATTACACTAATTTGGGTGTGTGTGAAAGTTTATGTGCGTGCGTATGTAAATGACAGGGATGTACATAATGGCTCAGCATGATTTGGGCCTTACCTTCGCTGCAGTCATTCCCTTGGTAACCGGTGTCGGAGCAGTCGCAGACGGCCCGGTCGTTGACCACACTGCACACCCCTCCGTTCTGGCATTGGTGATCTGGCCCACAGCCAGGTGTTACTGTGACGCCCTCTGAGCCATCCAGTGTCACCAGTGAGCCGTTGATGCTCACTGCCGTGATCCAGCCACGGAAAGCAGGGTGCTCCCGCACTGAGGGAGAGGTGAGGCGCAGTGGCGAGGAGTGAAGATCTGGTGCCAACCCGCCCATGTACGTGTGACTGAATACTGTCATGTCTCTTCTCTTACTCTTCACTTCCGCCCATCCCTCCAGTCGCCCATCCACCTCCAATGAGGTGTTCCTCCAGTCCCGCTTGACACGCACTGCGTGCCATCGTCCATCACTCACCGCTACGCCTGACTGCAGCTCAGCTGGCTCAGCACAGAAAATGGAGAAGCGCAGACGAAGGTGGCCGTGAAGAAGCAGCAACTCCAGGAAGTCGCAGAAACCCTCATCATCCAGGTAGAGCAGCAGCCCCTCCTGGCTTTGAGTCCGCAAGCTGAAACTCAGCACACTCTCGCAGCAGGCATTCCACACTGGAAACCGCCCCCACTGGCTAGTGACACCCCCAAACTCCAGGACCTCCCCTTGTGTCTGGCCCCCTACACTGCACAGGCATAGCCCCAAGAAGAGCAGAGGGGCTGCTGCCCAAACGCAAACCGCCATTACACTCATACACACACTCACTCTCACACTCACACACACACACGGGAGAAGATAAAGGCTAGAGCTGAGGTATTTCCTCTAGCCTACAGCTCATGGTGAAAACTGTAGGGCACTTAGGACAATTTGTAGATGGTCTCAGTTGCACACTGTTGTCTTTATGCTTCTTAAAAGTGAGGGGCTCCAGTGAGGGAGGGGGTCAAACTATCAGCACTCTTTGGACATCTTTTGGTCTGATGTTTTTTTAGGCTCTCCTTTCCATTCAGTCTTCCATTCTTCACTTCAGCCATAAGATTCCAGGTGTGTGTATTTGCGTTGATGTCAGTGTGCTAGATATGGGACAAATAGGATGTGAACTCCATCTTTGTGCCCTAGATAGGGCCTTTTACCCCATGCAAGCAAATCCCCACGGACTCTGTGTATGTGTGTGTGTGTCTAGGTGTGGGTGCGTGTGAGTACGGCTCACACACTGTTAATGGAGAGAAATGACACCGTCATAGCCGTATTTTCTCCCCCTCCTCCCTGTCTTAGTAGGGCAAGACTTAAAGTGTGTGTGGGCAAATATCTGTGTGTATGCGTGTGCATGCGCGAATGAGGTATGTGTGTCTCTCACAGCGTCATCATTCTCTCCAGCGACCTACAGAGAGAGAACAGAGACGGCACAATCAGCCAGGGTCAACACACACACACACAGGTAAACGCACACATGCACAAACTGTTGCACATGCACACACAAGCTGAGCCTGCCGTTTATTCTCACAACACTTTCTTCTGCAATTTGTGTAAAAACACACACAAACACCATATACAATTGAAAGTCTCACGCCATTTACAAAAATAGGCTACTCAACACACCTCATAAAACTTATATTTCACTTTTTTGGCAACACAGGCAACAGAGATGATTGAGGCCAATCACAGCACCGTTTAGCCACACAAACACAAAAAGCACCACCTCAGTAGAGATGCCGCAGGAGATTTTTAGGTACTGGTCTACACTTGCGACTGCTTTAATGTTTTAAAATACAACCTTAAACACCCTGAGACTTGCCGCATAGAAACTCAAAGCTGGCCGTATGACTTTTGTATTTCAGTTTAATTCTGTGAACGAACCGACTAGAGCGCCATACGCCACCGTCAAGGATTCGGTTAGCTACATCACAAAGAACGGGAGCAGCAGCGCGCGCTGCGGCGGATGACTCAAACCGTCTCGCTTTATCGAATTAACGGCTCCAACGGTAATTTCTACAAAACGCTTTTCAGCACGGTCGGTAAGAAAACAGCCCGCACAGGCTGCGAATGCAGTAAAATGTAGCAAAAGCACGGCATGACAAGAGGTCTCTTCTTTGAATCTTTGAAAAGCATGAAAGCGGCGACATCGCAGTTATTGATAGAGGGGGTGAATGAATGCGGTTGAATTATCGATTCCCGATTTGCGGCCATACCTCCTCCATTTTTTTCCCTCCCTACCACCCGCTACTTGACTACACCGGAGGTTCTTTCTCGTCACCTGCGCTCTAGCGCTCAGCGTTAGTCACAGCTTAGTTGCACTCTAAGGTAACTATTTAAATTGACAGTGAACTGCACTTGTGAGTAACACTATCTCCCCAGTGGATTCAAATGCACCACCACCACCACCCCTAAAAAAAAAAAAAAAAAAAAAAAAAAGCATCACACGTTCGGCTGGAAAACCGACATACCTCGAAAACCTCCTTTGGGCTCCGTGGCAACAGTGCCGCGCGCACAACTCATCGATTTCCCTTTCCATTTGAGGAGAATCTGGTATCCGCGCGAGGGGAGGGAGCAGCCGCGCTCTCGGTGGCAGATAGAGCCGCTCCACCGGACGGGGACGCAAATATCACGGACCCGCCTTGAGGCGACAAGGTGCTGTTGCTCTTCGCCTCGCGCGGGCTCAATCTACCTCTATAATTCCCGCTCCCGCGGTCACCCTCTTTCTTTCTGGCTCTATGTCTCTCTATCCTCCCTCTCCTTCTCTCTCTCTCTCTCTCTACCCCTCTCTCTCTCTCTCTCTCTCTCTGTTCTCCTGAGGAGGAAAAGGTGCAGTCTGATGCTCTCGCGGCAGACTCGACGGAGGGAGGGTCACGTGGTCGCGAAAGAGCGAAAGTGTGAATATATGTGTGTTAAGCGAGAGAGAGAGAGGGAGAGAGAGAGAGGGAGAGGGAGAGAGAGAGAGAGGGAGAGAAGGAGAGAGAGGGAGAGGGGGAGAGAGGAGAGGGTGGGGGCTTGGGGTGAGCTCCAAAGGATGGGCCTCGGGCGGGGCCGTGCGCTCCTGCAGCACCTTGGACAGCTCTCACTCACGGCAAAAGCACGAGACACAAACATGTCTCTGAGGCTGAAAATGAGACGAGAACCTGCGAGGATCCGGAGGATGAGTACACCCGCGTGCAGTGATGATACTCTTGTGTTATGGTCCGCATTCAGACAACCGTGAGGTGAATAGGCTGGTTGTGAGGCGCAAAACCCAACGGTGATACCGATCACGGCATTCCAGGACACAGCAGCAAGGCAGAAAACCAATCAAGAAAACTGGGAAGGAAACATGTAAGAAAACAGCAGCTAAGGGTCCAGCCGAGATTATAACCAACAACCCTTTAGTTGTGAGTCAACAGTGCTGACCAATAAGGTACCATATTGCCCAAAGTTGAAAATCATTTTAGAAAACAAACATAAAACACCACGTTTCAGGAAACAAACAACTAGAGAAAGCATTTGAGAAATGTAAGAACAGAAAGAAAATTTCAAAAGCATTTGATTGCCTGTTGTTTTGAAAAGTCCTTGTGCTCTTTTTAAAATTATAATTACTTTATTGCTAAGAGCCACTGTAGTGTTAAAAAAAAGGAGTCTGAAAGGGACATGTTAATTTGCTAATCCCTCTTAATCTGCTTCTGGTTCTCCTTTACAGATAACCTATAGTTAATCTGAACAAACATTGTGTGTGTTCAAATTTACCTAATAAAAAAAGGTATTTGTTTTTAAAAAATCCTCACCTCAGGAAGGCTCATTGGCTGACGTTATGAGAGGCGATTCAAAAAGAAAACAAAAAACGCAGCATAGAGAAGGCTGGTAGAAAAACAAAAAAACAAAAACATTACACCCAGATGAGAAGCAAAAAAAGAAGAGTCCCAGAGAGACAATCAAAGAGGAAGAGCCAGAGCAAACACATGCTCTCAACAAAATTTCTAGGCTGAACCAGTGCAAATCGCCAGCAGCTCCCTCAGCATACTTCACCTGGAACCAGAAACCGTCATCGATTACTAAAGCTGCATGTCAGTCACACCTGAGTGAGCAGGAACCAACAGGAAACCAACATCACTGTAACAATGGAGATTAAATAGAGCAATGATTTAAAATATGACAACATTATGAAAAAAGTCACTGCATCAATCATTGAAAATCATTCTCCTATGATGAAATATTAACACTGATGAGTGTAGCATAGTTAAATTATGATGGCAGTGATTATTAGGAACATAAGATTAACATATGTATAACCTGCCCAACATAACAAAATGAGAGGTACCGGAGTATTGTGATGGTTGGAGTTATTGCTTTTTAAAACTCTAAATAAAGTCTGTCAATAGAGCGAAAAAAAGTTGGATAATTAAAAGTTGTTCATTACTGTTTAACATTTAGATCATCTTGTGACTCAGAATGAGAAAGGAAAGCTCTGGAAAGCATCGGGGAGGCTGAGTGGAAACAGATGGCTGCAAAACTGCGAAGTACCTGAATTCAAAATGAACGCTCATTTGACTAAAATTGAAAAAAACAAACAAACAAAAAAAAAACAATGGCCTGACAAGCATATATGACATCAGATTCTCCCAAATTTTATTTATTTATATATTTTTTCTAACTGATCATCTATTCCTACAATGACTACTGTCCATCCAGCGCAGTTCTTAAATGCAAATGACGTGGTATCAGAGCAGTTAATAGAAACTGTGGATTATGGATGAGTTGAGGGCGTTCATCAGTTGGGGGAACGTTAAAGAAAGCCTGATGCTGAATAAATATCTTCAATGACGGAGGGAAGAGTTGTTGAATGAAGGACAGATGATTGCAAGACCTCATTATGGCTGGGCTGTTTGAACCGTTAAAGGTCAGAAGAGACCTAAAGATCAGGACTAAGGGCAACGATGTTTACTCCTCTTATTCAGCTCTCTCAATCCAAGGAGGTTGTAAATAAAACATCAAAAAAGAAAGAAAGTCTAAGTTTTGAATAATTTTAATGGTTGATTTAGAGTTGTAGTTTTCTCTTCACGGATAACTGAAGTTCATTTAGATGACAGATTCTTCTGGACTGAGATATAAATTTACAGATTAATTTTAAGTTCATGGATGAAGAACTAATTCTTCCAGCTAGACCCTGAAGTTAACACTTCTAGAGGGAAAAATATATTTTTGAGTTAAGTGACATCCTGCAACAAGAACAATGTTCCATATAAAAATTGGCAGCCAACTAGATTTGTTTTAGAGTATTCCTGGTACTGGCAAGTGAAAGTGCACATAAAAAGGCATCAGGGAAGACTTTTGAAAGCCAACAGTGGCTGTATGAGCATCTCAGACCATCTTATGTAGTTAGGATCTTTTTTCTGTTGCTAAGCTGACCATTTCACTGTAAGTCATGGACAGGGTTCCTGTTTTGGATTGACTGGGTAACCGCTGAAACAGTTTGGACACTTAGCTAAACAGTCATGTTCAAAAGTTAGTACACCCTCTTTTCAATCATTTCACACCTTTGTAATTTGTTTACTTGAAAAGAAAAAACACAATAAAAATGAATCGATCTTTGTGGGCCTTATAACCTCAGACAACCTGTACCCTTATTTATTTAACTAAGATGAAGTTTAAAAAAAATCACCTGGGCATTAGTAAGTTTGCACTTGATTCAATAGCTTCGAGATTTGCATCTGCAAAGGTCTCACCACAGCATTTCAGCTGCGTTTAAATATGATTTAAAACTTCGGTTCTTTTCGTTTTCAGCCTTTGTGATGTATATTTGCTGGTGTCTCTCAGATCATTTTTTTGCTACATGACCTATTTTTGTCCAGTTTCAGCAGTCAGACAGATGGTAAATGGACTGTATTTATATAGTTCTCTTCTGGCCCTGTTGAGCAGTCAAAGCCACATTTATCCATCCGTACACATGTTCACACAGCACTCTCTTAGTCTGCAGAGCTCTATACTGATTCATCTAATCAGCCTTTGCAATAACTCTGAAGAAATATCTGCAATAACAGCTAGAAGACCTGTTGAATGAAGGACAGAACATTGGAAGGCTTGAGCCTGACTATTTTCACCCCCTGATCCACTCAAAGTGAGATGAGGCTGTAAGGCACTAAAGAACAAATCTAGGGACAGTAAAGCTGGCTGTTCTTTGTCATCTCTCTGAATCATACACATCAAACACACACAATCACACAATCATGCCCAAGGACACACAATCACACCTTCTGACAGCTGACTGCTCTACCTCCTGAGCCACAGCCGTCAGTGTGTCACATTTGGGTCTAAAATGCAGTGTTTGATTCTGCATTAGTCATTAAATCTTGGTGGAGTTTATGACTAATCCAGACTCAAACACTCCAACGTCCCTCTAGCTGCAAAGCAAATCATCATCCCTCCACCACTGTGCTTGAGAGTGGGTATGAGAGGTTTCTACATAAAAAAGGTAGGGATAAAAAGAGATAAATTTGGTGGGACATCCACTGGTGGTAAGACTGGCAACTATATCTTCAGTGCTCTTGACTTGTGAGTTAATGTTCTCGGAATATTCAACTTGAAATTGTTCAGAAATGGTTTTTTTAATTCTTTCCAAACTGATGTGCAACAACAATTATCTCTTTCAGACCACTGCTTTTACACACCTGAGTGTTTCAGGCCAGGAAATTGCCAAATGCCTGTTTTTAAAGAGGTCACTTGGTCCCCTGCTGCTTATCAGTTCATTTAAGGCTGATAAATAATAGCACCCACAAATTACTTTCTTAAATCCGACGGAAGATATTGAGAGCCTACATGATTTATTTTTTTAAAATTATTTTTGGCTTAATTTTTTTTTTAAATGAAAATTGGCATGGTGAGAAATAGTCATATGAGCTTGGGTTTTCTTAATATTAACTCTCACTCATCCCGCTACGATCATATGCTTCTTATTACACACTAAATAAATAAAAAGAGGGGTACAAACCTGATTCTAAATCTTACATGTACAGCACAGGTTTCAGCAACTTCAAGACCCTCCAGAACCTCTCACCCTGAAGCAACTGACCACTCCAGCTGAACGTGTTGCAGCTGAAGTGGAACAAATCCACAAGCAATTCCCAAAGCTTGTAGAAAGCTCTCCTACAGCAAATGGCTACAGTTATAGCAACTAGTAAATATCCAGTTGCAATATTAGTATGAGATCAACAGTTATTTATTGGTGGGATGTTTTAGGTTTCACGTATATGGTAATTGTGTAAATGAACTTTTTAAGGTTTGGTCGTGACTTCCATGTACATTGTGGTCAGGGGGTACACTACTTTATTAGATTCTTCTAAAGTGTGTGATCTTCAGGCAGTACGGCAATCCAGTTTACTGAGCTAATGATAAGGTTTCCTCATACTTCTGAGTGCATACAGTGTAATTACTTGCTAGCTACACGTACAAATTCTGAAATATTTACACAACCCTGAGAAAGCTCATTAATAAAAGCACATCCAGATGTACATCCAGGGCTTTTTCCCCAGCTTCTCCCACTATCTGGGAGGGACTCCAGCTGTGTCAAGCCCTGCTCAGGGGCTCTCTCCCTGGGCTCAGTGGGCCAGCTGCTGCTCTTTTTTCTCTCCCTGTGAATGTCCGTCTCTGACAAGCCAGCATGTTTCACACTTTTTTTGTCTTCTATAAAACACCTCTTTTCAATCACCGGATGGAGCTAAGAAGCTGGGAAAGTGGCAGCTGATGGTTCAGGCGTCCTGTTAAAAGAACAACCCTGAAGTCATTGATGAGATGCTGATTCAAGATGATCTCTCAAGAATGAATGGACTACTTTTGTGGATGTATAGCCAGGTGTAGAACACATTCTTTATCTGCGTTTTTGCACAGCAGTACTTATCTTTAACCCTGTCTGAGGTTTTTATACTCTAATGGCTGTTTGATGCTGGGAGATACAGTATTCACTCCAGCAGAGCAGATGACTGTAAGGTAGACATAGCTTTATGGCTGGGCCATAGCATGTCAGTATGACCAAACAGCTGGATCATAAAGGCTCAGATTGATTTAGGCAACAGATGTGAAGCCAAAAGAAGCCGACCACAGGAAGCTTTGCTGATATAACGATGGGAGGTCTGAATGTTCATTTGCGCATATGTATTTGTGTGTAAGGTTAGTTAAGGAGAAGAGGAGACAGGGTGGAGGAGGTGTTACTATGGAAACTATCTCAGCATCAGCGCCTAGTTTCTCATTGGGCTGACCACCGCAGCTCCCTCATACACAACAGGCTCCTCCTCTCTTGCTCTGTCTTTATCCCTCAAAGCCCCCCAGCCCCACCCCAACCCCCTGCCAGGCCGACCTTTTGGACCAAATGGCATTATGAAATAATAACATTCTACCACAGCTGCCCAGTGATCTGAAAACATTACACAGAAAACTGGTGTGAAGTGTGGAGTAGCATGAACAAAGGATAATGTAAAATTTAGATCCAGTGATTGATTACTGCCTTTTTAAAATTCATGAGGAGTGAAGTATTTATCAAAGAACAAATATTTCATATGGTGAGATGTTCATTGTGCTTTGAAACACCTTATTCCGTTCAGCCTTTAATGCCTTTTCTTGAGAGGAGAAGGAGAAGAAAAAAGCTGGCTTCAAGGATTTTGAAGGAAATCAAGCTCAACATTCCACCGGAATTAACAAGAAAGGTTGTCAGAGAGTACAGTCCTCCTCAAAGGCCAGTTCCAGTGATCCAAATCCGCACAAAATTTTAATGTGGTCTTCTTTTGCCTGTGCTCCACCTCTGCCGGCACTCACTATTAACCTTTTATTCGATTTTGACCAGAAGTTTCAGCTTTCCTGGAGACAAATGGACAAAGAGCAAAACAGCTTTCTGTTTCACGAGATTAATCAAAAAGAAAAATCTCTTATTTTGATAACAAAGTGACTAATAGATGATATATGAGGGCTTTCAGAGTCAAAAGAGATTACTGAATTAAAGCTCTGTGAGCTCTGTGTCCATTGGGAGTGGAGTTATTTTTACTTGACAAAACTGCATCAGAGATATACAGTAATTGTCAGCAGTAATTCTAAAAAGTTAAAGCAGTGAACTTTAGGTAACTTTTTGTTTTATTAAATGGACTCTGGAATGATATACTTTGTAATATCAGGATATAAAGAAAAGAGCAAAATGGTTAGATGTAATGGAGGCTCGATATACCATGCTGCAGAGCAGGTTATCTGTTACTATAAGAACCACTGGGGTGTGACGTGATGCATCATCAGCGTGTGAGAAGCTCACGGAAATATATTATACCACGAGCTTTTTAAATTGCTGCGACTCTATCAGCCAACATTAACCGAGACAGATATGGGCCGCCGCTGATTGCATTGCTCTTCATTGAAAGACGAGGCGGAGGAGCTCCATTTTGTTCATTCCTCCACCCACGTTTTGTGTTCCTCGGCCTCTTCTCACTTCTCTCTTTTCTCTTCTCCCCCCCAACAGACTGACAGCGAGCAGTGACCCTTGACTCTTTGCCTACTCAGCAGAGAGAAGGTCACCATATATGTGTGTATCTGGGTGTGTATATATATTTTCTTTACATGCTGTATGTGTATACGTGTACGCAGGAGCGCTCGTGTGCTGGTAAGATGTGTCTGAACTGCCAGCAGAGAGACTATACAGCCAAAAATAAAAACTCATCTGTCAGCAACTATGTGTGTGTGTGTGTTTGTGCACTAATATTTTGTTCTTGCATTTATATCTGCTTGAGATTGTGTGGCTTGCCTAGTTTAAGCTGTGAATGGTGGCAACAGGCAGCAAAATATGATCTTTTGATGATGGTATGACATAAAAGAAGGGATTATGTATAAGTGGAAGACTGTTGGTGTCACTGACAGTACTCACTTCCACAGTTGTAAGAGAATATAATTATAAGAGCATCATTTCATGGAGTTAGTCAGACATTGTTGCTGTCACAGAGAGAGTGGTCTCATGTCTAGGAGGGACAGGGTCTGGTAGGGTCCGGGGTTAAGCTCAAACATCATTAAGATTCAAGGCACTAAAGGGCACCTCTGCAAAATTTGAACACTAAAAGGGCTGCCCTCTTGATTAGACCAACCCATAGTTGCAAAATGGCTGTGAGTCATTCATTGTTTCAGTGAGCACAACCTTTCAATTTTATTTAGTGTTAAAAGTAAAAAATTGTCATAGATAGGACATCGAAAATATATTGTGTGCAGTTGATATAGAGATATACCATAGCTTTGTTTTCATTTAAAATTTGAAATCTTGGGTTTACTAGTGGTATCATTTAACTTTTCAGTTTAGAATTGTGTTTTAATATTGTTGAGTGTAGCCTCGCACATTATTTTTTGGGGTACCATTTTCCTGGGTTGACTGACACAGAAAAAAATGTATTACTTAATGTATTTGTTCTTTTTGGTGTAATTATTTTTATTATCATGGATCATGAAATTGCATTTGGAAACTGTTTTGTAACCTTTATCTTTTTTTTTTTTTTAGAAGAATATAAGAAGATCAAAATGGTCAGGCAGTATTATAGGAAAAAAAACAGTCAGAGGGGAGACATCAGCTGAGATTATGTTAGAGGCAGCAGGACAGGTGAAGAACCAGAAGAGTAGTATCAGGAGTACAGCAAAGGATTTTATTATCCCATTCAGTACCCTCAGCAGATATCACAAAAAGATCAGCCAGGATGAGACTGATGGCAAGAGGGAGTGAGAGGTAGCATTTGGTTACTAAAAGAAAAAAAGGGTAGATATTTTCAGAAGAGCTGGAGAGTAAGCTGGCAGACGTGTATTTTGACTTAACACAAAAGGAAGTGAAGACATTTGAAGATGAACTTGCTACTGTGAATTCCATTAAAACACCTGACTCCTGGTCAGAGATGCAGCAAGCCGGCCCTGACTGGTTCACTGCATTCTTGAAAATGAACTTTTTTCTTTCAATAAGGACGCCAGAGGTTACAAGCATTGCCTGAGCAAAAACAGTCAACAAAAATGATGTTAGAGCTTTCTTTAAGAATATAGATGCAAAAATGACAAAGTGCAGGTTCCTTCCATGTTAAATATGGAACATGGATGAGACAGGTGTCACCACTGTGCAGACACCAAACAGGGTGGTTGCTAGGTGGAGATATAAGCAGGTCAGTTTGCTGACCTCTGACCGGGGACCTCTTGTGACCTGTACTTGTGCTATTTCAGCCACAGGGAACTGAACTGCACCCTATTTCATTTTTCCAAGAGTACATTTTAGGAAGTATTTCCTCCTCAGTGGACCACCAGGCTATAAAGGAGGGCCAAACTCATCAGGGTGGATGAAGTACACAGATTTTTACTGATTTCCTCAAGCATTTCGTGCAAAATGGAAAATAGAGAGACCCTGGCTCCTACTGGATCCCAGGCAAACCAATGTCCATTCATGATATGTCTAGTAAATAGTGCCACAAGGAAGATTTTGCCTCATCAACAGTCACAGACTGTCCATGTATTACTGTCTCTCCAGCCCCTCTCGACCAGCCTGGCACCCCCACTGCCTCTCCACACCACCACCCTTTTGCTGCCACTGGAAATACTGTTTCAGGTCTAAGTAGTTTTTCTTCCATTAATTTCAAACCTGAAAATCTGCCTCAGTAACCTAAGGCTCAGCCTAGGAAAGCAGGTTGTTAAGTATGGAGGAAGAGGAAGTCAGTCATCCTGACAGACACACCCATAAAAAGACAGCTGGAGGAGGAAAGGGCGAGAGCCATGAAGAGGCTTTTCAACGGACGGAAGAAACCACAACAAAAGATTTCAGCAAGAGTTGCAAGTAAAAATGTACACATCTCCACCTCCTGAGTCTGAATCAGTTCAAGATGAATCCTGCCTGTTGGTCCAGAACCATTTTTAAATGCGGTTCAGGGCGTTTATTGCAAAAAGTGGGCACATGCAGTATGTACCCCAGGCTTTGCCAACTACAAGAATCATGAACTGTGCCTTATATGGCTGCTGTAAAAAATAAGTAAATAAATAAATACACACACACACACAACTCCTACTATATGTGCCAACGATCCTCATGTTGGGACAGGTTAATACAAAGCAGAATCTTAATGACAACTAAGGAAAAAAAAGAATTATGTTTGAACAGTCAATACATACCAGTCTTTCATTTGAAAGCAATTAGCTGTTATGAGCTATTCAAAGACAAAACCTTCTGTGACATCACCAGCAGTTCTATGAAGAGTGGTTTTGAAGTCAAGTTTTTGGAGTTCTGGAAGTCACTATCTTGGCAACGCCGACTATGCAAGTGCTGAGTGGTGGCGGGGTGTGGTTCTGGCTCAGCTGTAGGGGGAGCTGTGATGCAGATTCTCAGGGAGCAGCGCAAACAAGACCCACTTAAGTCATTAACTGTCTTTCTATGCAGGAACACCTGGAATTAGGAGAAGACTGCAGCATTTTTCTGTTCTTTGAAAAGAACCTTGTAAATAAGAACACTTGATATTTGATCAGAATGAATGTAAAGTAATATTAATTAGCATCATTGGTTAGCATAAGCTAGGCCATCCAAGCTAAAAAAGCTAACTGTGCCTGAAATAGGGGGTGTGTTCGAGCCTCGCTAGTTTTGTTCATTTGTGACATGGCAGTATAAGGAAAAAGAAGCTTCAAAAGCACTCCTCAGAAAACCTAGGAGTGATGTCACAGGGCGGTTTTCCAGTTCTTCTTACGCTCACTGGAGCAAATGGAAATTGATTCAAGTTTGGAGGCAGCCCCTACTGGTCATTTGAGGAACTGCAATTCCACATTTTCTAAAAGGAAAATTGGAGTTTGCCCCTCAGTGTACATCCGTGCAGGTGCACAAGTAAATTAGTGTTTGTATATGTGAATGTGTTTGACAGACACCAACCTTTTTCTAAATGAGATTAAATGGGAGGTTTGTCTCTAATCTTGTTGTAATGAGTTTCTGCGTAGCTCATACATTTACTAATTCCACTTGCCAATAGTGCAAACAGCCACGTGTGTGCATGTGTGTTTATGTGTGTGGATACGTGAGGTGGGAGAGGTCACCTCCCTGCAATCTTACTCTCATTTATAACAATACTGCCGCCCTGTCCTCATCACAGGGTGGCAATTTCTAAACACAAATACCATTAGCCCATGTGCACAAACTTGCACAAATGGACGCCCACACTTATGCACCGACACGCTTACATGCGAGCAAACGTGCAGTCCATCTGGGTATGGATCTGTATGTCATTAGGACTCTCAGCAGGTATCAGCATTGATCATCTGACCGGCAGATGGAGAGTGACCGACGAGGACAAAACAAAGCCTGTCTCTTTGCGTATAAGTGTGTGAGTATGACCGAGCACGTACGTGGGGACGAGAGTGAACGACAGAGGGGGAGGTGCGTGCGTGAGGGTTTGCATCTGTGACCATATGAGAAAAAAAAAGACATCCAGAGTACTCTCACGCGACTGATTTATGTAGGCGTGTGTGGCCATGTGCAGAGTTGGTGTGTGTCTGCGAGTCCCAAAATGATCATAAATCTTGACCCAAAAGATGCCACAGGTTGTCAAGGCGATGCAGTCCCTCTCAGCCTGAGGCTATCCATGCTCTATGGTTAGGGGTCAGAGGTCTTATCAGTTTGAAGCTGAGGGACAGACTGTGGGTAATGAAAAGGCAAACCAGTAACAAGGAACACTCTGTCACCTTTTACCTGGACCCGTGGCCAATAACTGTGTGGCCTCCAGAATGTCAGAGTAGCTGCAGAGCACACATGGAGAGACCTGCAGCGCCCTATTGCCTGTAGCTACATATGCCTCACACAAAGTTCATAGACCTGCAGAACATGCACAGGCAAATCATGAGAAAATTACAATTTGATTTTATTCACTATGCACCTCTAAAATAATGGAGGTTCCCAATCATTGCTCACTCATTGCCTGTAACTGTTGAAGACATTCACTAAAATAGCACTGGCATTCATTTTTCATTTTCAGATCCTAGTGTGTTGTTAGGTAGCACATATAAACACAAACATTAATCAGCCATAATTTTATGTTTAATGTCAAGTAAGGCCTCTTTGTCCTTCCAAAAGAGTTCCAATCAGTCAGGACGTCCAGGATTGTCTGGTACTTTGGACCTTGTGGGTTGTGTTCTTTGTGCATTTCCTAAAAAAGAAAAAAAATAGTGAGGTGCCACTGCTGACCTGCTGTAGAGAAGGTAGCAGCTCCAAGGAAATGATGTTGCCATGACGAGGACTGAGATTGGTCAGCAGAAATTTTAAGGTAGATGTCAAGTGCCAAAAATAGCATTCAAGTGAACGCCAGGTGAGACATCACCTGTCAGAGGTCATAATGTTATCTGCAAGAGTGAGGCAGGATTTGGGGAGTTTTAAAAATGTTTTGTGTACAGTCTGATAACCATTTACCAATCAGATTTCAGCAGGATTTGATCACATGCAAGTGAAAAGTCCATGTTAAGAGCAAGAGAAGCAACATTAACTAATGTCTCAGTATTTTTAATCAGCTTTAGAAAATAAACCTTGGTTCAAACAATAACAAGGAAATGCCGTATTCGTCAAGCTTTCAAATGTTTGGATATTTACTGACCACACTAACAGCGTAAAACATATGTAATTATTCCAAGAGGCCTAAGGTAAGTTTATACTTTGGTGTTAAATAAGTAAATAACTCACACTGGTGAGATTTCTGGTGAAATTTGAGCATAATGAAGTGAATGCACCTGTGTTACTCTGTAGTTTAGATCCCCAAAGCCCTGGTCAGCCATTGTTTCTGACCACTGCTTTAATCTACAGCCTAAGTGTAGCAGATGCAACTCCAGCTCTAACTAATACAAGATGAAGATTGAATCAGCAGGTAATGTCAGTTTTAAAAAAGAAAAGCAATTTATAGGACCTCACATAGTCACAGAACCAGTTACTCTGAGAAACTACTGGTTTTCATAAACAACCAGATGTTACGGGCCAAAACTCCAGGCTGACGTACGCAAAGATTCTCCATGTCTCTGACTGACATCAGGCCAGGGGATCTTATGTTGAAGCATAAATTTGACTTAACAAAAAGAGACAGACAACCATCTGTGCATACACTTGCACTTGCTGCCAATTTAGAATCACCAATTATCCTAACATGCACCTCTTTACACTGTGGGAGAAAATTGGACCAGATCTGATTAGAAGAACATGCAAAGTCCACTCAGTAAGTTACAGCTGAGCAGAAATTCCAGTCCAGCACCTACTTACTACGAATCAGACTTTAGCCAAAGATTTTGAAGCCTGGTTGAAGGGATTTGCTGTATTTTTTGTCACTGCAGGGTTAATGACATTGGATGTCAATTGGTAAAGTCTAGCTCAAAGTTGGCTTTCCAGTTCATCCCAAAGGCATTGGATGAGGTTGATTTCTAGTCTCTTGAAGCAGGAAATTCAGATCATGTTCCACAAACTGGGAAAGCAATTCCGCTATTGATGTTTGCTTCATTTAAACACTTTAAACAGGACACGACCTTCCAGAAACCGAACCATTCTCTTTTGCATCATCACTCAGGATGATTCAGTGTAGTATCAAGATTTCCCTAAATGAAAAACCGCCCCAGACTGGAAGCCCGCAAAATTTAGTCTGTATTGATTATTCTTGTTAAGTGCCCTATTTGCATGTCTGTACGTGCAAGACTATAGGGGCGTATGTGTGCACACTCAGGCCACGGGGGAGAGGGGTAGTATGAATTAGGAAGCTTGAGCGGGGAGAGGAGGGTTACTATGACAACAGGGGAGAATGTTCCAGGTGATAGTTAAATCGTTGAGATGCTAATTGTCCATTTTCAATCCTCCATAAAGTTTAACAACCACTCTGCCTCCACATGTTATTCTAACTCAGTCACAGAGGATACCTCCAGGATATACAGCTACTCCTACCTCCCCTTCTTTTTTATATTCATAATGACACCCCTATCCTCCCTCCTGCTCAGTCTTCCTGCCATCACATGGAGAGAGATGGAGACTATGTAAATATCATAGACGATTTGGAGCATATGTGTGCATCTCTCCTGAGACTAACCAGCACCTGATCATCAGACTCTTCTCCATCCATCTCTCCTTCATTCGCAGAGTCCTCGCTCTCCTTCCCACTGCTCATTTCTTCCGTCCAAATTCATCTCCCTCCAGCCCCCCACCCCCAACATCCTCCCCCACCTCTCGCGCTGTTTATCTCCCTCCCAACGCACTGCGTTTAACCACTTTGTTCTCCTTTAAGATAAAGATAATTAAATCAGCAGCTAAATGAGAGAAACTGCGCTGCTGGCGTCACCATGGCAGCACTTTGATGTTCTATTTCTGCAAGATAGTATCAACATCGTGTCATCAGTCCCAAACTACTGTTGCACATGCTCTCACACAATAGTGCACACGTGCACTATTCATGCATTCACACCACACATTAAACCCTGCATCCCACCTCCTCCTACTCTTACTGTACCCACAAAGACAGATTTGACACGCTAAGCTCTGCTGTCTTTCTGTAGGTCCTCTTTCTTGTCATCCAACCACAGCATTCTTTACTGCTGATCTCACCCACTTCGCTCCCCTCTCCAGTCTTCTCTCATTTCTAATCTTATGCTGCTCCCTCTCTTTCTTCCCTCCCTGCCTCCTTCCTTTCGTTCAGCAGGTTGCTAGGCAACTGTACTCCATTGATCTCGGGGAGCATGATGACAAGCTCCCATAACTGTCATGGAAACACACACACAAGTGCACAGACACACACATGAACACACACATAGTTATTGAAGATGTCTGGTGGCACCTTCAAAATGAAGGCATCCGCTTATCTGATGAGGACAGGGAGCGGGAGAAGAGACGGATAGGGCGACAGAGAGATACAAATGACAGAAGAGGAGGAGGAGGAGGAGAGAATTGTGTTCTGCCTTGCTTGCCACCTCCCCTCACTGTTTCCATTATCATTCCCTATTTCTTCTTTCAGCTTTCCACGTGTAACCCATGCCATCCTTGGAAAATAATTACCCTTCCTGGTGGTCCTGGCTAAATTTCCAACCCGACCCATCACACAGTCATTATGGCGAGCCACCAACTGGCTCTATTCCATGTTTGCCACAGCTTCAGCACTTATTACATGCTCTGTCACAATAAAATGAAATAAAGGGGATGTTTGACAGAGAAGCAGTTTCTGAGTGCTTAAAAAAGTCCAAGGATGAGATCCAAAATGGATGAATTGTTATTAAATCATAATCTTAGCCCTATATGTGTCTAAATACTTTAGGTGATAGCAGCTTAAAAGCATATCTAAAAGACGCTGCTAAGGACTAACCATCATTTGGTTGAATTTTTGAGTTAGGATTATGTTAAATTAAATAACACAAGCATCTTAAAAGAATTGATTAAATTCAGGAGACATTCTCATCTAATATTTCTCTAGATAAGAAAGTGAATAAGTTTATAACCCAAAATGCTCAAGCTGAACTTTTCTTGGATAGTATTTCTTAGAGAGTGAGGGCCAGGCATTTACTCAGCTCTCCGCAAGTGAGAATTTGAAGTGTGGCATGCATGATCGAGTCATATTCAGTTAGATCAGTGAAGGGTGAAATGTGTCCTGTTTTACATCATTATAATTGCAAAGTTAATTACTTTAAAAGGACATGAATCACAAATCTTCGCTGGACGCAGACTTCCAAGGAATCAAGGTCAATTATGTTGTGAAACACATTTATTTTAGATGTCTGGAGAGGGCAAGTGTCCTGGGAACATCAGAAAAATTGGGTCTTTCCAGCTGCTTTATCAGTGCAAAGTCACTGTAGTCCTACAGCTAAAAGCAGATGGGACAGGCTTTAGCAGATACCTGTAACTCTGTATAGAAATAAGCTGATATAGATAATGAATGGATGCATGGAAGGATTAAAAGAAGTAGTTTAGCTTGACTGGTATTCTTACGGACCTCAGGTGTTAATTTTTTGTGCAGATTTGTTCGTCTCTTTTCTCTCTGTTTTCTCTCTGTTTGACTCTGGTAAGGACCGCTGACCTGCCCAAGGTATCTGTCTGAACAGGATGAAGTGAACATTAAAAAATGGATGGATGGATGGATGGATGGATGGATGAACTTCACTGCAATTTAACATCACATCCATAGCTGAAAAAAAATTAAAGAGCAAATGCTATATCTTCATTATTATTATTATTATTATTATTATTATTATTATTATTATTATTATTATTATTATTATTATTATTATTATTA
>JAOWBL010000011.1:7899873-7941945 GCA_028564865.1 Zenarchopterus dispar | reverse complement strand
CCTGAGACGGGCTGGGATAGGCTCCAGCAGACCCCCGTGACCCAGAAATGGAACAACGGGTTTAGAAAATGGATGGACTATATAACAGTTGTCAATGTAACACACTGAAAGTTCCTTATTATTTTTCATATTTATTTCTTTTTAGCATCTTACTAGATAATTTATGTTGCATAGCCTTTGTGTATGTAATATGCTACTCAAAGTGCTGCCTTCTGTCTTGTCGAACTCCTTCTTCAGGGGTGTGTTTGGGGCGTTGCCTACAAGCTGCCGACAGGCCAAGAGGAAGAAGTGAAGAGCTACCTTGACCACAGAGAAAAAGGTGGTTATCAGGTCATTACTGTGGTTTTCTACCCCCGTCCACCACTCAACTTCTCGCCTATGCAGACGCTGCTCTACATTGGCTCTCAGGACAATCCTGACTATCTCGGCCCTGCACCTTTGGAGGACATAGCCCACCAGATCATCAATTCTACCGGCCCAAGTGGGAAAAATACCGAGTACCTGTTCCAGCTGGCTGAGGCTGTGAGGACTATCCTACCTGAGGATTCAGACACACATTTGTTTTCTCTTGAATCTTTAGTGAAAGAGAAACTACAAAATAGACATTCAGAATAAACTGATAACTGAATGAATAATAAGACTTTAATTACTTATTTATGAACTGGTCGGATTTGTCTGACGATCTCAGGACTTAATCAGGGCTTTTTGTCTTTAAGAGAAAATATAGTTCCTTTATTAGTATCCCACTACAAAGAAATGCACAGTTTTGTTTGTCAAAATCAAACCAAGCCTGAGGCTTAACATATATATGTATTTTTTGCTGAGGGTTTATGATCAAATTTCCGCAGAAATTCATCCCAAAGACCTCATCTGTTGTGTGTTAGCATTGTAACAGATTATCATGATAGACATCAGCATGTAATCAGTTAAACTTCACCACAATGAGATAGTAATGTGAAGTTTGCACTTAGTTCAAGGCAGCGTTAACAGCTTGCACTTTACAGGTCGGATTAAAAAAAAAAAATGCTACTTCCATTATGATGCCTTGTTTGAATTGATTTAAAAATAGGGAGAGTCTATCTCTAAAGCTTAACTAGTTCAGAATAATAAAATCTGTCATAGTCGAGCACTTTGTTTTTAGGGTATGATCACAGTTCTCCGAAAAGCCTCCGTTTGACAGAGGTTATCATCCTCGCACCACTCTATTTACTGTCTCTCACAGAAACTCACCATGTTTACTCTGAACTGTACTCATCACTCTCACTATCTGTGCCAGCAGAGCAAACACGTCAACATCAGCAACACTGCATCAGAAAGATATCTACATGCAGAATAAAGGAGTGGAAGCTTTATCTAATCTTTTTTTTGAAACATAAAAACAGTTGAAAACATTTACCAGTACCGGTATTTATTAGCTGCAGCAGCATCTGTACAATATTACAATTTTTTGTTTTTGGCACAAAACTAAAAACTATCCATGCAAGACCAAGCCATTATGTTTTAGCTCTGTGCAGGATATAATATAATGCTACTGAATGTGATACACGTGTCCGTGCTCTAAAATCCCACTCACTGTAAAAATGATGAAATGACTTGAATTTAAGAGGAAACTAAATTCCCAGTGCTTAGCTGTTGTATAATACAACACAATTTGTTAATATTACAACTGTTATAACAGCATTATATACATTTTATCACCCACTGAAGGTATATTATTCTTATTTATATAAATATATTGTTATATTGATATTTAATGATATACAATATCTTATAAACATGGTCTCTCTCTATATATACTAGCTGTAGAAACAGTTTGATGAATTTTTGTAATATCACTGCCAATTTGTTAATAAATTTTTAGATAAATATGTTGAATAAACGAAAGAATAGTACCAAGTTTTTACATATTAGTTGGAGATGTTTTGAAGTATACCCCAGAGGGATATACAGGGATGAGGAAAATGATCTGACAAAAGCTCCCTCAGCACAAGTTCAGTTTGAACAGAAGTACAACACGAGACTGAACACACACATTTGTCTCTAAAGTGGCCACCTTTGGGGCTGCTGTGCTGCTCGGTGGACAAACTAAACACACCAAGCCAGTTAAAAATCTGAAACCGTACTGCCCAGGACTTCTTTGCTACTAAAGGCCAACAGTGGCACGTGAGGGTCCAGGGGGAGCTCTCCTATCCAGCATAATCGGACATTATTGTAACAGGATGCACAGAGGACTGGAGTTCCCAGCAGTGCTTAAAGGTGTAATGATTTTTCTGTGGTAGCTGACAGTCAGTCTGTAGAGGATATGGGGAGGCAGATGGCTGCCTAGGCGTAGTAACAGGGCGACACCAGCAGGTTCGTGAGCACGAGCAGCTGGTCGTCGGTGAAGCACTGCCGATGCTCCTGCCAGTTGTCATGGTGTGTGCGCCTAAACTCCGACAGGGTCTTCTTCACTGTCATCTGGAAAGAAAATTAAGATCAACATGCAGTGCATCGATGCATATCTTGCAGAAAGAATTTGATAGCTATGATGCGGCTTTTAATTGGAGGTATGTATAATCTTTAGATTAACATTATATTCATGTTGCAGTACCAGAGATCTAGCAAATAGTATGAACGTCACTGAAATTCATCTATGTGTCAGTCAGCCACAGCAGTAAAATGTCAGCGTGTTAGCAAAAATGTTTCAACGTCATCTAAAGAAGAGTGTTTTCCCATCTTGGTCAAAACCTATTTCCCTCGAAAAGTTAAGACACTCTTAAATATTAATAAATAAAACCCTTCAAACTCTTTCTATTATCCTGAAATAGGACCAGGAAAAAGAGACAGTTACTGAAACTCATTTTATTCGATAAAATTATATTTTTAGAGAGCTGTTTGTATCAAAAAGGAAAAGAATTAGGATGGCTGGCCAGGCAAGGTCCTTGGGGCGCAAAGAGTGCAAATAAACTAAAGGCTATCCATCAATACAGTCATTGACGACATTGATCTGAAGATGTTGTAATAAATGTCTGCACACTAAATCTCTGCAGAATTGGATCAGCTGCAGCGTGTTGACAGAAGCCAGCGCTCACTTTAACTACCTGTAATTGAAGATCACAACATGAACTCCAACAACTCGGAGGTAATTTAGACCCACTTAGAAGCAGTTAGCAAAGACACAATGTGAGACAGCATAACGTTAGCAGACGGGTCCTCACGTTGAAAGTGCTGCGCTGATTGGTTTTGTGTTTTGGTTTTGCAGTTGCTCTCTTTAGTAAAAGACTCCTTGGCAGTTTCAGTGTAGTTTCAGTTCATTTCCAGTCTACTCGCAACCTTGTGGAGTACTTCTTAATGTCACATCTTTTAATAGCACTCTGTACATATTTAGGGATTCGGAACAGTTGGTGTAGTTTGGAAGGAAGCATTTCCTGACTTCAGCTGCAGAATCTATGTTTAAATTTATTGGAGTGCCGCCTGAAGGCTTGAAGCTCGTGATCTGAGGACACACTGATGCCTTTTCAAGGATTTTCACGCAGAAACAAAACATAACCATATCAAATTTCACCAGCCATTTAAATCTTTGGCCATCAGGGTTGAATTGTATTAATAAATGATAAAAGTAACACTACTGGCTGTCTTTTTGAATATCCTAAAATCTACTGCTCTCATATCCAGAAGAAATATATACTCCAATAAATACATATATACTAATAAATTTAAAAGGGTCATTCTCTCAGTATAAGGGTAAATTCCATTTAACTTTGTAATCCTGCAATATTGAGGATGTTGATGGCTGCCTTTTCTCTTCCACGTCTCCTTTCAGGTGTGAAAATCATTTAAAAGCACATTCTCGCCCCTGTTAACAGCCTGTACTTACTTTTTTGATGAAACATACACTTAAAACTTAATAGTAGGGTTAGAGCGATGGAGAAAATGGCTTGAAAATAAACAGTTTTCTGTTTTGGTGCTGAAATGAAGCCACGGCCTCTTGCTGTTCTTGAAGAACACAATGTAAAAGGAACAGCGGTCCAACAGCAGCTGATGATTTTCCCTGCAATGCTCTAACTTATTTACACTGATAAAAAACTAATGAGGGAATAATATTTTATTCATGTTAAAATGCAAGACATAATTTAAATATGCAACACAGGAATTATTTACAGTGACACAAGTCTAAAGTGAAAACCTAGTTAATCCAACAAGAGCATGAAACAAGGAATTAAACTGAATCACCAAAAGATTAATTCCCTGTCATTACTTTTTAATTTTTTTGTTTTATTTTACAATTACTGCCCTTAAAAGAGTAGCCTAGCTGGACCATCCAGACTCTTTCCCTCCTTGATAAAGACAATTAGACTGGGTTCTTTGGATTGAGCTTTTATTTCCAGGGTGCAGTTCCAGCAGAAGACCCCGCCTCTGAACGCCACGGGATAAAAATACAACCAATCAGAGAAGAGAAGCATCTGACGTCAGCAGAGCAACAACCAGACCAATACCACCAAAAGACATTCAAAATGGTGTGCAGTGAATAATTGTTGGTTCTGCAGTCAAGACTTATTGATCCAAGTCGTTGGATGCTCCACTATGAGTCATCAGTTAAAGCCCACCATGCCCTCTTCTGATTGGTTTGGTATGTTCTGTACTGTTGGAAATCCCTAAAATGGAAGATGTACCAGACCCATTTCACAAGAGACCATTGAGTAAAGTAAGTGCTCAATAGTCTTGTTCATTTTATATATTAACAATCCTGACTGAAATAGCTAAAATACAAATTCCACTCTTATCATGTTACTGGGCTCTATGTCAGCTACAGCAAGGTTCTGATACTGACCAGAGTACCGTGTGGTTTAAAACTTGATCAAAACACCAAAGAAGCAGAAGTCATTTTTAGTGGTTGGGACTCAAAGTCCAGTTTCATCACAAAAGATGTAAAGCAACAAAATCAACAAAATGCCAAAAGGAGTGAATACTGTGTCAAAGGATTACAATACACAAGTATTGTAATAAATATATATATATAAACAAATAAAACTTTAGGGCTTCAACAAAAGCTCTGGTTACGATCACCATTAAATTCACTGTTACCATGGCAACAAACAAAGGACATCGGTCAATACGCCATTTTCCAATTTTGTCACTTCTCAAAATGTGACATGTGGTCACTGTAATCTAACTAACTGATCAGATGCTTTAAATCAATAATCAAAGTTAATTTTAAATAAAAGATAAGTAATAAAAATACGAGGCCTCAACGTCACTTCTGGGATCAGTGTCTGTACATTACGGCGAAACGTAGACTTCACTTATCCAGCGAGAATGCATGAAACTAAATACAGATGTCGGGGTGTAAGTTTAGAATTACTGCAGATCCAGAGGTAACTTTAGTCCAGAGCAAATGTGGTAAGAGAGAACTTTTAGTTAGAACTGAATATTTGTTTGCAGTGAAATGGCAATTAATGTGAGGACGGGGGGAATAGACCGTTGTCAGAATAAATGACTATTTTAAGCCTCTTACAAGATGCAGACATGTCATTCCACTTATGTGTCAGTGTGATGAAGCTCCCTACGCAAACCAAAGAAACACTTTTATACAATTGAATCATTACTTAAATATTTATAACAAATTAAGCAAGTGTTTGAAGCAGAGGCCGTGAACTTGTACAGAGTTATGATAATAAACAGATGGAGACTCCTGAACAAACAGTCCCTATTATACAATTTTTGTTGACTTCCAAAATAAAAATGACTTTGGTTTGTCTGTAAAGACCCTATCCACCCAATTATCTGAGCGGAACGACACTTGGGAGCGTTGACAAAGGCAAAAATACCTGTTTTAAGCAGTTGTTAATATTAGTTGCCATTTTTCTGCAAACATGTATTCCACTAACTCAAAACTGCTTTAATTCATGTTGTTTTACTCTCAAATGAAAGTTTCACTTAATAACAGACCTAGGGTTGCTTCAACTGCAGACTGTTCCTTTACTTCTTTTAATTACAATTATAGATAGTACCAATTGTGCTTTATTGTAGTCTGTTTTTCATCAATTTCACTTTGCAACAGGAGAAACACTAAATCACTGTAATGTTTAACTCGCAGTCTTGCTCTTTGAATTACACTGTATGTCTTCTTCATGCATGGTGTAAGGCCGAAGACATAATTTTCTCCTCAATTGGACAATGAAATTGTATTATTTCATCTCATACTGTTTTGAATTAGACGTCTGGGTATGAGTGTGTGTGTTTGCACCTCTATTGGCTGTGGGTCGTTGAGATGGTCGCTCAGGTCCATCAGTATCTGAGGCATCCACTGTGGAACATCATAGGGGCTGGACAGGATGCACGCACTGAGGCCGAGCACTCCAGCGTGGCGGCGCACTAAGTCTGCACATAAACAGGCACACGCACACACACGGAAAATTAAAATAGGCTTTCGAATTTCAAGGCTCACAATTCTCCTGGGATAAGAAAGGGTAACAGGGCAAGGATTACTGTGATTGCCTCACTGAAGTACTGTGAGTGTGTGTGTGTGTGTGTGTGTGTGTGTGTGTGTGTGTGTGTGTGTGTATGTGTGTACCTGTGGAAGCCAGCTCTCCTCTGGCCTTGGGGAGGCAAATCTGACTCAGCGTCTGGAGCTGCGTCTGCAGACTGGAGTCCAGAGGGAAAAACTGGCACTGCAGTAAACCACTGAGGGTGGTGCAAGCCATGTCCCTCACCTCCAGAGAGAAAGAGGAAAAGGGAGGGGGGGGGGGACAATGGCAAGAAAAAGAAAGAAAAATGTCAGAAGTGAAAATTAAAAAAAAAAAGGAACAGGCCAGTGAAAATTCAGTGGGGAGTGTGGGGCAGTTTTAGAGTGAAATACCTACATACAGTTTATTAAAAGATGTGAAAGCAAGGGAAAGGATGGAGAGAAAGAGGAGGAGATGCTGAGTTGAGCTGAGGTAAAATTCGCTGGCAGAACATCACTGTCCTCCTGCATCCCTACGCATCACTTATGAATAAGGAGTGAGTGATAGCTCATACAAAGAAAAAGCATTTAGCAGCTGTACAAAATGTGAGAAAGAAATCGTTGTGATTCAGACGATATGATTGATTTTTCATTGATTTTCACCTGTGCTTCCAGATCAATGGAATTAAACAGTTTAAAGGATTTTAAAGCAAGATAAGTGGGGCGGGGATTATGCAAAAGCTGGCATTAGAAGAATTAGAAGAAACTAGTTGTTTTGATTGCAATCAATGAAAAGACTAAGAACTAATTTAGAGATTACTTCAATAAATCATTGACTTTAATAAGCAATTTAGAGATGAACAAATACAGCTAATATCTAGAGCTTCAGCTAAACGCATTATACTATTTTTAGATCACTTAAGCTATCACCTCCCAAGGAGTGCCATAGTGAGAAATGAGCAAGACTGTTATTTTGAAGCAACAACCATGAACAGAAAAGACGGATGGAGGAAGCAGCCTCTAATAATCCTCTGGCAATTATGCCTTCCAACAGAAGTGCAGCTGCTGCGTCAAACCAGTGCTTGTTGTCCCTTTTCTGTGAATACATTACCTCAAGCTGTTCATCGAGCAGCAGCTGCATCACCAGCTTTCGAATGCGGAGAACCTCAGTGGGCAAACTGAGCACGGTAAACAAGTTGTAGAAAACCGTGATCTGCAGGTAGGTGAGGACAGAGTAGCGGGCATGCCACGATCTGCTCCCTGCCATCTAAGGAAATTGGGGGAGGCGGAGAAAAGGGATGAGGTAATGTGAGAGAAGTAGATTGCTTTGGATTTCATAAAGCTCCCTAAAAGCAAACCTAATTCTAACCTTCAGAAAAAAAACCAGACTAATCCTCATCTGAGTGTCCTCAAACTCGAAATCGCAGTTACCAGTTTGAAGTAGATCAGCTTTATATTGGTATTTTCTTTTCAGTGAGTAAATGATTTATGACCCTCACAGGTCAAATGAACAGTTGTTCAAACAGGTGAAAAAGCAGACACCTGACCACCATTTGGTGTGTTCACTGCGGAGTATATTAATGGTGTTATGTAGAAAAGACCTTCCCAGCCAAACACAAACGCTCTGTTTTTAATATCGTAGAAGCTTTAAACATCTGAGGTGGCTGTCCCAAAGTTGCAGTGGAAGTTGCAATTTTTTGATTTTCAAGAGAGTAAGTCAAGAGGATCAATATGCTCTGACGTTTCCATTACTTCCCTTTAAGCAATGAATAAAATGAAGGATAATTTGTATTATGGATATCCAGTCAGTGTCTGGAATTTGAAATCCTTTGTTTGGTTCAGTGTTGCAGGAATCTTTACTCTAAAAAGGAAATGCTACTACTGCTCGTAAGAGTTCTGGTGATCAGTTTGGTGAATGAAGCTGAGGACTAACTTAAAATTGCTTTACTTTCTCATAAACAAAAAATTTAAAATACCACTTGAGCAAAAACGTTCAAACTGATGTGTATCTAACATCAATCTGAACAACTGAGCTCAGAGCAGAGCAGATAATGACTTATTTTACTCACAAACTGGTATCCAATAATATGATGCTCTGTTATTCATAAAAGTATCCTGCATTTTGTTAGAAAGGAGATGACAGTGATGAAGAAATGTTAAATAAATGTGAGTTCAAAGAGCTGATAAATAATACCTCTCAGACTCTTAATTTCTAAGTAAAAAACAAAAACTGAATGCCAGATTATTTCCTTGAGGGTATTTTTACAATGTTCAATCAATATTTTAATTATGCAAAAGGTTGTAAACACTTGTTCAACAACTGCCGAAACCAATATCTATGTAAAGAAAGCAGAAAATAAAGCATTAATATTACAGCCCTCAAATCACTAAAATCCTACCAGCAGTTTATGTGAAGCTTTGACCGTTTCAGAGAGAATTTATGAGTAGATCAGTGTGTAAAATTAAATCAAATTCAGGTGCAGACTCTAAACTGTAAGCATTTGTAATGTATCTGGAAACAGTAGAGATAAACTATATTTATGGTGGTGGAGTACTGAGCATTTAACTGTCTCTTACAAGAGGCTGCCATTGATTTCTTGTGGTTCCACCTTTACAGAGTCTTTCATTTGCACATCTGGACACCAGCCACCGTCAGCATCAACTTTGACATTTTACTTGTCCATGTCAATGTTTTAATGCCAAAACATAATTATTTTTCATTTCTTTATTGGAAAAAAAATACAGAAAATACTTACTAATGGGCAATCATTAGCCATTAAAAAAAATAATCATCATTGGCCACAGAAAATCCAATATCGGTTGACCTCAGGATAATCCATCCATCCACCATCTTTTGCCCAATTATTACTATTTAGAGTCACGGCGATCTGCCGCAGCATGTCCCAGCTGTCTTTGGGCGTAACACAGTAGTACACCCTGTACAGGTTAGTAAAATCATTAAAATCTAGTGCCCAGCTGTTTTTGGCCTCATTATTACGATGTTGTTGTGCTATAACCCCGTTTTATCATTATGCATTACTGTATTACATAAGAGTTTTGTATTTGAGTAATCATTTAAGTGATCATCTGCTGCCTTCGTCTTCTGATGACCATTTTCAGACGTAGCAGCAGTCGCAATAATTTAAGATGTTCTCGTCCATCTTCTTCAAAGTTGAGGTCTTCTTTTTCTTTGTTTTTTAGAGAAGTCTCGCAGTACGAGATACGGAGTGAGAACTCAGGGAGTTACGCTCACAGAAAGAAAAAAACACAGTTCAATGGAAACACCCCCGCAGCGGTAACTTTGTCGCAAATTCAGTTTCACTTTTGATGTTTCAGCTCATGCTGGTTTTTTGTCATTGAGATCGCTCTGCCGCTACCTGCCACATAGAAACCCTGAAAGGGTGACGAGTCTTTAATAGTAATAATAATAACAGCAAATGGTGTTACATTAACACAGATTCAACAGATAACCATTTTTTCATATTAACACTTATGTAGTTATTCATTATTAGAAATACATTTTTTATCTAATATAACAAAAACGGTTTACTGAAATGATTACGCTTGACAGGCAGTCTGGCAGCCACCTAAGCCAGACTAAGCCAGGTCAGCTTCTTTTCTAAGATAAACTAACAATAAGCCTCTTGTGTCTCAACCACAAACTCCCTCGCTCTAAAGGTATTTAAGTGTGGGTGAAAAGCTAAAACAAATAAATGTCTTCTCATCTACCATCACATATGTAAATGCAGGCGTAATAGTGAAATACTTTTTAAGGATTTGAGGACATAAATTTCCCAACAGGAACTCCCTCCAAGCACAGACGCCCTAAAAGAAATATCGCCTTGTAAAGGCGGTAAACTACGCGGGTATAGGTTATATTTAATCCAACACAGTGACTCTGGTGGCATTTGGTTTGCAACGCTGACACTGATAGGGGAGTGTGTGCTTTTTATTCCGTGAGTTTACCTCCTCCAGCGCTGCCAGAACCAGAGGGATGTGTTCAGGATACAGCAGGCCCTGGGACATGAGAGAGAGACACGTGCGTGCATCCTGCTTCATCTCATCATAGCTCTCATCAATCTCCACTGGGGCAATCTGCAGGGAGAGACAAACACAGAGTGAGACAGAGAGGTAGGAAGAGACACGGCAACGCACCATTTTGAGTAAATGAAGAGAGAAATTGAGTTTAATGAGCAAGTAAGATTGAGTGGGTAATAATGCTGTGCTGGGACCTGTGGGTTTCTCTGTGTTCATACGTGTGTGTGTGTGTGTGTGTGTTCTTACCTTGAAGAGTAGAGGCAGGAGCTGTAGTTGCTGCTTAACTGGAGTGGTAAAGGTTCGCCCGGCGCTCGCCATAAGCCATTTCAGCACTGAAAATACATTCAGGCATTGATAAAAATATACACAGAGGAGATTCTGGCTTCCTACTAAATAAAAAAAAAATACAAACCTTGAGCTGGGACCTCACTGCCTTACTCTGCTTTTAAAATACAATTTGTCATAATTTACCATCTAATGACTTGTTTAGAGTAATTTCACAACCAGGTATTTGTCTGTATAAAGGAAATTAGAGCTATGGCAGACACTAAAAGAGCAACATTTTGCGAATATATGAACAAATAACAATGTAGCTATATTGAGCCTTTGGCTAAAAGATTACATTTATAATCAGAATTGTACAAATAATAATGATAAAAAAGAAAATGCTGTTATGTAAGAGAAAGTCTTGCTTGGAACATGTAGTAAACATGACTCATTATATCATAATATGTTAGTACTAAGAATATTTATATGATACAGAAAACTAAACCGAAAATCGAATCGAGCTACTATTACTGCACCATGTGACCTGGTAGAAATGATTTATTAGAGACAGGCTCCCAAAAACGGAATCCTCTTTTCTCAAAAATGTGCTTGTAATCCATACTTTTTAAAAACAGATTTGAACAAGGAGGAGCTTTTGTTGTTCCATTGTGCTTCTCTGTTTTATCAGCAGAACAAGCTGTCCCGGCCCTCTCTTTCCCCGGCTTTCATCATGTTCATCCACCACACGCTTTAGATGTTGTGTCCACTTTCTGACCTGTCTTGAGCAGTTTGACAGCCTGGGTGCGCTCGTCCGTCTCCTGAGTGTTCTCCTCGTGCACGTGGTTGTGGATCTCTGGCTCCGACGTGAGGGGCTTGAGTCGCTCTAGGACCCGAGCGACAAACTCTGCCACGTGGGGGGAGGAGGTGGGCCTGGTGTGGGGCAGGGCCACGTCTATCATGAAAATATAGGTCAGGACACTGGAGAGGGAGGGGGGGTGAGGAAGGCAAGGCAGGGTGCAAGGAGGGGAATAATTGAGGGGGAAGAAAACGCAGGAAAGGAAAAGAGTCACAAATGTAAAATGGAAGCAGTGGAGGTAGCCGTGGGGCTTCAGACTGAACACAAAATGAAATGAAATTAATCCGCTGAAATGTCAATATGTAATCAAGAAGAGATAGTGCCAAGTTATTCTTGTACCTGCCAATGCGCTCCCTGACATTTTTGTACACCTGAGTAAGTTTGGGCTCCAGATAAGCCAGCAGCCTGTGCAGCAGTTCTGAAACCCTCCACTGCTGCTGAGCCAGACCTCCCTGAAGCACATACAGCAAACTGACAGAGAGACAGAGAGAGGACGGGGTTACACCTGAAGTCTAAAACCAGAATCGTCTGAAACTCTGCAAACCATGGAAACACTGAACACACAATGTGCGTCTAGTAATTCATACCTGGCATCCCTGAATGAGCCCCCCTCTCCGCTGAGAGGACTCTCCAACAGCAGCTCAAACAGCCAGTGGAGCTTTCTGGGGTCCCTGCCCTCCTGTTGCACAGCAACCATCACTTTAACAACAGCTACTCCACAAGGACACGTTGAGGTTATCCACTCATGTAGTGTAGGCTCATGTATTAGAGCCAGAGTCACAAAGTCTGTAAAGAGTCCTTGAGTTTCCTACAAATTCGGCTTATAAATGATCCCATAATGCAATAAAATACAACAACAATAATAATAATAATAACAATAATATTTTTAGAGAAAACCCTAAAAAGCCACAAACAAAGACAGCCGAGTTCAACAAATGAGGGGAAACATGCAAACTGCATTTAAAAAAAAAAAAGTAATTTCATAATTAGTTTGAACTTTACGAATTATGACAGTTCCTGAACCTTTTTAATACATATTTTGCACTTAGGATGAAAGACTTATCTTTGCAATTTTGTATCGATTGTTTTCTATTTTTATAATTAACCTGTAATTTTCTAACAGTTTGGTGCTACGCCTCAACACACACTTGATTGGAAAGAATTTAGCGGAATGTTTCTTTTATACTCTAAATGATTATTTTTGACACTGAATTATCACCATCTCATGATTTTATCTTCCTTAACTTTTCTGAAAATGTGGTTGGTATAACATTTAGTGATTCATCTATTCGATTTAATACAGAAAATGATCCAAACTGATGTGATTTTAAATAGTAAGTGAACCTTTCTTTTCAGTATCTGGTATGACTCAAACTGTAGCGATAACTGCAATCAGTAATTATTGTAACTGTCAGGCATCTATGCATATCAAGTCTGTAGAATATAGTCCACATTCTTCTGTTTAATACAAAGAAAAAAAAATCCTTCGACAAGCCCATTCATTTGCTGTCTAATCGAGTTTCTCTAAAATTCTGTTCATGGATAGATGTTTTGAGATTTTCTTTTCAAATCCATTAGTATAATTCAGGATTTAACATCAATGATGGAAAACAGCCTTGACCCAGAAACACCAGGCCCAGACCATGATAATACCATCATCATGCTTCACATCTAAAGCTTGGTGATGGTCTTGGTAGACCTCAGACCTCCATTTGTTACAGTTGATCAGAACATTCATTTACTGGTGCTTATGTTGTTATTATTATTAGAGGAATCGCCTCAGCTTGGTTTAAGTCATATTTATCTGATCAAATCTGGTTTGTTCAAGTGAATGGGGAGTCTTGCTCATACGGCAGTGCCGGTTGTGGCGTTCCTCAGGGTTCTGTACTCGGGTCGCTACTTTTCACTCTATATAATCTTCATTGATTTTATATAATCAAAAAGAAGGATTACTGTTATCTCAGTAGTAAAACCAAGAAAGATAGCATTCTGTATGTAAATATTGGTGATTTAGGGAAGATTTTCATTTAGTTCTTGACAAGGTCTTGAAAAATGAGAATGTACTTTGTTCTCATTTGATTTAACTGAAGGTTTCCCCCTTGAATAAGATGTATGAAGCCATCCTGGCAATAGCAGCATGTTTAAAATTTGGCAGGGGTTATTCTCAGTATTATTATCCTTTAGCATCCTCCTGTTTGGCAAACAGCAAGTAAGGGAGAATTCCACTGGTTTTGCAAGTCATAAAAAAGGGGTGAACAAATTTAAATATCGACTCAGAAGAAGAACAACGCACCAGATCAAAAGGGAAAGTGAAGATTGTATAATTTATCATGATTAGGAAACAAATATCTGCATCAAACGTTGTGACACTGCAGTCCCTCCATCCAAAGTGTGCAAGAATTGCTAAAAATAGTTTGAGTTTGTGTAGTAAATAATGGCATCAAGATAAAATGCTAAGCTTTATGTCCTTTCATATTTCAGATAGATAGATAAATAGACAGACAGATAGATAGATGGATAGATGTGAAATGAACAGATAAATCCCTTCCTTTCTTTGGAGCTCTGTGTGGTATTTTATATGGATGTGAGCAACTCACACAAGCTGTAGCGATGCACGTGCCCCAGTCTGTGAAGGTTTCCACGGTGATGTTGGTTAATGCTGTCCTAATCAGAGGGCACAAAAGCTGCCATAACCTGTCCAACTAAGCACAGACACACAGGCGCACACATTCACACAATAATGAAAGTTTTTTATTGATATTGACTTTTCTTATCACAAAGCTGTGTAGTGTGTACATTCATGGATGTGTGTGTGTGTGTGTGTGTGTTCCCAGTACCTTGCTGAAACTCCAGTGTTTGCTGCCTCTGATTAGTCCTGCAGTAATCTCACACACACAGCGCTGTGAGCTCTCATGGGGGTCACTTGCAAGCCGCTCCAGGTGAGGCCATAATAATGGCAGGAATACGTCGCCATAGTTACGAAACAGCCCCTGTCAATCAAGCATGAACATAGAGGGGGGTTTGCTCAGCAATGAAGAAACAAAGACATTCTTTTACTTAGAAAAGAGCAGATCACAGTCATTGCAGGAGTAAATTGCAGCCTGGCGGAGAACAATAAATCACAGGGGACGATGCCAGAAAATTCAGCTTTCTGGAACCCAGCCTTGGATAGAGACGGTATGCTGTGTCACTTCTTTGTAAAAGGCCTGTCACATCATCAGAGCAGGAGAGTTAAAATTGCACCTTGAAGAGACAGAAGCGTCGAGGATTGAAGCTGTCTTTTCCTTTCCGTTCCTCCAGAGACAAATACTCTATCAGCTGGTCAATAAAGTCGGGCTCCGAGAAATATTCAAAGATGATCTTTTCACCCTTAGTAACAAACAAACGCAAACCAAATGTCATAAAAGCAATTGTGAGACATCATCCGAGATTTTGTGTACGGTGCAGCGTGAGCGCACCTCACTCATCTCCTCGTATGGCAGGTCATCTTGTGGCTTTTCAGAAGCTGCATAGATCATCATTTCTCTGAACAGAGTGGGAGACAAAAAGAGGCTGCTGTGATTTATAGATAACAGCACAAAGAAAAAAAACTGGATAGACACATACTGTCTTGAAATAAGCAGCAAGGATAAATGGATGATTATAAAGTCAGTTAGTCAGCAAGCCGTCTGCATACAAAGGCAGCCAACTCTCTGCCTATACATCAATTCTTCTTTTTAGCGCAGGCAGGAAGTCGTTCATTCAGCCTTATCTGGGCTCGGCCATGACAGGAAGTCAGTTCAACCCCCCCCACTAGTGATCCAGCCGCCCAGATCAGTCATCCGACAGTTAGTCAGACATAAACGTGGCCACAAAACCCCAAAGACAAGCGTCAAATCAACTGGGCATATAAGTCAATCAGATATTTAGTTGCTTCTAACCAAACAGTTTATCAGACTTTGAGTTTGTAAATCCAGGACCCCAACATTCAATCATTTTGTCTTTACCTCGGCCACGCGTAGTAGCCCCAGTGTGTTTTCTCCACATAGTGCAGTGAATCCCACTGCTCCTGACTCAGAGGTAGGTTGTTGCTGTCGTACTGCAGCCAGCGATTCCCCTCACGATCACCTACACAAACCCCTTCCGGATCCTGGATACCACCTACATGTGCAATGTAACTATATTAAAACATCCTGAGCACACACAAATGAGTATATTGTGGTTTCTTGGCACAAAACAGAAATGATTTTTTTAATTTCAAGCAATTTGTCATTTAATAAAAAGCAAATGAAGATGTATATTATGATCCGGCGGTTTATTCTGTGGCAATTCCCACAGAAACAGTCTCTATATAGCGGGATGTATTATTTAGTTAAAATTAGAAACTAAACTTTTGCAACAAGAACTGAATGTTGACAGTGTATATCCATCACGACTGCCCGATTGCTTGTGAACTTACTGATATCTGACGGCTTCACAGCCACCTTCTTCCGTGGTCGTTTCAGCTGTTTCAGGATACCAGCCGTTGCTGAGATTGCAACCTAACAGAGAAGGAAAGATTACACCCATAGATGGCTAAGCAATGTGGCTTAGTTTTTTCATTTAAACTGTCGCTACATCTTTTAGAGAGCCTGATTTAAATTTATAGCTAGAAAAGTCACCAGGGCTCCTCCAGGTCCCATAAAAAATATTAAGAAGGACATAATATGCCTTCAGGGGGTTCCTTTTCCTTTAGTTGCCTTTATATTTGGCTTTAAATTTGTAAAGTTGTAAGTCCCAAAGTGCAAACCAAAGTGAGTTATTCAGCTACATAAGATTCTGCTCCTTTATCGTTTTGTTTTTATTCCAGGATTGTCTTTCCTAACTTGTTTACATGACTACAAAACACATTTGCGTGATCCTGATTCAGTCTTTAATGGCATATACAAAGCTGCATTCCAATTAGAAGTGGTGAGAATAATTGGTGAAATTATGCATTTTATTTTAACTATTAAAGCCACTCTATGTAGTAATACCACTTCTGACCACATGGGGGCATACAACTCCACTACATTGACAGAAGAGCCATTGACAACACTGTACTAACGAGCGGGGATGGTCCAGTACAGCTTGTAAAACCATGTTGCCCTTTTAAAGACAGCCTTTATTGTCTTTTACATCAGTAAGAAACATGATGTAGTTTTGACTTTTGTGATATGCTGCCCCCATGTGGCCAGAGGTGGCATTGAGTGGCTTTAAATCAAAAAGACACACCAACCGCACCAAAAAAATTACATGAAATTAATGTAAATGAACATAAGTTGATCCTAAAAAGAAAAACAAATGTGAATAATATAAGGATTTATCCAGGTTTAAAACAAGACAACAGACGCAACCAAAGCAGGAAAGAATGCTGATGAGAAATTAAAGGGTTAAAATGTTTACCGATTTCACTACCTCTGAGATTATATGAATACAAAGTAGAGTTAAGTACATCAATACTTAATGTTTTGAAGGTGTAATTTTGCAGCATGTAAGACAGATTTAGTCTTCTTTCCTATGAAAACTTGTCAGTTTCAAATGCTCACCAAAGCAAGAAAAGATGTAATGAAATTAAAAAATATTTTAATTGTCATGGGTTTTCAATAAGCTTTTTTAAGTAACTTGCACATCTTCCACAGGGACTATCTTAAGTCTTTTAATTAGTCCCTGTTTTAGATAACCAGTTGAATTAAGCTGTAAAGTTATCTGTCAAATAGACGCTCACCAGGGAGAGGCAGAGATTTCACTGGTCAAACTGTCACAGGTGAGAAACGAGGAAGAAGAGATGCTCTCAAAATACACACAGCAATTTATTTATCTACTTACAGTTTTCATTTTCTAAATGGTCAGTGGGCTGTGGTTGTACATATGTCAATCTCTCCTCTCAATCATGACTTCGCTTTGAGAACTAAATCCCAGAACTCAGACACAAATCCTGCTTCTTAGCATCAGTGGTGTTGCAGCTTATCATTAAATTGCTGCTCTCGCTTATGTTTTTTTTGTTGTTTTATATTAGCCACACACACAAAAAAGCTACTTTGGCTTATATTTTGAGAGAGATATAACATATTGCTCATCTGAATAGTTGAGTGTAGATGTGTAGACGACCACCTTCTCTTAATGCAATCTGAGTGTAGCTGTTTCTCAGTAGTGTGTGTAGTGTGTTCACATGTCAAAAGTTAAAAACACACACATAAACACTTGATTGCTGATGGGCAAAAAATGAAACACAAAAGGAATAGAGAGGTGTTTAAAATGCACTTTGTGACCAATTTAAAACACAAACAGCTCTCCTCTGTTAAAGTTAGGGTAAGAGATTCTGCATGATTTCTAACCCAGAGCATTTTTTCACACAATCAACAAATCTCCTCACCACTTTTTACACCATAAAAAGTAAATGAAAACAGTCTTCATACATATTAATAGTTCCATAAACTGGAAACAAACAGAGTCTCCCAAACCACAACAAGCATTGTACCACCCAATCACCCACGGGGGGGGGGTACATGCTCATGAAGTGGAGGAGGGTGGAGAGGCTCTGGAGGATTCATGACGGGGTGTATTTTTTTGGAAGGAGGAGCTAGCTCTCTGTTTTGTTTCAACTGCGCATCCAGAAATGACTAACCCTGCCTTTAATAGTTTCACATATTAAATTGCAGGTAGCTTAGGAGTCCAGATGTCAAGGTGTCCTTAGGCAAGACAATGAGCCCTAAATTGCCCCGACGTGATCACTATTGTGTGACGGGTGTATAATGAAACCCAAGGATGCCACAGAGTAAAAGGAAACTGTCTACATATGCGTGCTTATACCGCAAGTCACAAACAGAGAGCAGGTTGTTGTTAGCGAAGAGTAAGGCCCAGACCTAACTGGTCTGATGTGACATTTGTAGTTTGTTGTTTACTGTGCAGCAGCAGAACAATTTATATGCTATCTACTCTGCACGGTAATGTTAGAGCATTTTCCCTGCAGCAAATTGTCACTTGGTTGCTTGCTTAACAAGCGACAGAACAAGACATGACAAGGCAAGATGTGCAATCCTGTTTGCGAGTTACATAAGAAAAAGGAACGCTAATGTGAGCTGTTGTTCGAAGTGTGTGGCTCTTGTGTTTTTGGAAGCGGCTGCTGTCTGGATCAATTTGACCATCTGCTGCGCTTCTGACAGAATACCGATGTTAGCGTTTTATGCAAATTTTGATTGGCTGTACTCAGGTATGATCAACACCTGTTAGGAGGTGTAAAAAGTAGTGACTGCGAAAAAAGAAACCCCACATCAAAACATAAGTGGCAGCGGACTACCTGATGCTACTGAATTGTCAGGTTTGTCCATTAATTGATTTTTTTCTTCTTTGATGACACATCGATGTCTATTCTGGGATTCACTGCATTCATATTGTGAAAGAATGGGTTCACAGGGCAGGAAACCTGTTTTTCCACACAAGGACTGGCCACCACAGATTCCAGGCCTTAACTTCAGTGAAAATCTTTGTGTGAGGTTGGAGGAGACTTTAAAGTGTGGTTTAACTTACCCCTCAATAACTCAAGAGTTTGGAAAACAATTAACACAACTATAAATGAAAATGGATATTGTGAGTAGAGATGGGCTAATCCGAGACAATGGATCGGTATCATTGAGATATTTTTAAAAGCATAAGCTGTCCGATCCGATACCATGGCCTCCATTAGTCTGCACGACAAGTGGGCTGCTGTGCATCATGTGACCAGTGCGGAGAGACAGCGTCTTGGTGATAGTGTTAGTGCTGGTTATTATGTCGGGGCTGTGGAGTTATTTTAGGATTGAGGACGACAAAAGCAAAACAGCGGAGTGCAATATGTCCAGTGGGAAAATCTCAAATGGTGGCAGCAGCACAAGATTCAACACCACGAACTTGATAAAGCATTTAAAAAAGCACCACGGAAAAGAATGTGCAGAGTTCGAGGACGCAGCAAGTGTCAAGCAGAGGAGTCAGTCACAACAACAGACGCTAGAAGACGGGATTGGGAGGGTTCTTGGCAGTGTCATCTGTGTTATTAGACTAGTATAGAGGCATTTTAATTTATACACAGATTTAAATGTTTACACAAAGTTGCACTTCAACTTTTAAATGTTTAAATGGCATTGAGTATGCTAACCAAACTTGAAGTTTTAATTAAAAAAAAAACAGCTGTGATGCAACTGCATGACTCGACTGTTGTTGGCTAATGTGTTTAATCTGTTAAGGAAGCACAAGTTTTGTTGCAAAGTTTGAGTATTATGCTGTTTAGGTGACTATCCAAATGCATTCATAGAAAGTTAAACATCAACTGCAATGTTGTTCAAGTGAAAAATAAATATCGATACTGGTATCGGCATCAGCAGGTACTCAAAATAGCTGCATCGGCATCGAAAAGGAAAAAAATGATATTGTGACATCCCTAACTGCGAGATTGATCAAGTTTGTAAAAAGATTCCCGACTTCTTTTTTGGCCAGTTGGTATACTTATCTAATATACGTGCATATTTCCTGAATAAATAAAGGTAAAACAGAATCAAATACATACTCTGTACAATGTAAAGAGTTTGTTTGAAAATATGAAAAAGACAGCATCTGCGTTTAAACCGCTTCATCTCCAGACTTTCAATATCTGTGCTTATAAACCGCACTAGCATCAGAGAGTGCAGGACATTTTTATGTTTGAGGCTCAATCTTACATCTAAAAAAAAACTACTGAAAAAAAGCTCTTAGCCACCAAATTTCCATTTATATAACCCCAGGGAAAAACAAACTTCTATCATGGCGTGTTTAGATTTTATGCACACAAAAAAACAAAAGCTCACACACACACACACACACACACACACACACACACACACATGCAGTTTCAGACCTTGCGTATGCTGATGGAGTCGTGTACGAGACTCTGTGTGAAGTAGAGGACGGCGTCAGGGGGAAGAGGGTGATCGTCCCTCAGCAGGAGAGCCAGAAGGTCCGTGGCCATGTGCTCAAACTTCCAGGGCCTGGAACACGGGCGGACACACATGCAAACGAGGACTCAGTTAAGTTTTTCAGCAAAACCTTCTCTTGTACTTTAAGCACAAAAACTACCTACAGATACCCATTATATCTCTCATAGTTACATCTCATAATTTTGAACTTTTTACTGAATCCACAACACAGGTTGAGTTTGCAGATGGGGAAAACAACCTACAAGTCTCTGTCTTCAAGGCAGTCCAGGAGGTCATTGACAAGCTTCTCATATTTCCTGCATGAAAGCAAAACAAGCTTCTGTTAGTAGAACCACCTCTAAAACCAGTGTCAGTAGGAATAAATAAGACATGCTGAGATAGTTTTCTCTCTCTAAGAAGTAAACAAACCGAACCGATAATAACACCCTCTGGAATCTTGTTTATATTCCTACCGAGCAGAAACCACATTTCTGATTCGTTGACGCTGGATCCCCTCCTTCACCTCCTCTTTGGATGGCACCTCAAAACAAGGAGCGTGACCTCTAGATAGCACGATTTGATTGGCTATCTCAACACATCTTTCAGATACCTAGAGATGGAAGTAACCGGAGAGGACACGTGTGGTTAATAAACCACCTCTGGCGGTGGCGGCGGCGGCGTGGTGACTGTGAATTGGACAGGCCGCTCACAGTGAAGTAGATCCCGATGGTGTCATGCTGGCGATGGATCCTGTCGGTGATGTCATCGAGCAAGCGACCGATGGACGGTTTCTCAAGGGTCATCGAGGGCGACAAGCCACAACGGACCAGAGCGGGCCACACCTCGCCCACGCAGTCCCAGTCTCTCGCACTGGCCAGAGAAAAACCGCTATGTGCACCCAGAAGGCAATACAGAGCGCCCTGGTGGAGAAACACACACATGTATGAACGTTAAACGAAATCGCAAACAAACTGCCGTGATTTGGGATGTGGGCACCATCTCGAAATCAAATGTGCCAAAAGCAGCTGTCATGTCCAGTCACATGTCAAGGTCTCATCTAAATGCATCAGAGATGAGGAGTTTTGTCTTCATATGAATGCGTGCTGACATTTACATATGGAGCTGAAGATGATCCATTCGTTTGTGGAGCATTCAGAAGAACCTTATCATATCGGTAAAAGTCATGTGAGAACGCTAAATTGAGAAGGTGTTTATGCTGACGCCGTCATGAGTCACATTTCCAGTGGATTTTAATTTATTTTCAAATCAAAATGCCACAGCAACTGAGGAATAATAAGCAGCAGACCCACGTGAACTGTACTGTTCCCGTTGGGTCCATTAGCATCATATTAATTTATTACCCACTTCCACGGAAGACTGGAAGTTGCGCGGACGTTTTCACCATTAATTTCATACACTGTTTGCCCATTTTCTCTGCTCTTTAAACTGTGAAGCATGAAGCTTGTCCCATTATTAGGACATTTTTCTTGTGTAAACTGTCACACAGCAAGGTGCAAATCAGTCCCAGACTCCTTAGAGACCCCCTTGCCAAATCATTTCTGTGATTTGGTAAAGTAAAAAGCGTCCTGGTCTTTGGGACCAGAAGTGAGAGGTTTGTGTGAGGAGGAATGATGCCGTCACGTATGAATGAGCTGAATTTTCCCCGCGGGGAATTTCTTCAAACAGCATTAACCCCAGATATTTTGTGTGTGTTGCGTCACCAATGTGATTACTCATTTTATTATATATCCATTTTCACACTTCAGGCTTGCGACACTTTCCATAAAAATGTTAGGACTGTAAAGTTTTTGCCATTTCGTAATGCTGCCATCCCTTCACACTTCAAAAGCTACCAAGCCATCAGATGTTATCTTTGTTTTTTTTTTGTTTTTTTTAAACTATTCTCCGTCTAAACGCTGTGCAACAGCTCAAGGTTCCAGTCCGAGTACACGTCTCTAGTGGGGACCGGTCAAGAGTTCAGGCAGGTCAGTCCAGCACCCTCTACCTCCTCAGTCAAGTCTTTGTTGTGTATGCTGAATGCGGTTTTACACCGTCTTGTCCTTGAAAATGCAAGGACGTCCTCGGAAAGGATATTGTCTTGAAGGCAACATATGTTGCTCTGAAACCTCTCTGCATTAATGTTACCATCACAGAGATGTAAGTGACTTTTGCCAAGGGCACTACTACAACCTCAAAATCATCTCTGGACAAATGAAACAAAGGTCAAGTAGACGTAAGAATCACTGTAATTATTTCATAAGCCCGTTCTCAGTTCTCAATGCTGGTGCCCTTCTTCCTCCTGTTTGCGGCGTGGCCCTGGTGAAGTCAGTAAAAACTGGTCAGCAGAGTGTAAAAACAGGTAACAATGTTGGATAAGGCCTAACTGCTTTAACATTAAAAAAATATATATTAAAATCAGTGCAGAAGGACAGGGTTTCAAGTGCAGAGAGGAATTATAGTCAGCTGTAGCTGCATTTGAGAGCGTGAACGCGTGCGCCGTACCTTGAACTGCTGGTGTGTCCCTGTGGAGTGTTGTGGTGACAGCAGCTGGAGGATGTGGGGAATCATGTCCCTGTAGGAGAAGCTATAGGTTCCCATTGCTGTCATCAGCACATTCTGCGCCCTGCTACGTACCTGCAAGGACACAAAAGCACATACATACACAGTTAGTTCTTATCTTAATTCATGATTTATGTAAACACCATTGTGGAAACAGGAACCAGCTGACATACTCATTTAATTTGTCAATTTTTTCTCTTTTTTTTTACCTGGCTGTACGTGCTGGTAGAAAGCAGCAGCAGATCACAGAGCAGCTCCTGATGAACTACTTTATATTCGCTGCCCTCAACCACCAGTTTTCTCATCTGCTCGAACGAAAACGTAATTTTCACCACACGCAAGTTTGCAGACTGCATTTAATACTATGTGTGCGTCGCTCTGTGACCGTGCATAATGCTTGTGTGTCATCAAACGAACCTCATGCTGAAGTAAAACGCGGTCAATGAGCAGCGCTCTGATGTGCTGCTTTTTCCCAAGAAGCTGCGGAGGCAAAGACGCAGCATTTAAACCTCCCAATAAGTGACTTATTGAAAATGACAGCAGTCAGTGGGCCTGGCGCTCTTTCCCAGCTCACCCTGTTTTCCATGGACTTCTTGACGAGTGTGAAGCTTTTCCAGCGCGAGTCGAACTCTTTCTTGTGAGTGCCACGGAAAAACATGAGGTCACTGATGATCTGGAGTCACACAAACAAATGGCCCTGTGAGACCTTTGCAAGCCCAGCCTGGCGTGGATTAATCACATTTTTTACAGCAGTAATAGAATCGTTTTTAAATCCTGGACACCTTAATGATGACAAAGAGCGACTTTGTGTCATCCTCGGAGTGCTCCAAGATGTGATCTAGATTGGGAGATAGAGATAAATAGATAAATTGTCACAATTGCTGTCACAATTCAAACAAAGTAGGGAATTAATAGCTAGAGCGTGAAGATAGAAATCTACACTCACGAAGCAGTAGTCTCATGGTCTGGCAGACGTACTCTCTGTAGTTCTCCCGTGAATCATCTGGAGGGGAGGAGACACACAGATGTCCCGTATGAACACAGAATCCAGGATGAGCCGCCTATGTTGCTCACTGAAAATAACGGGGGAAGTGGAGATTTTTTTTTTTTTGCACGTGCGCGTCATGGCTGTTTGCTTACCGTATTCGACACCAACATGCAGCTTGATCTCCCCCAGATTCACCATGGAGGGCACCCTGAGAAGAAGTAAGGCAAACTGTGACAAGAGTGCATGAAATTGTGTGTTCCTGCATTAGCGTGCACAGCTGCAGTCTCACAGGTCAGGTACGTGCGGTCCATCCAAAGGGGGCAGCAAGCTCCCAGCTCCAAGAAGGCAGTGCTGCACCACAGCAAGGCTCTGCAGCAGCTCTTCCCTGTGAAGAAAACACCACGTTTCACTCCTTCATAGCGCTGTTCGCCTCTATGTCTCAACAGCTTCATACGCAAAAATTTGATGCTCTGTGTTCTTGATTAGGCTTTTGTCAAAAAGGCGGGTACTTAAAGAAAGATATCATGGAAATTCTGGATCCAGATGAATCTCGTTCATCAGTACCAGAGGTCTCCCATTTTGCTTCCTTTGCCCTGCGTCCATGCCTAATCACACCTGAAAATCGAAAACCGACACAAACGACAGCACACCTGGTCATCGGCTGATCTCCAGAGACGTGGCCTTTGATTCGTTGCAGTTCCGGGTGCAGGAGGCGGGACAGCAGCTGGAAGACAAAATTCTCCTCCTCCTGGTTGGGCGCGTGCCAACACACACCCAGGGCCGTCACATCTCCAGCTCTGCCCCAGTCCTGGACAGGGAGACATTTTTGGAGAGTTTTTCCACTGGAACAACTGGCAAGCAAACCAGTACAACCCGTCAGCCTCAAAACCACAGACCTGTGTCATCTACTTTTTAAATATTTGCGACACATGCAAAGGATCCGGACCAAAAACACAACTTAATGGAAAAAAAAGAAAGCGATTTAATTTTCCCCATATGAACTGACGCGCTGAGAAAGACTAGCAGATCAGAGCAGCAAAACACCTGAAACTGGACTAAAAATAAAAGAAAAATCATAAACAAAATACCAGTTCGGGATAAAGAACTGCAGATGGAAAAAGGTTGATATTTGTAACTGTCACAGAAGAATGTCGAAATAACTACTACCAGAAGCAGATGCACAAAAACACATTTCTTCTAAGCCTTTGAACAAAACATGACATGGTTTTGAAAAAGTATAAAATGGAATAATAAATCTTTTTTCTTCTCTCGAGGGGTGAAAGAAGTGCTGCTGCACAAGCTAGCTATGCACTCTAGCATCTGCTACCACTAAAGACACGAGACCCCATCTTTTAAGTTTTCTGAACATTTTAATTATTGATACAGCAAGAAAAAGCTATTTACTCTGCAGATTAATGGAGGTATGGCATCATTTGCAAAGAGTGATGTCAGACTCCTTTTGTATGTACAGTAATCTGAGCTCGTCTCCTCTGTGTTTAGAGTTTTATTTGGCCATGTGTGCATGTGAGTCATATATTTAGAGAGAGACTAAGGAGAGAAGCTCAGCTATGAACATGAGGCAGCAGGGTTTAGTTTGGGACACTCGGATGGCGGTCGCCTTCCAGGTTTTCCTCCAGAGAAGAAAATGATCAGACCAGAGAATTCTGACCCCAGTAAAGAAAGTTTATGAAAACTTATAAATCGCTGCCAGCAAATTTAAATTTGCTTTGCAGCTATGTCCAGCTAGCATCTGTTGGAGCTCATTAAATGTGTCCGAAAGCCTTGGGACGCCAGTCAAATCAGTCTATCCTTGTAGAGCGAGTCTCTGGGTGGGCTTAACACGACAGCGACAGGGCAGCAACGTAAATGGCTCAAATCATTCCTCTGCAAGGTAGATGTGTTTGCTGTTTTGCAAATTATAGTTGTGTAATTTACCCTCCTACACAACTCACTCTCCTGTTGACTCGTTTCTGTTGCTCTGAAGACCTTGCTCATCTCTCTGATCGGCCATAGCACAAACCAACTGCGTGCAAAGGCAGCCACTGGTGCCGCCCCTTGGATGGGAAGGCCATATGGATTGTTTTCAAGCTATCATCAAGATATTGGCAAATTTCTTTTGCTAAAAATCACAAACTGAAGTTAAAAATGAAACAAAATGCACCCTCTCTTAATTCAGTACAATCGAGGTTTTTGCCGACGAAGCATTAATTTGTGCTACTCTATGACCAGTAACTTCCCCCCCCAACTTAAAATTCAGAGACAGATGTTGCAGAAATTTCTAAGACAGGAGGGAAACAATTTTTTGGTAAGTAAATTTTGATTGGCTTTTCGTTTAAAAGCACTTAATGCAAGTTTACCATGAAACAACTTCTAGCCACCATTTATATGAGCGAACCTCCTGAACGATGTCAAATTATGTCGAGCGAGAGCTGCATTTGTCGAGATGAGTTGAGAGCGCTAATGAAGCCAAAAGCACTTCTGGATTATTAAATATCCATCAGGATCAGATCGTCACATAATCTAAAACAGTTGGATATTATAAAGTGTTGCATTATGTTTTTGTTAATACAGATAACTAACACATCAGAGCGTGAACCTGTTTTAACAATGTTCAATATCTTCAAAGTCTAACAACAGTAAAAGGCTCCTGAATTTATATGAATGAAGAGATGAGAAAAGCTGACTAGAGACATAAGCCATCGCATGTATGCAACAAAAGTGGTAAAGTTTGGCTAACTCCTGATGACTCCTGTATGCCCACACAGCTCTCATCTTCCTCCTCCCCGGACTGAAAGCCTCACTGTTGTCCCCTCTGCCAGGTCTCTTCTTTTTACATTGTGACGTCAGCTGTGAATACGAGTTTCACAGCATGAGAAAATGGACGTGCGGCCCGAGAGTGAGAGAAAAGTGGGAACTGCACGAGTCTCAATCTCAGTGTGTGAAGGCTGGCAGTCATGGGTCAACGTCTGGGACGTCAAAGTTGACACCTGTCGTTTTAGATCATTAAAGGCATCTGCACTCACCGCTACCTTTTTAAAGGATCTATTTTGGCTTAGCTGAAAGTTGTCAAGGAAATAAAGAAACTTTAAGTCCAAAATAGTGAAAGAATAAAGGATCAGGGAGCCAGTCTGTGGTCCAGCTTTGTCACCAGCTAATTTCAGTTTGATGAATGGTTTCTAATAATGTTATTGGAAATGGAAATTGGATTGAAAATATCAAACCCATAAAACCACATCTTAAAATGAGCAATAAGAAACAATATAAGGCTATTCTGAAGGATTCCAAGAAAATTAATTTCTTCTGGTGACAGACTATAAATATAACAGTAAATACTGTAAAACCACAGGAGAGGCATTATTGGGACTGGAACCTGGATTTTATTTTGCTGAGAGCCTGTAAGATTAAAAAAAAAAGGGTAGTCACTGTTCAGCTTCTTTGCGATGTTGCAGCTTTGTGTGTACGTGTGCGTGGGTGTTTACTTGAATAGGGAGGTCGCTATCAAAGCCTCCGGAGGTGCTGCGGTACTCTGTGGGATAGATGAGGGACAGCGACCGGAGTGTGTGCTCCAGCAGACTGCAGGCGAGCGTGTACGCCCGCTTGCAGCGCAGACGCACACACACACACAGGATCTGCTCCAAGTCCCCTTGGTATTTCAACAGCTGCTCGCCATCCACACGGGTTACCTTAAAAACACCACACACACACACACACACACACACACACGTATGAGGTCATAAACACATGATTCATTGGAACTGCATCTTAAATACTGAGGTCTTCTCGTAAATCACAGCTCCCACTCAGTCACATTAAACTCCTACAAGGAATAAAACAAAATTGAAAGAGTGTCAGTGTGTTCTTTTTAACGACAAAGCGCTCTAATTTTTATGAACATTTAGGGTGCATGACTGAAAAACAAAAAGCATCTTTTGGCATTTGTTTATTATCCCATACTGTCATTTCTGTAACCTTAAAGCAAAAACCTCACCGAAACTTAAAAAAGTGCGTTCTATTATTTCAAGACTATATCAGTATATCTTTAGGACATAAAATACATAAAAATAATCTTAGATAATAAAGGGTGTTGTGGTTTAATAGTCCCACCTCAGACAGCAGCTGGAGATTCCACAGCAGCTCCTTGTCCAGTTCATCTTCATTCTGCAGCTCCTCATCTACACACAAACACACAAACGTCTCTGCTTAAGGTTAAGCTTTTAATAATGGAAGTTACCAAAGTATACCTTCCCCCAGCTGTAAAGTTTTAAGCTATGATTCAACAGCTTGTCAAACCACCTTAACCAGCAACATCTTGGAGTTATCGTTTTCTGCATGACATGGTAGTCTTTTCAGCTCGCTCTTCTTTACAGTGTTCTTGTAGTTCGCTTAGATTTGCAGACATTTGTCTGTGCACGGCTCACTTAATGTGCCGCCACAAACTGACCCACTGCTTGGTAGTTTTGTCACTGACAGGTACTCTTGTGGACTTTTTCGTGCTGCATAGGCCAGTTTTGTGCAAACTGTTTTTGCAAATAGCATTTTATTCTAAAGTTCTTGGGTATACTCTGAAATACTTCAGCTGCAACGTGACCAGGTGGTCTGGCTGTAAAATAGATCCTCATCACCAGCCTTCCACCACTACGTTTGACAGTTGGTATGACATGAACGGCTTGAGCTCGGTTTCTGCGTTTGCTCTTCCTCAAGCGTGGAGTTGTGAATTATGCCTAAACATCCCCACTTTCGCTACTTTTTTTTTTAAACAGAAAAGCTTTTCTCTTGGCCACAGCTTTTTTTTTTTCCTCTATAATTGACAGGCTTTATGGAGTTTGAGTCTAGCTCATGGGATTTTTTTTTTTTTTTTTTGCATTTTCTAACAGCATTGTACTTGCGCATTTCACTTGTGGGGAGACTGGCAACTATTCTGAATGTTTTCCACTTGAGAAAAGTCTTTTTCATAGCAGAATGATGGACTCCTGAAGTCTTTTCTTCTTGGTGTTGTCTGAGCTCTTCATACCAGCGAAGGCCCAAAGGTTCCCCTTTTACAGAGGCGCGCACGTTCAGTTAATCAAGTGCACTAGATTAGCAGCACCTGGCTTCCACTTACCCTCTTTAGTCCTACATTTCCACCTACTGCGTCTGCATTTTGGGAAATAAACACTATCTGCCACAAGTAGTATGGTTTGTTCATCTGATGTTGTGTTTACGGAGTTTTAAGCTCTAGTGAGGACACAATGATTTTTGTTATTCTATCTTGGTGAGAAAAACACCGGGATTGAAAGAAGGTATACTTTCCTTTTCATGTAAATGTAGTGCAGACAACATTCATATTTTTTTTTTGTGATACTTTAAATTGATTCAATGTCATCATGAAAAACAAAATATTTTTTTATGTCCAAGTATCTGCAAAAAGAATGAATTATTTATGGTATTTGTTCATTGAAATTACGCTTAAAGACTAAATGAAATATGTCAGCATTCTATCTGCTGCACATAAAACACAGAATCCAGTTATTTGCAAAATAACAAAAATGGATGAAAACTAGCCTGGCCAGCTATCCTAATTCTTTTCTATTTCCATGCAAAGAATTGGCCTGGTTCTTCTGGCTTCAACTTTGACTTCCGGGGGACAGTAAAGATGGATGCAGAAGAAACTGTCTCATGATGCCACTAGATTATTACAACAAATTAGAGAGACGAGGACGTGATGTAGGCAGAGCAACAACCAAACTAGTATCAACTAAAGACATCCAAAATAGTGTGCCGTGGAGTAGGAACACCTTTAAATGACTGCTGATGGTTTTTACGTTAAAAAAAACAAACAACAAAACTTGTTGATCCAAGGTGTTATTAGGAATTCTGGACCCGTCTGGGTTGTTTTGGATTGTCACTGGTTCGGTGGATTCTGTACCGGTGATAATTCCTGTGAATGGGATGGGTATTAAACCCAAAACTAAAAGAGACTGTGATTACACCTACTAATGTTTAATCACTCTTCTGTCTTAGAGAGAAATTTCCATCCGAACAACAGACCTGACTTAGTCCAGGCACAGGGACATCCGGGACAGTGCCGGGGTTGGTTTCCCGGCTCAAACTCGTAAGGTGGGTTAAAAATCTATCATAAGGCATTGTCGATTATCCAGACATTGAGTTACACTCAGTTTCACAGCTGATAAATTCTCCGGCTCTCAAAACCTCGTTGTGATGTCCTGAAGCCATTGGGGATCTGACTGGGGATATAAAATGGATGCTAAATGATGCCAGTGAAGCAGAGTAAAGCTGTTTTCAGTTTTTCAAACAGCTTGCAGTTTTGACTCTGTGAAATAGTTTAAGGAATCACAGATAGGAGGGGAAAGAGAAATCAAAACCAGAACTGGAAGACTCAGAAGTGGTGGCGGCTACAAAACTGTACACGTCCCCATTACTGCTTAATATTTCCTATTTTAAATTTCATTTCATGAAAATGGTTAGTTAACAACAAATTAGCATTGACAACAAGCTAACATTTTATCAAGCAATGGAGTGCCTAAGTACACACAAAGCTGCCTAAGTAGAGTAAAACCCAGATAAACAACTACAAATTACAGTGTGAGCAGAGTCACAGATGCAAAACTTTCCTGTTTGGAGCGGTTATAACAGTAGATGTGTGTTGCTGTTAATTATCACAGATCATTAGTGCTGTAGGAGCAGAGCCTTAGTGTTGGGGGAGATCTTGTGCTCAGTGGAGCAGCGCTAATCAGCAGAGCAATAAATAATTAGAGAGTGAGTCTAATATGTAAACTTTTAGGAAAAATATTAAAATGACTTCTGTGGATTTGATGAACATTTACTGATTAAAACTTAAAGACCACAGTTAAATTAACCTTAACTCACACATTACCTCTAACTAGTGCTCAAACCCTTGGATATGGATGCACTGGACTTCATTAATCGGCCACAACATCAAACAACATCAAACAACATCCTGAAGACTACCGCAGCAAAATCGGTACAAGTCAAAAAAATAGGCATTAACCAAACTCCTCTGATGCCACTGTGATGAAATATGTGCGTAACACACCAAAACAGCAAGTAAGCCCTCCCCAAAGAGCTCCTGCATCCATCCCTCCATAGATCAGAGACATCTGGGTGGCACAGTGCTTTAACATTGTGGCTGACAAGTGCACGGTGGTTCTGGCAGGCAAAGTCACCTCAGGTAGTTAATTTAGTTGCTAGTGTCCTTTAAATTTGTTGAATCTATTTACAACTTGCTGATGAGTTGCTGCTTAAGATTTCCTCTAAGACGCGAATGCTGCTAAACAGAAAGAGGATCAACAGCTGATGTAACCTGAAGACTGAAGATTTATCGAGAATGAGCAAACTGCAAGTTTGGGTTATCACCGAATAAGCTCAGACAGTCTGCACAGAACCACGGGCAAAGCTTGTTTGTAAAAGATACTGTTTTGCATACAGAGCGTGATACTGACTGGCGGTAATGTGGGAGATGACGCTGCAGCAGTGAGGTACGAACAGACGAAGAGACTCAGCAGGGTGGCACTGCAAACACACACACAGGCAAAAAGGCATGCAAACACACACATTTAGATGTTCAAAAGAAAAAAAAGCATGCAAACAATGAAAATGATGTGGTACAAGAAAATGAGCAAATAAAGTCCAATATGATAAATAACAGTGTGTATGATGTATGCAGTTGTAAGTGTGTATTTTCTTGTAACTATGCTATCGAGTCATAAACAAGCTACATTGCACGTGAAAGTAAAAATGGAAAGACAAGCGCCTGGTAAACAAACACGTACCTTTGCTGCAGCTCTGCACATGTCAGCCACCATCCTGCCTGACACGCACGTCTCAAAGATGCTGGAGGTGGCAAAGTTATACAGTTTCTGCAATGCAACCTGCGTGAAAACAATGTTGGGGGAGGTAAGACGATTTACTTCATGTTTATGTGAATTTTTCACCTCATCTCAGTCAAAGTATAAATATAATAGAAATGTGCCCGACCCGGGGTTTTCACCGGTTGGCAGCTGGGATACGCTCCAGCAGGCTGATATGACCCTGAATGGGACTGAAGGGGGATGGATGCCGGATGGATGGCAAAATCAGTATAAACACATTCAAAGAGAAAAAAGGTCTTAATTGAAAATATACGACAGACTTGAATAAAAAATACCACAGGGGCACAGAACAAACCTGCCTTTGAGGACTTGCTGGTTGGACTGACTTACAAGACTTCATTATTACATGAATTGGTCCTCCGACTTTTTGCAGCCCGCTTCACAGGTTTTTAGGAGATAAAGATGGGGACGCCTGATAAATCTACTCTGATCTGAGTCTAATATCCCAAAGAACCTTGCAATTCTCGACGGAGTGCTTGGAAATGACATATTGTCAGAGTGAGGCAGCTGCAAAAAAAGTAAAAGCTTGTATTTCATTGGAATTGCTTCAAGAACCCATTTAAATGCTTTAAAAATACCCAACAGAGTAAAAACTCTGTTGGATGAAAAAAAATTGAACAAACAATGACATGACTTGACATAAACATCCCTTTTACTACAAATCCCGTCTGCACTGCACAGTTGCATCCTTTTGCGCAGGCAGAGAGCATGTGTCTCGGTTGTCAGTTGGATGTTGTCTTTGCTGCATATTCAAGTGAGCTACGTTTTTTTTGCCCAGATGCTTGCAACATGAGGAGACACAGTAAGGGGGCCCTTTATCACTGCTGGTCTGGTTGGTTGTGTGCAAGTGACGCAGTATGGATGTATTCATGCACCACCTTGTATATTTCTGTGGAGCACTGCGTTAAGATGGTGCTAACGGTGGAGGACAGTCCCAGCTCCACCAGGCTCTCCAGATGAGTCTGGGTATCCGTCTCCATCTCATCTCTCGTCTGTTCCAGCGTACTGCTGTCTATCAGAGCAAAACACCTGCAGAAGCACACAAGGACACACACAAATACACAAACACGCACTTAAAACACTTGTCAGGGAGGAAAATGTCGACAGCAATATGATTAAAAAAAGAAAGAAGAAGAAAAGGCTGTTTCACTTGAGAGGCAGAGAGTCTAGTGCATTTCAAACAGAAAGACGCATTTGTATTCAGACACGGGCAACAAAGCTTCACTAAATGACAGTCGGACTTGCTAATTTATCTCTACCTGTCCAGGAACTGCAGAACGAAGTCTTCAAACCCAGCTGAAGCAAAGCACAGGTCCTTTTCAATCTGTAGAGGAGAAATGTAGATGATCTACATATATATGTATGTAATATGCATATCTCATGTTATTTATTTTGAGAAATACACTCGATAAGAGTGGAGCTCTTGATTTGTAAAAAGTAGGATTGTGAATGAAGGGACCCTAACATTTATTTATTCATTTTCAGCACGTTGGCCAGGGTTACCCGTCATGATTGGATAAGAGGTTCAGTAGAGGCTCAGCAGGCCCGCTGTTCCTCCTCCACCGCCCCCCCCAGACTGCTCTTTTTAAGGGTCTAACAAGCACAGCCATCTGGGAGGAGGCCCAGAGCCAAGCCAGGAAAAACTGCAGGGATTAAATCTCCCTGCTGCCTTAGGAGAGCAGGCTCATTACCTGTCTCCTAAACATGGAGGAGATGCTCAGCTGAGCACAAAGGCTGAAAAACGAGACTGACAAGAAGACGCCGAGTAAATCAACAATATGGTGTGGGTTTTTTTTGTCCCACCTGGATTTCTGTGTAGTTGAGTATAAACAGCTAGCTGGTGATGTTTAAAGATTTTAGTCGGCAGTTTTTGTTCTTGGCGTTGTTCTCAGGGTCAGAGAGTCACAGAAGCTGTCTTCAGTCTTTGTGCTAAGCTGAGCTGATTTCTGCATATTTGCTGCATAAACACGAAAATGGTCAAAGTCTTCTCATTTGATCATTAGAAAATAAATAAGTAAATAAGGGCATTTTCTGAAATGTCATATTCTAATTTCTTTTTGCTTTTGAAGGAAAAACTAAATGGTTTATGTTCTTCAAGCCAATACCATGCAATTTTGTTGCTACAGAGTTCTACTGAAAGCCAGGGATTCTGTTCTAGGTGTAAAATTAAACCCACTGGCATTATTAATAAATTGAATGCACCTTTGGAACATGGCAATTCTCAGCATTATGTTGTCTGTTTCTGTTCAGCAACTGCTGAACAAATGGAGTTTTTCAGGTTTCAGGCTGGAGAAAATTGGTTTGGAGGGCAAAGTGATGGCCTGGACAGATGAGGTGAGCTCACAGGTTCCATATTTCTCCAGTAACAGCAGGACCGAGAGAGTTAAACCTTTTAAAGGCCTCTCAAGTCTCGTTCATTGAGCGTGAAACTCATTTCACACTTTTCACACGCTCGTATGCTACACACCTGCTTTCTCATGCAGCGGTAAACAAATCTACAACTGATGCTGTTGCTGCATAAAAATATGTGACTGAAACACTGGAGCAATTTTGCTGCCATGTTTGGGCACTTTTCAAACCCCACCCCCCGTCACCCACCCCCATCAACCAGCGACTATTCTGGTAACTTTGAGGGCAAACGTGCAGTCTTATCCACTGTTTTCCACTCATTATTTTAGACTTTTGTCCCCATCTGATAAAAGAAATATGTGAATATTGATATAAGTGAGGGGATAGAAACCACTGCTGCAGCGAATGAAAATTAGCTCAAGAATTCAGATAATCAACCTCGAGAATATTGGAGTAAAATTCAGAAGCTTTTGATAACTCCAAACAGGATATAGACATATGCAAAAGTTAGTACACCTTTTTATAACCATATGTTTTTACACTCACACAAAAATAGTTATGAAAAATAACTTTTTTCACCATGCTGTTATTCCTTTAACAGAAATGAAGGAAAAAAACTAAACAAACAAACAAACAAAAAAGCACCCAGTACGCCCATGACTTAATAGATCCACTTTTACCATGAATTACTTGGAGAAGTTGTTTCCTGAATGTCTTTATCCATCTCTCAGATCGGTGTGGAGGAATTTCGGTTCATTGTTCTTGACAACATTTTGTCACTTAATTGGGGTTTTTGGGCATTTGCTTATGTACAACTCTCTTAAGGTCCTGTCATAGCATTTCAGCTGGGTTGAGGTCTGAAGATTGACTGCTCCATTTTTACTCTTTATTTTTATACTTTTTCAGCCATTCTGATATAGATTTACTGCTTTATTTTAATACAATGTCCTGTTCCATGATCTGATTTTATCAGACAGATCACTTAACATTTGACTCTAGAAAACCGGTATTCAGAGAAGTTCACTGACAGCCCAATAACTGCAAAGTCCTCAGAACAAGTCTGAATCATCTGCCCTACAACACCGTACTTGACAGGGGCATGAGGTGTTTCTACTGAGATGATGTGTTGGGTTTTCCCCAAACAAAGTGTTGGTTTATATGTTGGTCTGGTTTATGTTTCAATGTCAAACTGACAACGTATCTGCGACATGGAGGGGAAGCCTACGCTACTCTAATGCACACCTCTCTCCAAATGTTACTACGTGTTATGTCAACACAGGCCACAGCAAATACGAACATCCGCTTGGTAGCATTGTTTTCCTTCATGTTTGTATTTCCCACTACTCCTATTTCCTTGTCGTTTTCAAGCCAAGTAGAAATGTAGTTTGCTGCAATGTCAGTAAAAGTTACTGATGCGTAACATTTATCTCCTACAACTCATGTAAGGTATGATTTATTTGCTCTGCTGCTATCAGCGAGCTGCATATAGGATGTAAACAACAGGCAGCTCAGCGTTGCAGAAAAGAACCACCACCCCCACCTAGTGTTTGGTGGTGGAATTACAGAGCGACATAAAAAAATAACAAGCAAGGAAAAAAAATCAACAATTACATTTGTCCTTTAGGTATGAATGCGTAGTTGTAACGTGGAAGTATATGTCAAGCTTAAGTCCAGCTCCACTTTGGTTTATCTGTCCATGGAGCATTGTTCCAGAAGTCTTATGGTTTGCTATTTTCTGCAGTTTTGCTAACCTCAGTTGTACTATCATGTTTGTTTTAAACCGCAGAAGTGTTCCCCTGGTAAACCTCCCAAACACATCGTACTTGTTTATTCTCCCTCTAATTGTGCTGTCGTGGACTTTAACATCTAACATCCTCAGTGAGGCCTGTAAGATCTGAGGTATAGCTCATGGATTTCTGGGGACATTCACTCCTGAGAAAATTAACAACAACCTAAAATCCTTTCCACTTGGGATTCATCTTTCTCATTGTCAACCCACTGAACTCAAAATAATTTTTATAATCATTTACAGTCTGATGTGCAGCAAAAATTGCTTCTCTAAGACTATTGCTTGTGTCTTCCCCTTTCTGCATTGTGTTAACACATAACTGAATTTCGCCGACCAGCAAGCTAACTACCAAAACATATGCTTTTACATAGCTCTGCACACCTGATGGCCAGCTATATTTATAGGACATATTTATTTCTACTACAATGGAAACGTGTTTCCTTCTTGATTTGCTTCTTGCTTTCAATTTGAGTTTCATGTTTCTACCCATGAATATATCTTCTTGTAAAACAGCTCTATGATTATTTTTTATTTTATTTCCCCAATAATTCTTTGTGCATGAATCAGGTGTGAAAGGATGAATAATATCCATTATAAGGATGCAAACCTTTTGCACTGAGACAAAAGCGTAGCCATGAATGCTAAAAAAGTGAGGGTGGTTTTGACTTGGTTATGATTGTGTATGAAGTCGGCAGGAGGTGACATTGTCCTGATTGAGCTTGAGTCTTCTCTTCTTGTTTATACCCATCATCATCGTATATGCACACACTGGAGAAGGATACAGAGCAACCATCACAAATACTTCCATGTTGACCTTGTCATTCTGGTTTGTTTTTCTCCTGCTTTCTTTTTTTTTTAAATCATCCTCGTCTTCTTTCCCTCTTGGCATTGTGTTAGTATATATCCAAATGCCAGCAAACTGCAAAACGTCTGCTGTTTTCAAGGTCTGCCCACCTAATAACCATGTCATCAAAGGCTGATGACGGCTGAAACTCACCCTCTTAAATCCCGTGGAGGCAGTAAGGGCATTCTTAGTATTGTCCACATTTTTTCTTTTTCTTTTTGGCAAATGCATAACAGTGAAAAAAGTGGCTATGCTGGTGTTGAACTGAGGTGGTATTGTCAAGTACTAAGACCCATTACAATCAGATGATTTTTTTCAATTATGTTTTCATGCAAAAACAACAACAACAACAACAAGACACGGTATTAAAAGAGGGGTACTGTTGTACATGACTATACTGTATTAGAAGTAGTGGAGATTACTTTCACATAATCACTTTAGTGAACAAACTGTACCTCAGTGAGATCGCTGTGTTGAGAGGGAGCAGATGAACAATCCACTAAAGGCACCAGTGTGGTAAAGGTGGTGATGAACTGGAACGTTATCTGGACAGAGGCACAACAGATCAATAGAAATAATCTGACATCATCATGGCTCATGTCAGATAACTTGCTAGGTGAGATCTTTCAAACGCACTCTTTCATTCTGGTGTAAAGATTAATACAGCACGGGGAAAATGAGCGCTGCAGAGGAGAAGCCTAATCCATTTCTCTATTCAAGCAGACGAACAAGCCACATTAATTGTGAGCTCTTCAAACTGAGATATTCATTCCACTTTCAGGAATAATTAATAGGACAGACCTGAATACAGAAGGAGGGAATTCAATCAAAGTGCTGTATTGTCTACTTGTCAAACAGTTTTTCTCCATTACTAATCAGCACATTCATTACTCACCATGCACTTGCTGAAATCGTTGGGGTCGACCCCTGGGAGAGAGCCCATGAGCAGTGGGAGCACGTGTGCACGGCCCTCTGGGTAATGGTTGTTAGGGGAAACCAGGCTGCGTGCCATCCCAATCATGCAACTGAGGGTAGCAGTGAGGGTGTGCGGCTCTGTCAGGGTCTCCATGGCAGCATAGGTCCTATAATACACACATATTGAGGGTGTAAGACGAGATGAGGTATGATTTTACTGCCTGACTGCTCAACTATGTGTTCTCATGATACTGCATCAGTGCCGCGACAATACACCTTGGAAGTCGCAATAAATATCCACAAATCTTACTTTTCGAGTACAGGTGGTATGGCGAGTTCAGGTGTGAGGAGAGCCAGGTTCTGCAGAGCATAGGCTGCATCTGTGCTGCCAGTTTTACTGCAAATCACCAGGAAAAGGACACGTGAACATACAGCAGCAGTACAGTACGGCATAGACAACAACACCACACGCAGAGACACAGATAATCACAGATGACCGGTCTTAGTCCAGATTAGGCTCACTGTGGATGAGGCCAACTGTGTGCAATGACTCACAGTAAGACGCAGCAGTTGGATAACTTGGATGTGCACTGAATGGCTGTTTGCATCGTTACAACTCAGTGAACACTGATATGATGACCTGTGACACGTAAACCAAGTCAGTGAAATAACTGTGAGACACAGGACATGTTCACTTTTCAGCCTCATAGCTTTCCTAACCTACAAATCCATCTACAGCGTGACCTATTTTCAAATGATGATATTTTATGTTTCCTGATCACACAAAACTGAAATTCTATTTCTGAACTCGTGTTCTGGCTGGAAAAAAAAAAGAGATTAAAATCTGGAGGAATTTGGATAATTAAATGTCATCCAGCAAGACCACTGAGTATCTCAGACAAAGCCACAGGATGCTCCCACTCCACCCACAGTGACACTTACAGTTCCTACATATATCTGCATGAGTAGAAATAACTTCTGTCATCCTTCCCAGATATGGTTGGCTTGCTGTGTGTTAGTTTTTAAATGTCATCAAGCAACCTATTTTTACAGAGCAGTTTTACATTACAACCACGCACTTGTTTGTTTTCATTAGTGGGATTTTACTTTTGCACAAATACATTTATTTCTGCCACACTGGAGCACTTATTTGCTTCTTGATTTGTTTGATGTATTCATTTTGAGTTTCATGTTTGAACCACTAGGAACACATTGCTGTATCACAACTATGTGAATACTTTCACTTGCCTAAACCTATTTTAAGATTCCTGCTCAAAAGTGACATACCTGAATTAAAATAAGCACATCTTAGCAGCTAAAAGGTGCACTTTTAAGCATTTGGTTCTTAAATAAGTGAATGTAACACAAGAGAATATAGAGCAGAAGTACAAAAATGACTATGCATATTAACAGGTTAAAGTAAATGAAATGGTACAACAAACATCATTAAGAAAAAAGTTTGTTTCCTTCTGAGAATTGTTACACTTTTAGAGTGGACATCTCTAGATTAATGTCATCACAATTTTGACATTCTGGGAGTCTAATCAGTTTCATTCGGGTTTCATGTAACAGCAGACTTTTGTCTGTAGCACGTAGCAGTTGCTTCCTGGTTCCCAGTTTTCCAGGAAAACGCTCCCCCTCTCTTTACAATGTGATCACTTAGCCTCTGAGTGAATTGTGTTTTGTTTAGGTGGGAACGATTTTTTTTTCGACTCACTGAGCTTTTTCCAACTCATTTGGTTTGTGGCATCTGTTTTTTTTTGTATAATACTTTCTGTGATTAAAAATAGCGTGAATGATCTCTTCATCTCTCCATCTGGAGGCACTCATTAGGAACAGGTTGCTAATGCTTAGAGCATAAATCTTTTGTGAAACCTGATGTGTCATATGCATCTTGTTCATTTTAGTAATGGACATCCTAGACATTAAAACTGATTCAGATGTCTTGCACTAGGACAAAAGTGTACCTATGAATGCATCGAAAAGTTAAAAAGGTGTCATTGAACTATCGAACTACCACGGTGCAGTACCTAAACATGGCCAGCAGGGCGGCCCCAGTGAGGCTGCGGGTGAACTCCTGCAAGTCTGCATCTGTCAGCTTTTGACACTCAGGGACCAGCGTGATCCAGCTGGGTGCAGCGTGACGCTCCCGGTGCACACGGCGCACAACACTCGCCGGAAGACGCTGCAGCAGTCGCATCAGTCGAGACTGCGGGCACACGTCCATAACTCAAAGACACCTTCACAAGGTCCAATTGTTAGCAGATCTGAAAGACTGAAGGAGACTAACCTGCCAGCGGCCGTGATTGGAGGGGTGGTAGAAGGAGGCAATGCTGTTGAAGAGGCAGGTCAGTTGTTTTTGTGCAGGGTTCCCTGGTCCCCCCTACAGGGATACAAATTTACAAGTATTAGCAGCTGCAATGTGATGTAAGCCATGTGGATGTTTAAACACATTTCAATAGAAAGTTCAAAACATTGTATACCAGAAGAGCTGTGATCCATAAAACCAAGTATCCGATGTCATAGGAGTTGGTAAGATACCTCGGTGCCACCAGCTGGCTGACCCCTACCGGAAGGTTCAGACTACGCAGGATCCTAGTGAAGATCTACACAGACACAAAACAAGAGTTTCACCTTGCACACATGCCCTACTTTTTCCCAATTAAACACATTCACAAGTACTTGTATATCCACATAATTCTGCTAATGACTCACAGTGGGAATATAAGGAGTCCAGTCCACGTAGCCGATGTTATCATTGGCAAGGCGAGCAAACAGGTTCACCAGGTGCTGCAAGAGGCAAACATCAGGCAAACAATCACTGCAGCTCCATGGAACGTTCCCCGAAGGGAATCCCGTCATTCCAAGAATCAAATATTACTGCTTAAAAAGTAGGGAGATGTTGAGGAGGGGGGGGATGTGTGCTCAGCCAGGATGATGTGGGCCTGAGGCCTGAATAAAAGCAGACCGAAGGCTCAAGTGGAAAATCTTATCTGCACGCTGAGTGGAAACTGACAATACTTCAACAATATTTCAGTCATCGCCATCAGAAAATGCAGAAAGCGTGTCATTCCAAGTTACGCTATCCATATTTAGAAAAATGGAACGCTCATGATCCGTGGCTCAATACAGGAAATCTGAGAAGTGAAATCTTCATTAGTTTCAGCCTCATGTTAATTTGCTGTGGCATTAACAATTTAGCTCCCAAGCCAAAGAACTGTTTATGAAACGGAGTTTGAAAAGAATCAGGAAACACCTGAAGTCCTGTGAGAGAGAGGGAGACTGTGTGTGTGTGTGTGTGTGTGTGTGTGTGTGTGTGTGTGTGTGTGTGTGTGTGTGTGTCTCACCCCTTCCCAGCTCGGCTGATTTTGCACTGACATCCAAAGATTCATTAACTCATCAAACCACAACCTGAAAAAACACACACACACAAACTCAGATTAAACTCCATCACGCAACACACACACACACACACACACCTGAGGCTGAACCCCTCTCATTTATCTCCAGTTTCCCAAAGCATGAACTCATTCTCTCCCTTGTATATTCTGGAGGAGAAAGCGACAAAATGAAATGGAAAAATAGAGTATTAAAGATGATGTATTGTGGAAACTGAGCAGAGGCCGCTTATGCATCCAAGAGTAAATCCAGACAAAAAACTTGTGAAAGTACGGACACAGTGAGGAATGCACTGGAAGCTGTGAAGAGGTTTGGTAGGCAGAACCTATGACACCTACAGAGACAGCGAGGGTGGCAAAGATTTTAACGGGAAAGCAAAATATTACAAAACTAAGAGAAAACAAGAGGAGGTCTGATAATTTCAGGCAGTATTTGCAGCACCTGAAAATATGGTTATTTATGGCTCCGAAGCGTTGAATTTTGAAGTACGTGACAAGACACAACCAAAGAACTTGTTTTGTTGTTGTTGCTTCTGTCGCTGAGACTGCTTTTGGTAAACTTTTTTAAATCTGTGTTTTTACTCTGGCTCTGGAAACGCAGAACACGCCCGCTCCGGTTGGCCCACTTACTGGAAGCCCTGGCTGTGTTCCTCCGGGGGCATGATGGTGGGCAGGAACAGCTCCATGTTGCTGATGGCCTTCTGCATGACCACGTCAAACACACACAGCAGGGGGCGCCACTCATCCAGCATCTCCTTGGTGGATGACGCAGGGAAATACCTGGGAACAAATCACAACAGACACACACAGAAAAAAAAAAAAAAAAATATAT
>JAOWBL010000011.1:7883533-7899773 GCA_028564865.1 Zenarchopterus dispar | reverse complement strand
CAAATGAATTAATAAATTAATATGTAACTCTCACACACACACACACACACACACACACACACACACACACACACAGAGCAAAGACAGGCATGAGCACAAATAGATGTGGACGAGCAGAGGCGGGTGAATGTACGAAAACACGTTTATCTGCAGTACACAGCTCAAGTGAGGATCAAAGCAAAACATTAGCTGCTGCACAGTTTACATGATCACAGAGGATGAGACTTACAGTCTGCAGCTTTTGATCAAAGCCTTCAAAATGTGGTCCACTGAGCTGAAAACAACCAGAGGGAAGGTGTGTAAGTGTGCGCGTTAGCGTCAAGGATACAAAAAAAAAAGAAAAAGAAAAGAAAAACAGCAACTGAGGATTGAAGTCTATCCCACCTGTTACGTCTGACCTGCAGTCCTAAAACCAAATGAGATTACTGAAGCAGAAAACCGTGAACTTCAGAAAAACAAAATGCTTTCTGTCATATTGGCAGGGTACTGGCAATTTTAATCCTTGTTCAATATCTTGATTGTTGATTATCCTGATGGCTTGATTGTTCTAGTCTTGATTGTTTTGATTTCAGTCCAGCTGTTTCTCACATGTTCAGATGAGAAACTTCCCAGTGACAAGATCTGACATAGTGATCCGCTTCAAGATGGAGATAGATGCATCTGAACAAAAGCTTCATGCTCTAAATGTAAAAGAAAACTTTTTTTTTCAAATTTGCTCTGTGGTCTTCTCTCCTTTCTTCTTCTTCTTTTGACCAATTAAATATGTACGTTTGTATGAAATCTCCTGCTCTTATCTGTTTGATTCTGTATTTTGATTCTGTTTTCTTTTTATTTTATTTGCTCATTTAAACATTATCTTTTTAAAAGATTTCTCTGCCTGAAATGCTTTTTTAAAAATTTCTTTTTTCTTTTTCTAAGTGCTCTGTGAATCTACATGATGGAGATCTTTCAAGCTTCGGTACCATAGAATTATTTACTGAGTGACGCCCATTGTTACACACGCTGGGTCATATTAACAATTTTTACCTAAATTATGGTGCACGTTTAGCGGCTCTTCAAAATTTTGAATAAGTGTCATATTGATTATAAAAGTAGAGTAAGGTTTCATTTTCATCATCTCAAAAGATAATACCTACGCTGAGATAGTGGGAGTCTTAAACAACAATTTAACCCTTTGTCCTGATTCTTAGACTCATAGTCTGCAGCTAGATCTTGGGGGGGGGGGTCATAGGACGGTTTGTGCATCAGTTGCTGAGGCTGGCATCCTTTTGCACCTTTAAATCGACCAATGAAGTGGAGGATGGTAATGGAGTGAAGCAAGCAGGGTGGTGTACATGAATGCAAATGTTCATTCAGGATGTCGGCCTGAACTAGTTCACCTGTGTCACCACATTTTTGCCACAACTCATTTTTAGTAAATTTTATAAACCCGGAATCAACTAAGGCTTTTAATATGACCTATGAAGGGATTTGTTGAGAAATATTTGAACCATTTGATATCTTTTCACTTTTAAAGGAACAGGTAGCATCAGAAAACAGCACCATATGGAAATTGTCCCATTAGGATTTACAAATAAAACTAAATGAATTAAAAAAAAATGGAACTTATAAGGAAAACAAATCCATATAGATGCACCTCAAGAATGTATTCTTTTGTGTTAATCATGTAAAATTTGCACATATTAAATTTCTTGACATGGACAAAATATTCCAAAAATCCTATTTTCTGGCACAACTCCACATAAAACCTGCATCTCTTCCTCTATATACATTAATCACTCAAGAGAACAAGGACTAAATCAAAGAATTGAGATGACAGCCCTTGGGTGAATTGTCATGTAATTTATATGGTTTCAAATCTACTTAGTTACAAGAGTGGAACTCTGTTTTGTATGATGCAGGGTAATTTTATTGTTGCAGTAATGGAGTTGACCACGAGGCTAAGTTTCCAGGCTGGAGTGATGGTTAAAGTAATATCTACTGATTCGGCCACAATATTAAGATCACTGAGGGGCAAATAATCTTGTCAGAGTGCATCAGTTTTGCTGAGAAACTCTGGATCGTTCCATCGTTCCAGAGCAAGATTGGGAAGTTTTTCTGAAGTAGTAAACTGCATCTGCACATTACAGTCAGTTCGCCTGTGTGAAATGATTGTGTTCGTTTTGAGATACTTGTGGGTGCATTTTAATTCCTTTCATCAGGGGGTACCCCAGCTGTTTTTTTTTTTTTGTCTCTAGTCTTAGAGTTTGACTGCTGTTTTGTAGCTTCATATTTATGTTATCCACATTAAAATGCAACAACTTATTCAGCTAGCCTTCGGTGTAAGAGATATAAGGCATATTTCGAAGCTTTTTCCTTCGAGCAGATAGTTAGCACCACTGGGGATAAAACTAGAGCGAGGTGAACTGATAAGAAGCACACACTGACATAATTCATCATCTCCGAGAGTTAAAGGTAAAAGTAAAACCACATACTTGGGGAACCAGATGAGCCCCAGATGCTCAGTCTTGGAGTAGATAACTCTTTCGTACAAATCATAGAGGGGTCGCCACGGCAACTGTAGGTCATCCCTTGACAGCAGTTCCTTCTTCCTGTTTCGAAAAGAAGTCAATTATCAGTTGCGCGGCCTGTGGACGTGGTGTTTGTAGCACATCAAGTCCTCAGACATCCACAGCTGTGAAAACCGCCTGATGTTAAAAATGTTATACTAGAATGAGACACTACAGGGTGTCTAAAGGTGTCAGTAATCATGGCAAAATGAGTCACGGCTTCGCAAGCTACACTTAACACAACCGCTGCCAACTTACAAACATGTCTGCAAACCCAACACTGTGATTTTTTAGAGTCAATAAAGCAGAACCGGACTGACAGCTGCAGGCACTGGCAATTTGAATGAGCGGGCCCAGCTGGCTGTAAATACCCACAATACAACCTGCTTATAAGTGGTTCCAACTGAGAGAAGAGAAGGATGTTTAAGATCTGAACCATAACTGGCTGCTCGGTGAGGAAACACTACTCTTTTCTGTGGCTTTAGGTTTTTTAAAACACACGGTTAAGCTTTCAGATTTACCACAAAATGATGTTCCACTGGTGAGCACTTCATAAGCTTTAAAATGGAGCAGTTTTTTTTTAATCCCCTAGAGAACTTCCACGCTTTCTTTGTACTCCATTACTAAGTTCTTTGTAAAATCACAGCTTTAAAGGGATTAAACCTCATCGAAAGGTTTAGAATCTCTGCACTTGAGAATATGTGCAATTTCCATAACCACAGATTCCTCTTGTCACCTCCTTTCTTTATTCATCTAACAGTGATGGAACAGACTCTCATTGGGGAGATTTGAGAAATGAAGAGACAATCGGGGAAATGGCTGAGAAATGCGGGGGATGATACAAGAAGACAATAGATACCTGATCCTTGATGTCAAATTCAGCAGTCAGCTGCGAGGCCGAGCACTTAATTTGCGGCTAGCCCAGATCTTTCTCTTTTTATCTAACGCGAAACACTCAGACAAATGACAGCTACAAAAAGATGTTGCTTTGTGATCGATGTGAAACTCATGGAAACAAGCGGAGATAAATGGCAGGTGATGAATGTGATGATCTTGGACAGCATCCAACTGTCGATGGAGGAGTGACAGATCTGACCTGGGAGATAAAAGTAAGCAGTTACGAGAGCGGTCAGGACTTAAGGAATGATGAATGTACTGTACAGCCAACATTCTTCGCCTCTTTTTTAGTCACTTCGAGTGTGTCTGATTGACTCCATGTGTGAGTGCAAGAATTTTCACTTGATTTCACCATTTTATGTTTCCCCAAACCTTCAAGCACATTTCCCAGGTGAAAACCGCACATAATACTCCACTAAAAGCTCAATAATAAAAAATGCTGTTGTTCAGTTTCATCACCAAATGGACATATTTCCCTCCCAAGAGTTCAAATGCCCATTTGAGACTCAGTGGGCTAAAATTTTCACATGCTTTAACCAAAAGAAAAAGCGAAACCTTGTCATTAATCATTGTATAAGCCATGGAATGAGTCAAGGAATTTATTTTGTGACCCACTGAAGAGGGGCTCATTGTGAGCTGAACTAACCCAGCTCATGTATATAAAGTAGCTGGAAGTAACTCGACCATTAGTGACAATTTAATCATGTCAAACGTGATCTCATGACATTTACGAGTAATGGAACATTTTCTGGGTGTTTTACTCGAGTCATGACTTTATTTCCACTACTGGTTCACTTGGGGAACAATTTACATGTTCAAAGCAACTTATTATGAATCTAAAACTACAGATCAGTGATGTAGTTTAACCTGTAAAGCTTAAGAGAACTTTATTGGTTCTGAACACTAGTTTAGCTTTGTAAAAAGGAGTAGCTTTTGGGGGGGGGGACAGCATATTGTGACAGGGTTCACAGACCAAGCACCAACCATCTAACTTCCAAATTGAGGCTCATACTTGCAGTTCCTCGACTGACTACTAGAGGCTGGCTGCAAAAGTGAGTGAATCTCCATTCACTCCCATGTTAAAATGTCCAACTTTAGAGCAGAAATAGACATATTTAGAGCCTGGTTCAAAAAACTGCTGAGGGGGGTGATTTTTTTGTATGAAGCCAGGAGAGTTTAAATAAAGCAATAAATGTATTTCTAATATGATGGATTAACAGTCGGTTCAGCCAATTATAACTAACTACTAATCCTCTTGCTCCACTGGGGAGCCTCTGCAACACTCCTCCAGTGGATTCGGTTGGGCCCATGTCCACCCGACCTCCCTTTATTGCAGCCTGCGTACATCTTCTCCATGTCTGCCTGGGCTGACCCACTTTTATTTTCCTTGTGGATTCCAATCCAGCACTTGTCTTGTCACGTTGTCTGGGTTTTTCCGCAGCATATGGACAATCCATCCCCATTTCCTTCATTTGATCTCTTGGTGAACGGGATTCTGTTTGGTTCTTTTCCACAGGTTGATGTTGGAGATTTTTTCCAGCCATCTGATATTCAGAATGCTCCTAAGGCATCGATTGATGAAGGACTCTAGTATGTTGTTTGCTTTCTTTGTTAATCTCCAAGTTTCTGATCCATATAGTAGCACTGCCTTGACATTTGTGTTGAGGATGTTAATCTTGGTTTTCTGTGAGCGAGCTGTATGGTTCCAGATTGGCCGTAAAAAGCTGAACACCTGCCTGGCTTTGTTGATGCAGCTCCTGATGTCCTCGTCTGCTCCTTCATCTTTGCTGATTATGCTGCCCACGTAGACAAACTTGTCTACATCGTCGATATTGGTGCCCTGCAGCTGAATTTGTTCTTGCTTTTTGTTGTTGATCCTCATGGTGTCTGTTTTCTTTGTGTTGCTGCTTCTTGTAAAAGCCGATTGAGTTTCTGCTTCATGTCTTGGTACCTGAGCGAATGGAGGTCAACATTGCCTGCAAAGTCCAGATCCTCCAGATGCTTAGTGAATGCCCTGCAGATTCCTGTTTGCATTTTTTGTGGGATTCTTCATGATCCACTCTACTACCAGCAACAAGATCGGGGACAGCAAACAGCCTTGCCTAACTCCGGTGTGCACCTCAGATGGCTCTGTAAGTTTTCCTTTATGTCCAATTTGGCAGGTAGAGTTGTTGTACAGTCACTGGGTGATGGTGACGAACTTAGGTGGGATCTTGCAGTGTTCAACGATACATCCCGTTGTAATTATCTGAGCACAGCTCTGCAGATATTACGACAGGGTTCGGCTGTTGGAGCTGGGAACAAGACTAACTGTGGTTGACATACGATGGGTGTATGTCCATCGTAGCTTCTGAAGCAACATGGCTGCACCCCGCAAGAAGAAAAACAGGCTTCAAAACCAGTCTTCAGAAACCAGTGGGTCACATGACTGAATGCTTCATCTATTGTTCATCCAAGGTAGTAACATCAGCTTGTCATCCAGGTCTATACAAGTCTGACAACCATTCGGGTGTGTTGAAACAGCAAAACATCTAAAACATGCAGCACAAGGGTACTAGAGGAGCAGGGTTGGAAAACACTGCTGTAGAGTATTGGTTGGTCTAGATTAGCATAAGTGGGACGTTCATGCTATGTGATTTCTAATCTCTAGTACTTTCAAAACATCTAGTGAATGTTTCTTAACAACCTACTACAAAAGCATATTTTAGAAATCACAGCAGACTTATTAAAAAAAAAAAAAAAAAAAGAGTCTTTCCAGGTCAAACATTGACACGTGAAAGAGCGGGGGCTGCTCATTAGGCCAGGATAAGAAGTTTAACATCTTGTGAATTCAGTGTCTTGGGATATGAATGGGACATCATGTGAGATAACCTTCTGAAGGTTATCTCATTATCAACATTGCTTCAGATGAAATTGTGTGGATGGTGAAGAAGTATTTGGTGACTACGGCAAAATTTATTCTGGGTTAGCAGTTATGTTGAAATCACTTACCCTGCCTTTAATGGCATAGTAAAAATAAACTCACATTGGATCAAATTTATCCATGACCCCAATGTGATCATTGCCACCCAGTATTGTAAATCCAACAATCAACAGATCGAAAATTTTTTACTGCATATTATTTAGACCTTACCGTAGATTAGTCTTCATCTTCTAATGCATTACTAACTCGTCGCCACACCAATAAAATTTAATTCACACATTAATAGCCCTTCTTCATCATCTTTGTTCTGAGTAAACTTTAGGTGGCCTTTTCATTTTTCATGTCTGTCTGGGGTATTAAACCGTCCTAGCTGCACAGCAATCTGTAAGTGTTTTGATTCAGATGCAGCTGCAACTATTTTTAACCATGAATGCTCTCTAAATTGCTCTCATTTCTCTTTCTCTCTTAACACTTCTGATCGCTTGCATCTACAAATGTCTGTCCTTCAAATGGCAGAGAGGGAAGTAAGAAATCCACTTTGATATGTCATGTGACGACAATCAGTAAACCACTATTAGCACAGCGATATTTACCAACAGGCCTGCTCTCTGATCTCATTAAACAAACAGGAAGGTCGAGAGAGGTTCATCCTGGGAGTTCACCTTGCTCTCTTATGCCAGGTAGTTGTTCAAAGGTGTAATGCCACTTTCTTGTGTTCTGTGTAACCTGGTCAATCATGCAGCAAGCTAGACACATTCTTTGAACCCACAAGTCCTCTTCAGGGACCTTAAGGAATTCCCACACCAGAAGAGAGATGTAATCCTTCCAGCAAAGATCTGCCTTTTTGACCACATGAGACATCCCTCAGAGACAGCAACTGAGCTGCACATCCCTCATACATGTGTATGTTGGTGTCACACCCACTTGAGAAGCTGAATGAGCAGTCTGGCGTAGCACTGCATCATGTGCGGCTCCAGGTTTGGCAGGGTGACTAACTCATAGAGGAGCTTAATGAAGAGGATGTGGTCCTCTTTGGTGAACTTCCGACCGTACAGCTTCAGAAACCTGAGAGAGCGGGAGAGAGGCGACCGTCAATGAGCAACTGACCTCCTCCTCTGTAAAGGAGAAATATTATCCTCTTAATATATATCTTAATGAATTGTCTGTGACATGTTTTAAAAAACAAAACAAACAAAGGAAACACAGCACAAGCAAAAAATTGATCATGTATTTATGCAGCTCTTCACAGCAGCTGATTTAGGAGCTATCTATCTTCAGTAGGTGTACCTTATTGCATAAATGTCCTGCAGCTTTGCACTAAGCACTTCTAAGGCAAAGTGAAGTCAACACGGTGGATGAAAATGAAGATGTGGAAGTTACTGCTCACTGAATGGCATATTTTCAGACCCACAAGAGGCCCCATAGGAGGCCTCAAACAATGTTACCTTTGTGCAATGTTAAAGTTTTTGAGTTCATCATGACTTTAGACAAGCAAAGTACAAGTGTTTTTTTTTCTCTTTTTCCTTTTTTAATATGCCCCCTTTAATGTAGTTGATCCAAACACAAATCAGAACTTCATGCCCTCCTGTTCTCCTGAAACAAACAAATAAGCACCATGTGGCTGATTCTTTAAATTAACATATTAGCTGATAGTTTCAGCATTTGTTCAAATTCAACAGACTTAAAGCTCTAGCTTCTATATTGTTTACATTTGTGGCTCGATTGTGCACTCCATTCCACTCTACCAAACTAGTCAGACCTCTTGACATTAACTCCAGCTCAAACGTATTTATATGACTTTATACTCAGTAATAACGGTACCATTCATTATTACAACTGTTGTGTTCAGGCACAGATGCATTTTCAACTTGGTTTCAGCACTTACGAGAAGAGTTTCCTGCACCAGAAAGCGACTCCAGGCCACAGCTCTCTGAGAAGAGCAGCTCTGCACAGGTTCGTTTTGATCTCCGCCAGCAGCTCGGTGGCCTCCCGGTCCAGTCGGTCAGAGTAAGGCAGCAGGCCGTTATACACAATCTCCTTCTGGGGGATAAACCCCTCCACATCCCCGTCCACGGTCATATCCCACTTTCGGTCACTTTTTCTGATGACTCGGTGCGTAAAGCGCCCGAGGAGAAAAGCGCGTATCTAATGAATGTTGCGCCTTCTGGCAAGTGCGCTGCCGAAGTCAGAGGACATAATCCTCCGTGTCCAGCAACCAGGCGGAAAGTGTGTCACGCTAATTGAGCTGGTCAAAGCCCTGAGCGCAGACGACTGGGCCTGTTCCGCTCTGGACTGCAATGTCAGTCCCCGTGTCACGTCTCGGCCCACATCACACAGGCGTTCGACTGCTGCCAGAGCGCTGACAGCGCGCACTGGCGCACCACGGGGGTCCGTGGGAAATGAGTCGCCCGCAGCTTTTGTTGAACAGGTTGCATTACTTTTTAGTCAGATATTGATTTCTGCGCCCCCGAGCCTAATAACCCGGACTTTGATATAAAATCACTTTAATTTGCGACCGTGGGCATAGGTTTCGTTTGAACTTGTAGACGCAGGGGGCAGTAAGTAAGGGTATAGGGGTCATATTCTCCTCATTTGGGAGATGTGAAATTAACCCAATAGATATCTAAATGAAGTGCCAGGAAAAAATGCACTAAGACTTCAGATATTTTAGATATTTGCTAATCAACTTTTATCATTTATCCATTCCCATAGCTATCTTTTTGTCATGTTCAAAGTCTCATTTTTAATTATGCAGGCGGCCTATCTGTATTTATAGAATTATCTTTAAACCTCTGACTGTTAACATGAGCATGTTAAAAGGTTTCAGTATTTCTGGGTGAATTTTACAGGTATGTTACTGAAACAGGCCTAAAACAAACAAAAAAAGAGAATGTAATTTAGTTGCACGTCCACTTGAATAAAATCAGACTTAACAGCAAACAGCAATTTTGAACATATTCTTGAAAAACATCATTTAGAGGCTGATAGCCTATCCTCGCTGAGAATGAAGTGGTATTATCAACCTGTGATTAACCAAAAAGAGGGGGATAGTGTTGTGATACCAGTCCTAGATGGTATCTGCATTTAGGAAGAATAGCAGAGCAATTTGTTCTGCAGCTGGAGCTCCCCAGTTCTTCCCTGGGAGCTAGTAACAGCAGCATGACATGGATAAATAAGTGCTGTGTGAGTCTGCAAAACAGAAAGGCATAACAGCACCACAAGTATGGCTGGAAACACAAGGTAGGGGATGAAATAAGTTCGTCACAGGGATGAAAAAGTCAGTCTATGATTGGTTTGGTGGGTCATCTGAAACCAACACTAGCAAGTGACAAGCAAGTTGAAGACACTGCAGGAAAAACAAAACAAGCAAACAAATAAAAATGTGGGTGTTGACAACATCAGAGACCAGATGGACTGGTCTCCCTGTGAACCTTGTAGCTTGGGGTGCTAGGTGCTCAGTAAACCCTAATACCATGCTAAGCAGCGTGGAAGAGCCTCCACCAGTGTGTTTCTCATGCTGAAGCTGGGCCCGGAAACCATGGTTACAGGACGTAGACCAGAGCAATGGGGACACTGAGGCCAGCACTGCCTAGTTGTAGCTTCTACCTGGTTGTGTCCCATGAAAACAATCAGGTAGAAACTTTATTTTCTTTTAATTGCAGTTTATTCAGCACCACGTTTAATTCAGCACTGACTATAGCTACACAGATGAAGAGTGGAAATGGAATGATGAAAGGATCTCTAGTGTGACTTTATAGCACAATCTCTGTGTGAAAGTATGTGTGTGTGTTTGTTTTTACACCTTATGGGAACCAAACTTAACAGAACACAAATTTATGAGGTCCCCCTTTAGATAAGGGGACCAAACTGCAGTTCCCAGGTTTAGGATTAGGGTTAGAAATTAATCTGAGATAGATAACTTTAGGGAAAGGGGCTGGGAATGCAATGTGTCAATTAAATGTCCCCATGAAGACAATCAGGCAGACACGTGTTTGTTGGGTGGAGGATGGGAATGAGATAATTAACATTGCTACAAAGGATTCAGTGGTTATACTCTGGTTATAATTAATACACTTTGAGAGTGTATAGGAAGGCAGCCTAACAATTGTGCTCTGTGATTAAGGTTAGAGTGTCATTTCAAAATAAAAGTTTTCCAAAGCATTGATGGTGTTATTAAAGATAACACACTGAAGGTATCCTTGCATGTATGGTGACTCCTGTATCATTATGGACTACAAATCCCAGCATTGCTATATTTGTGCATGCTGCACGCTAATCTGTAGAATATTAGGATGATCTGATAAATGGATTAATGCTCCTCTCCTGTTCTACTGACCCAGTGACCCACCGTTAATGAGACACAGTAAAGAGAGCATCTATCTAGGCCAGTCCCAGCTGGTGATCACATTCAGTTCTGCCCCTCACTTTCTTCTGACACCTTCATCCCCAGCCTTCTCCATTCTTGCCTTATTGTTCACTGTTCCATGTAAATCCTTTTACTTTAAGCCCATGTAATTCTTTGACCACTGCTTGCCTCAAGCGGTGCAGCAATAGCAGGATAAAGGTTGCAGCTCACAGACGGAGCTTAAAATACAATAGAAAAGCCCTCTGAGTTCTCTGGTTATTTTTAGAGAAATGAGGCAATTACTGCAATTTCACTTTTCCTAAGCTGCCTGGTTGCATAGAGTGCCTGATTTCTCAACCCAGCCTCAATCTCAAGAGACACCTTTTCATTGCTTTTGCAGGACTACAGTGGAATGCGCAAGTGTGGGCTCCCTGTGCTGTCAAAATTTCTAATACTGTGAGTCTAAATCAAGTCAAAGATGAACCAATCTCTAGAAAGGCTAACAATTAGATATATCTTTTTTTTCCGATTATTTAACTAAAGTTAAAAGTTTGTGTTTTTATGCAATCTTGGAAAAGAAAAAAAACAGAGCACCATATTGAGGATTCCAAAATAATGGAGTTCAAAAGTATTGTTTACAGATGTTTCCGATATTAGTTATATTGTTTACAGTCACTGCTACTGAAACGCAGGTGTAATTTTGCTCTAACTATTAGTAGCCATATGCTTCTTTTCACAGCTTCATACCCCACTGTAAAATGACAATAAATATGCTACAAACAAGGATACATTAAAAGGAAGGAGCAAAAGATTTTTAGGTGTCTGCTTCTGTTAATTAGGACTGCTAAAAAGGGAAATTTGAAACTGGCTGGATGACCTTCCTAGAAGCCTCCTACCATTCCTACAAGAAATAGGAAACCCTTTGATTTTTCTTCTCTCGCAATGGTCACCTTAAACATATTGTATCTATGAAAACAATATCCTGGCTATGTTCCCTCACCTTGTTCAGAAGTGTGTGGAGAGAACATATTTCCAGGATACCTTCAGATTGAAACTTCTGTACAGTCCAAAATGAACAGCAACCCCCCCTCCCCCATGCAAATCTTTCCCCCCATTGATTTCAGAATGAACTTAAATCTCTAATCTCCTTAGAATTTTAACCAAAATTTACAAATTCACCTGACCTAACAACATCTGTCCCCTCAATAAAATGGGAGCAGGACCTAGAGATCACCTCCAGTGTCGACTTCTGGCCCCAAGTTTGTAAAAACATATTCCTTTCAACCACTAATGCAAATTTACAACTCACACAAATCAAGATCATTCAGAGTACACTAGATTGCTGAAAATGTTTCAAATCGGCTTTGAAAACACAAAAATGTGTCACATTGCACACAAAATATGAGAGACACACACTTGCCTGCTGTATGGGACATCGGTAATCATCAGTCAAAACCTGCTGGCATATTATTACTGACACCAACATCTGGACTGCCTGATCCCACCATCACCCTCAGTCTGCCTACTAAGAGACTCTTCCATGATTATTCTGAATAATAACTCTGATAGAATCCTTTTTATTGACGTAATCAAGAAAACAATTCTCATGAAGTGGAAAACTAAAAATTCTATTAATATTACTCTCTGGAAGAAATGGATTTTAATGATAAGTTTCCATGATACTTTTATGAAATCTATCAATATTTATTAATTGTGTGTCCCACTGCCCATCTCCCAACCTAAACTCAGACATTCAAAAATGCTTACAGACCAACACACATCCTTCGCGTACACCACACACACACTAATTGTAAAACTGAGCAGGGAGTGCCCCTCGTCTTCTCTGTCTGTCCTTTTCTTTTGGTCTCACATTATCATGTCTGTCCTTTTCCCCCCAAAAAACAATTCACCACACATTCATTAATGTACAGCACACAACACAATCACCATACTCCACACACTGCAGCCATCACTGTCTGGTCTCTTTTATCTGTCCCGTCCTTTCGTAGACAGAAATTGTGATTTTTAGGTCTGTCTGACAGAATCAGGATTTTTGGGGTAATAAAATAATTAGATCAGGCTGTCAAGGGGGCTGGTGAAGGATATCACTCACCCTCACACCCAAAAACTAACATCTGTTGCTTGATCGGAATACACGTACATGTGACTTTACGTTTTGCCAACGGACTTTCTCCAGAGCTGTGGTTTTCATTGTCTCCCAACCTAAAGATCAATGAAAGTCAGTGGCAGACCTAAAAAGAGTAATAAACTCAAGAACATCAAAAAAACGTATATCAAGTGACATAAAGAATAGATGAAAGTCCTTCAAACAAGAGTAACTCTTGGCTGAGTATAAATGTGCTTTGAAGCTGTTACGTCCAGTCTAGTAGCCCCAAAAGGACATAACATGAAAGAGGCCCTATCTCTCCTCCAGTTCTCATGAGTTTGTTAAGTGACATTTATTGAGTTTACAACATTTCTTTTTTTTTTCAGTGAACGAGAGTGAAGGTTTGAGGATGGACCAAGGCGAAAATAACAAAAGCAGACGTATCTGAAATAAGCCAACCTTATCAGTAGACATTAAAACACCCCACTTCCCAAAAACAAACAAACAATGACTGACCTGCCTAACTAAAATAAACAAGAGAAAACTAAAATCAAAATAAATTTGAGTTTCTTTTTGAAGCTGCTCCTTCTAGTGGCTGATGTTCCTTGCCCTTTAAATCTGGTCAGCTCAAGGCAACCAGTCTTCAGCGAGCACCCCGCCAATCCTGCTCCGGCACCTGGACACTGCACACATGAGACATTTATACACCATGTTCATCTACATATTTGATGCAAGAAAACAGAAGCTGTGATATTTTCCAATGGTGGCGTTATTAAGTCACCTGACCATCTCCTAACATATGTTTTGGGCTTTCTCCCATTTCTACAAAAGTTTGTTTGATACTGCAAGGTTTCTGCAGATAAATCAGACCTAAAAACCTCCGGATTTACAAACACCACAGAAAAATGTAACCTTGATGGAAAAATAATCATCTTTTTTTTAAAAAACAAAACAAAAAAAACCCAAACACCTTTACCTTTCTCATTTAGAGTAACTTAATAAAATCAGTTAGGTTACCAGAAGTCAAGCCTTAAATCAAGATAATCCCTGCTGCCATCTGTCACTTTCTCTATCAACACAGTGTTAGACTTTGAGGCAGAATCCAGAACAAACTTTGCCTTCCAGTCAACTTATCAGTCCTACAGTGTCAAGACAGACTTCACCCAAGTCTTTACCTTTTATATCTTCTCAGATCATATTACTTTTGGCCTTTTTTTCTGAGTCTCAGAGCAGCTACAGCACCTGCTTTTAGAGTCTATTCAGTTGAACCACTTTCAGGAAGAAACATGTTATCTGTTCTTTTTGGTCTTCATCATGATGTTTCTGAGTACCAAGAGGACGAGAAATTGTTGGAAATTTCTGTGTGAGTGTGTTTGTATGGACACGAGTGCTTGCATGCGTACGCACATCTGTGAGATTCATTACTCCACAAGTGGAGTTCACAGATGGAAAATGTGATTCAGGATGATGATGATGCCTTTTTGACTCAGCAGGGAGAAGACCAAACACGGAGAATGAGAGAGATCCCAATGAAACTAGTTTAAAAAAATTTTTTTTTTTTTAGTTTCATCAGTTTGCTCATCTTTAGGTAACAATCTTCTGCAGATTCCTAAAACACACGGACACACATACACATACACAAACATTAAGAAAACATTAAGCCTCTTTCTTTTTTGAAAAGGATTTATAGTAATGCCAGCTTCCTTGCTCCTAAAATATTGGAAAACTTGTGCAGCCAATAAGCTCGTGTGTGTTAGTGTGTGAATACATGACTCTGTGTGTGCTCGTCTCAGTTTGGGAATGAAGAGTGGAATGATGTGTCTGGGAAACCTGCATCAAGACGTCAACACGCACACACACAGACAGCTCCCTCCATCCAGCTGAGTTTCTCTGAGATTTCTGGAAGATGTGCAACGCGGTCCATCGCCAGACACACGGGTAATATATGGCCCTTTCTACAGCCTCTCTCTCTCTCTCTCATACACACACACACACACACACACACACACATACACTCAAACAAATACATAACCGCAGAACTTTCTACAGACCTAACAGATCTGTCGGCATGTTCTACACTCAGGTTTCAGTCGCACTTCACTGATTTAGTTTGGATGCTTCAATGGCAAATTACTGAAGAGGCTGCGTTGGTCATTTTTGGTCTGGATACCAAGGTGAGAAGGAAATAAGGATACAAGGAAGTAAGGCAGAGGAGAAGGAGACAGACTTTCCGGTATAGCCCCTCCGGAGCTGCAGCGGGGACGAGCCTACCAGCTGCAATTTCTAATCGCGGAGAAAAGCAGCGCAGCAAGAAGTACGCAGGTATGAAAGGTTAATTACCTCTTTATCTTCATCTTGAAATTCTGTCTGTTTGCCGGCTGACCTGCTTGTTGCCTGTGGTCATGTATACTTGCGATACTTCATGGTGATTTACATGTATGGACAGGTATGAGGCCTTTGAGGGATTTGCCCTGGATTTTAATATCCCTCTGTGCGGCATCTGTGTGTAGGTACCACACATGTGCATGTACTCATGCATGCTTGGACTCACTCATATGAAATATATGCACTAAAACTGCATGGCATCTCTATCATTGATAAAGACCAAGATGTAAATCTCACAGAGAGTACGCTTACTTGTACCTTTTCTACAGGTGTGGGTGGTGCAAAGGTCAGCAACATGTCATCAGAAATGTGTCGTCATCCTTGTGAGGAGTTAGTGAGTTTGCTTACTGAGATCCACGGTCTGCGCATCGTGACTGGCAACCTGCTTGAAGATCTGGAGAGAGTAGTAAGACCCACAAACACATGCTCACAGTTGTGGAGGAAACGTTGGAAGGATTCACCTTGTTTATCTTTGAAAAACTACGGATGTTGCGCCACTGCAGACAGATGGTTTACACATAAATACAGTAAAGGAATAATTTGTAGACTAAAGAGGTTGCTTCAAAAGATTTTGAGCATTTGAATGGTTTTGCCAGATTACTGAAGTGATAACTTTGTTTTGAGGTACAATTTCAATAATTTTTTTATTGGTATGTGGCTGTAGTGATGTCACACACGAAACACTATATTGTACATAACTGAAGTTAGACATACCTTTAGCAACACTACACTTAAATAGAATAACAGATATGTTCAAAAGTCTTCAAAAATGTTATGTTGAAAGATTCAGGCTAGGTATTATTTAGCTATATAAAAAAAGATGATCTTTGTAAATTAACAAAAGCAAAAATAAAAATAAAAAAAACAAAACAAGAAGTCAGATCCAAAATTCTGGTTTTCTCTAATTGACATTTTTATAGTTAAATGTTCTGACTGGACACTACATATCTATTAGTGATATATACACACACACACACACACACACACACACACACACACACACACACACATATATATATATATATATATATATA
>JAOWBL010000011.1:7808201-7883433 GCA_028564865.1 Zenarchopterus dispar | reverse complement strand
CCTTAAATGTCAATATAGGACCCGGGGAACATAGGACCCGGGGAACATAGGACCTGGGGAACATAGGGCTGACCCCGAAACGTTCTCTTGTTACAAACAAAACTAAACTTATGCTGTTCTCAAAAAGTAAGAAAAGGTTTCATGTTCGTCCCTTAGTGTTTACGCCTGATGGATTTGTCATTGAAGTTGTTAAGTCTTTTAAATGCCTTGGTGTTTTAATCGACTCTTGGACCTTTATATCCCATGATGACTCTTGATAAACAAAACTGCAGCTTCAACTTGCTTTCTACTTTGGAAACACAGCATGTTCCTCTTTTATTGCACTTGTTAGTGCAAATTTTTTGCCCACTTGGGATTTAGGGGATATATATATAAATCCATGACCCTGCCAGTGGGTTGCATAAGCTTGACTCAGTTCACCCCCACTTCCCTTTGCTTTATCGCAGCATGTAAACCTCGAACTGAACGTTTCAAATGGGTTGGATGGAACCTAACTTTGCAGCAGCAGTCACATCTGATGTTATCAATAACATGACATTTGAAACAACGGGTACTACTGTGGAAGCCCACCAATGTTTTTGTAGCCGCTTTGGCATGGCTTAGCTGAAGGAGCCGGGATCTGTCTGTTCCACGCAGAGGTCTGCTGAGACCTGTAGTCAAATATTAGCATAGGTCTGTAAGACCGTGACTCACGGGCCTACGCTAGTATTCTGATGGCAACAGATTTGACTCATGGGGGATCCCAGTGGAGCTTTGCTAGTACTTGTTTCTGCTCTAGTAGCACTCATTTTGGATGCTGTTTCAGTAGCAGCACTTGAAATAAAAATGTTTGGATGGTTTTTTTTTTCTTTACTAGGGTAAAATAAGTTCATAACATGAATTCATCATCGAGTTGAGCAAGAGGTTGACAAGTCCAATCAATAGTTTGTGGTTGGCAGCTCCGGAGCCAGATGCTCTTGTTTAAACCCTAAATTGTTTTAAGGGGATTCTGACAACTTTTAGCTTCTAGGCCCCATTTGAGAATTTAATTTTCCTCTGAAAAAAATACTTTGTGTTCTTTTTCAACAACACTTTTATGTCAAATATGGAGTTTTTAAAGGTGAATTTCATAAGCTCATTTGGAAGAGTATTAAGGGAAATTTAAACTTTTTAATGTAATAAGTGGAATAAAGGCAGGATGTTTCATTAGTGAGTAAGTAATTGCTCCTAAGAATCATGGTTTCAGGGTTGACCAAAATAAGCCTCACTGCCATGGAAACAAGCAGCAAGTCTGGCTGACTAGCAAAAAGGGGAATGAATCGTTTCCTGCGGCCAAAGTGAAATAACTGGGGGCTGGGGGTCTCTTGAAATGAACACCAACTAAACCTTTAAAGTGTGTAACATTACAGAGTCAGAACTCTCCACATATGCTTGACTGGGGACCGAACAAGACTTCCTGAAAATCCGACCAGTTCTTGTATCCTGTTCCTCCTCAGCAGTGTCTATGTAATGTGAGTGCAATGTGGTAATGCATTGTTTTGTTAAAAAATTCAAGTGAATTTAAAAAGACTTTCATACACATATGTCAAGTATAATCTGAAAAATTCAGGTGAACTTTTTTTTTAGGAAAAGAATTCACCTGAATTTGGAAATTATCATCCTTAAGGCAGAAAATGCTTTTTTCCCCCTTCTTTTTTTTAACCCTATATGTACTTTTTTTGCATTAATGCTGCCATAAGAGAAGCGAAAATAGCCTTTAAGAAAGGTGCTTATACTACCCACGGCATCACAAAGCCTGGTTTTGATACTTGTTACTGATAACATTCTTATTTTTTGGTTCAAAGTGTACTCTCCTCACCCCCCAAAAAACAACAAAAAAGAAACAAACAAAAAAAGAATAAATATAAAACAAAAACAAAATAACCACTTGGTGACATCACCTCTTTCCAAAAGCACCTTTTTTTTTTTTTTTTAATTTTATGCCATTCTTACCACTTAATTGCTTCATTTTGATTGCAATGCAGGCCTAAAATACTGAGTAATAAAACGTGAATATCCTGGGTTCACATTGTCAGCAAAGAAATAAAAGTAAAAATGAAATGTAAGAGCCACTGTAACAGTCACTGCTTTGTATGTGTCTGTGTATTTTCCATATACCTTTCCCCTAAAGCGAGCTGGGATAGGCTCTAGCATATCCGCATGACCCTGAACAGGAAGAAGAGGGTATGGATAATGAATGAATGGGTACATTTTCCATAAAGTTCCAGCTTGAGCTTGTTTGGGCTTGTGTGTTGCCATGTCTCCCACGGCTTTAAATAACAGTAAAGAGATTGCATTGATTATTGTGGTTGGTTTGTTGAAAGCATTTATCAGGCATATGTTTCGCATTTTTCTTCTTATTTCATCTAAAAGATTGGTTATGTTCCTTAGATGATGACTGTGATCCTACATGGAGAATCCCATGTACTATATCCTGGTTTCAAGTTGTTGCTGTCAAGTAAACATCAGCATGTTTTAAGACAAGTGGACAAGTGATTTTAAAAAGACTTTAATACACAAATGCCCAGTATATTCTAAAATTAGTTTCCAAGGCCTCACATAAAAGCATTTCAGCAAAGAGGTCACAGCTCCGGTCACCCTGGTTCATTTTCCAGATAATGTTAGAAAGAAAATGGAAAGCTTTGTTAATATGTGGAAAATAAAATTAGTCAGGGGTCGGTCGAAATAAGAGAGCCAGTTAGGTTTAATACATAATTCATGTGACCTCTTCACTTATCCTGGGCTTTTTTTTTTTTTTTCTTAAGGCAGCTAATGGGGTGAGGTGGGGTGTTGCCATGGCACCCAGTCACTGAGGAAGTGAAAACTGCTAACAAAGAAGCTTTTTGTATGTTGAGGTGCAAGATGAGAAACTTTTTTTCTCTTTTCTTTTTTTGGGGAGGTCAAAAATAACTATATTTTACTCATTCCTATTATTTACAGGTGCCTTTTACATGGATTAATGCTTGTGCTGTGTGAGTAGACAAAAACTGCATTTTAATCATTTACATGTTCCTTTAATTCTCAACAACCACATGACACAGTGAAACAGGAACTTTTATTGTTGCCTTAGATATACGTCGCAGGCATTTCTGATTTTGGTGCTGATAGTTTCAGCATATGCACAAAAAAAAAAACAAAAAACCCACAAAAAAAAAACACATTTGGGGACTTCACTAACAATTTATTTGGATATGACCTTTCTGCATTTAACATTTAGATTCCATCATTACAATCGTGTCACTCTTTAATCACCCTAGTAAGATCTTTAACCACCAGATTATTATGTTAACACTTGAGAACCTGGCATTATGTTATTGGGTGAATATTTTCTTTTATTCAAACTCCTTCTCATTTACGTATAGATTGAGATACACTGCCCCCTGCTGGCGCTTACGTGTAACCGTACATGTGTCAGTGTTGGGTCATTCTGCTCTTTGTATTTGAGTCAGTGCTTTTTAAAATTTTTTAAAAAAATTTACTCAAGTTCTTTAGTTTTTCTTCATCCATCTTATTGCATTTCATCTGTCTTAATTTTTCATTCAAAAATGAAAAACATTGTGATATAACTTCAGAACTGGAAGTTATATTTCACAATTTTATACTAAACATTGCATTTTGCATATAAAACCAAGCTATTAGCTTTCAAAATATGAATCTTATGGATAATACGATGCTGCTCATGGTCTCTTCTGGACAACATTTTAGAGGGCCTAAGCAACACTACTTTACTATAGCTTACTATAAAATAGTATATATTCAACTGAAATTGGGTTTTAATGTTAGAAAAAAAATTTAAAAAATCATCTACTGCAGCAACATTTTCTGTCTGACACTGAATTTCTGCTGCTGTCTCTTAAAGCACCCACACTCAAAAATATCAAAATATCCAAGGACAATCAGTGCTGACTCTGTAGAAATGGGTGAGAGTTTAAAAAAAGGCTGCTTGTTTTAGGCGAGATAAACTTACCACTTCGCAGGGATTAAGCAGACATTTTAAAAGATTAAAAAAAAAAAAAAAAAAAAAAAAAGATAAAAGCTGATGTAGATAAGTAATAGAAGATGAGTCCAAGTTACATACGAAACATTTCAAGAGGTTTAGGAACAGTGTTTTCTATGAGTTAGAAGAATGTCACTTAATGTGGATTGTCTTTTAAGTATAAAATGTTACTTTAAAAACAAAGCATCATATGATGTTTTAAGCAGACATCTGTATTTAAATGGTCTGTGTCGGGATGCATGCTAAAGATGCAGTTTTCTTGGCCAGTTATTGTCTTACTCTGAGCTGCTGACTTCACTTTGATTTCTGAGAACTATAATTAACAAGATTAAGTTTTTTCTTCTTTTTTTTAAACTAGACTGGAATTTACAAATTATAGTGTATTATATCACCCTTTAGGCATCAGATTACAGCTTCTTTAAAATTCAGCTCCTTTATTGTTCACCTTTCGTTCTCTGGTATCAGATGGCCAACAGCAGAGAAAGATAAAGTACTAACTGTGCTTTTATAGGCCTTTTAGGCATGCTCCGTGGGATGAAGCGCTCATCATTGTTCATCTAGTTGTTGTTCATATGTGGCTTCTTTTTAACCTTGTACACGACACAAAGTGTTATCTTTGGGTAATTTGTACTTTGGGTAACTGAAGGACAGATTTCACTTTGCTTTCCACAGAAATAGAGAGGAAATGTAAACCAATTCCGGAAACCACAGATCATACAGTATAAAAAACTGGGGGTTTTTTTTGCTCTTTTTTTCTACCACGGGCAGTTACAGTAAGGCACTTTTCTAAAGAAAAAGTTCATGTTATATAGTACAGTATGAAGAACAGTGGTGCTACCTAGAATGCTTGTTGTCTATTTTTCATGAGTCATATCAGATTGAGAACATCCTGTTGTCACTGATGTGTCTACAGCTGTTGAGGCTACGTTCAAGTGTCAGAGGAAACTTCAGAATTTGCACGGCAGCTCTTTCTTTTTTGCCTTTAAAAGCATTGATATCGCTGGGGGAAATTTTCATTGACACCCAAAGCCATTTCAGATGGATTTAATATCCCAACTTGAATAATAAAGATACTCAAGAGTCTAAAAAGTGATAGACCACACACAGAGAGCAAAGGGAAAGAACTGGAGTCTAAAAGAGGCTGGTCACTTTTCTTTAGAGCGCACAGAAAAAGAATCATGGTGAAAACAGACTTAGGGTGGTTTCGTTATGTCAGTTAATTCTTGTGCCTCGTCTCACACCTCCCACAGACACACACACACATACAAAAATGACCATGATCACTTGATATTTCTTTGCTTCTCAGAAACTTTCATTATGTTAGCTCTGTCATGTAGCATTTACATACAGCAAAATATAAAACGGTTTAATGTTTGAGTACCAGATGGGGGTCCCACCTCAGAGGAAATGCACAGAAAAGCTGTTTAACATTCAGATTTACTTTCCAAAAGAAACTAGCACTAGACACATTAAAAAAAAAACATTCTGGCTCCTCTTTAAACACAAAGGCTAAAACAAGTTCATGTATTTCAAAATATTGTCATGAATTAACAGAACTTTCATGGTATAGAGTTGTGTTCGCTTCTCTCCTCCCCACCCACCGGCTGCGAACAGGCACTGAAGTACCACGGTTGTGTTTTGGCTAGAACTAGCAACTATTACCTTCCTATGAGTTGACTATTTGTAATTAAAGGAACATTTCAAAGTTAAAACAAACCCAGTCTATTATTAGATGGTATTAGGTGTAAGGGACCAAAATGTTGTGAACTGAAGTAGTCTTGAGTGAGAAAGAAATATGTGTTTAGAGCAAAATGGCTATTAATGTTTGCAGTTTCATCTGCCTTCATAGAACTGGACCAGTACATAGATTTTTTTTTTAGTTAAAATAGCCAGAAGCCATGAATTCTCCTTACTTTGCATGTATTGACAGTAGTTTGAGGGATATTCGGTTGTCAGCTTGTATAGACTTGAAGCAAAGACAGCAGGAGAAGAGTTACCTGTACAGTCCTATTTATAGACTTTTTGTTCATGTACAAACTAAAAATGACCTTTGTGTGTCTGGAGGGATCCAATCCACATTATCACATGAGCAGAACCATATTTTTGAGTCTTCTAATTTATTTAGATGAAGAAAGTGTTAACATTAATACACAATTTTCAGTAAAAGGCATATTCTCTTCTCTTTCCAAACGGGTTTTTATCATCTAAAAGTAACAAAGTGTTTTAACTCCAGAATGTTCCTTTAAAATTGTTATCCCTACTGCATTTAGTGGTCACATGATTTTAGGAGGAACTTTCTTTGCCGTAGTCCCTCCCTTTCATAACTTAATGTACATATGGCACAAATTTGTGAAGAATCTCTCATGTGTAATGCAAACAAAGTAAACATTTTCCTCAGTGTTAGAAGTTCTTGACAAAATGCTTAGTCGTGTGCTTTTAAATGTGCTGTCATTTTAGCAAAGTATTTTTTTTTTTTTTTTTGGCTGTCCACAGAAAGAAGGCAGACTGTAGTAACATCCAAGTTAAATGCAGTTGCATCCCACTGTGAGGTACAACATCTCCTTTCACAACCTCGCTGCGACGCATCTAACTGAGATGTCTGACTGCATTGGGTTTTAAAAGTCAACCAAGGAATCAACTCGGTCTTCTGTTGCATATCTGAAAGCATGATGCCTGAAGTCATCCTTTTTCCGATCACATTCATGATGGGCTTGTGTCTTGAACGGCGTGGGGGAAAAACAGTTTCAGTATCTCCTCTAATTTCATAAGTTATCATTAAATGAAAAGGTGTATGGATGCTTGTTTACAATTAACATCAACAATAAAAAGAAATATTAACATTAATGTCATATTTTCCAAACACAGGAATTGTCAATACATAAATACATTTACAATAACTACAACTTTTAAAAATATGTTGTCAATGCAAAGTGACACTTAAACATAAACATTTAAGGTACATTATTATACAACAAAACTAAACTCAGAGACAAACTTTAAAGCTACACCTCATGGACAAAGTAATTATCATACATGTTGTGAAATTTACATTATTAATCAATGTTTTTTTTTTGTTTTTTTTTTAATTCTCTGACATACCGTATATTACAGCGAGAAAGGAGCTGGAGTTAATGGAGGGACGAGTGCATAGCAAAATAGAAGATCATTTGACCAAGTTAAGGAAACGCATAAAACTGACAAAGTCGCTTTAGAAAAACAACATTAAAAACCACGTTTAAGGCAAATCTCGTCATTTAAAATTGGCATAGTCTGAGAAAATGTCGACGAAGTCTTGTACCACCCTGTAGCAGAAGTCGTATTGTTCCTGTTGGCAAACGACAAAAACAGATTACAATCCAATCTGTCTGTGAAGCTCGTAGTTGCAGTTTTGTGCTCCTCTGATACTTACCACAGTTTGGACCATATGAGGCCTCTGCATGCGTAAACTCTTCACAGTCTGGAACACGTCCAGCAGGCCTTCTGCTTTGACTCGCTCCAAGATGTTGCTCAGTGCAATGAACGTACCTGTTCGCCCTGCGCCAGCACTGCAGCGCACAGAAATAAAACTCTAAGTCCTTGAGAATGCTATTCATCTCCTGTAGAGCAACTGTTGCACCTACCTGCAGTGTACGACGATGGGGTGGTTCCCGGACTGCTGCTGTTGCCGCTGCACTGAAGCAATGATGTCGATCATGCCTTTCCCCTCGGCCGGGATGCCAATCTCTGGCCAGCCGTGGAAGTGGAAGTGCCTTATCACCCTTGTCTGCTTCTCCTTCAAGAAGGAAATGCACGAGTAAATGAAGATCATAATACCTCTCAAATATCATTTATTAGCAGTACATGAAGGTGCAATTTCAGGACTTGGCCGTGTGATACAGATGAGTGGCGGGCTGATGGGAGACCCTCCTGGAGGCAGCAGAGCACTAGCAAGCGTCTGGAGGGTAATGTGGGTCGAACTTAATGAAATATATGAGATGTGAGCCTCCCATGTGACGACTATAAACATATCCTGCTCACCACATTTCCCCCTGCAGCCAAAAAGCTTCTATGCACTCACATAAGAGTTTTATTTTTAGTCTGAGACAATCATATTTAAACATGTATAGATTTACACAGACACAAAAACTAAGGTCAAATTCATAGAATGATTCTTAAACAGGAAGATCCATCCTTATAGCGGGATTTAAGTTAATTTCATTAATACACTAGTAATGTTTATCCAAAACCTTTCCTTAGCTATTTTTTTTTTAAATTCCCTAGCATACCTGTGGTGGACCTTTGAGATGTGAAATCTAATGACTGAACTTTGAAGTTAAGTAAAGTAGCTCCAAAGTGGCCAAATGCAAAGAAAATAGAATTGATTCTACAGAAAGATGCTGGTAATAAGGAGGACAAGTAAACACATCTCTGCTACGGAAAGGGTTTAATCTTATACGACAAAATGTTACTGGTTACTCCTTTATATCTAAAATGGAAATAGTTGAATATGCCCTCCACTTGACTTTTTACTTTAACCAAAAAAAAAAGAGGATAATATAAAACTAGAATTGACTGAGTTTGAGTTTCTTTATTTTGTTACAACTTTACATTTGGAATACAATACTTCACATCTTTTGGTAATAACAAATACACTAAAAGCAATAACACCAAGACTGTGGGCAGATATTTTCATAGTAACAGCAATAAATGGTGTGTTAAAGGCCTCATCGCAGTCGCCCGTGTGATAGCGCAGGGCTGATTTGCTTACCGGAACAAAGGTGAGTACCAAGTCTCGAAGACTGAAGGTTTCACACAAAGTGTCTCCCTTCAGCTCCACAGTGTAATCTCCGTACGTGACCGAGTCCTCTGTGGGCCAGTACTGGCAGCATTTGTCCTGCAAAAACAGAGGGATTTTGATTGCTTAAACTGGTTTTGGTACAAATTATAAACTAGTGCATAGCTTTGTGGCAAAGCAGGCACTCAGATGTTGGATGTAGCTCTGCTGTTCTGTTATAGTGGGTGCTGAATTCATCCATGGCTGGCTTGGACCAGCTATCGCAGCTCACCTGCTCCCTCTCCTGGAGCTCGGTGAGCATGACAATGGAGTGACATTTCCATTCCCACACCATTCTCCAGAAATCCTCCACGGTGTGAGGCAGAGGGCCCTGTGTGGCTATGAAGTAGTCCTTCTGTCTGTATCCCTGAGTCACAAAAAACATTCAGCTCCTTTATATTCAAACATAATCAGGCATATTACTGCCAACTATTACAAAGGAAGACATTATTGTACTTACATCTATAAAAGACGCATTGATGTAATCTGTGAATTCTTGACCTCTTCTCATGGAAAGGATAACTCTATTAAAGTCATCTGAAGTGAAAATAGAGCATCAAAAAAATGTGTGAGAGCAGGACTTACACATGCACAAATCAGGAAATGCGCAAGCTGAGTTTGTAGAAATGTAATTTGATAATCCATAATCAAACGTTGCCATGAGTTTTTCTGATTTTTTTTCTTACATGGAATAATTTGAAGAACTCTGTTCTTCTTCATGTTGGCCGGAAGGTTCCCTGTTCGCATGTTCTCCTTCATTATTCGCATGTTGGTCAGTTTCTAAGAGAAAAGTCAAACAACCGAAGTCCAAATGTTACATGCAAATGTTAACTCTCCCTTTGATTACAAAGTCAGTTAGGATTAAAAAACACATCTCCACTACAAGCAGCTGAACAACCAGCTCTATCCATTAATTTCAACATTTCACATTCTGTTGATCCCAGTTCAGGGACCCAACTGATTTCTTACGCTGGTTTAAATTTATTTTTGTGATGAAAATGGATCAAGTTCATGTGTAAAGCACTGTTTATAATATTCAGGTAAGAGATCTGTGTAAACACTGATAAACCACAAGATTAAGACCATGCTCCTAATATTGTCCAGACTGGCCAAGAGCGCTGACGGTGTGGTTTGTATCTGGCATTCGTCTCTATCTGGAACAATCTAAACTGGTGAAGGAACTTTTCATTTTTTTTATTCTAACTGGTGATTGAAATGGTTGGTTAGCGGTTGCATAGCTGAAAATGAATGCTAAAAGTTGTAGATAAGTCATCTGTCCTATGACGTGCACATTATCTCTGCAAGTGAGCTTCAATGTACGATTACTGGGCAGTAACATTCGGTGGTACACCGTTGTCACGGGAAACGACCAGAATGGGAGACAAACTTTACTTTTGGCGTTTTTTTACTCATAGTATGGACAGAAACCTACAATAGATCGATGATCTTTCCTAAAAATAGCTAATTTTTCCTTGATATGACTGAAAGTGACAGTTCAACATGGACAAAAAATCCTTAGTTTTGCTCAAAGCGTGTTCATGGGTGAAACATTTTGTTCAATGGCAATTCAACTGAGACCTGAAGAATTTGGAGGCCAAGTCACTACCTTGAACTATTTGTTTTTCAACGAGGTCCCGGACATTTTATTCAGCACATCCTTTGGTAAGTGCTCCGGGTCAAACTAACACCCATATGGAAACAAGGACCCAATGAATCCCGGAGCATCACACCGTTCCTGCTGTGCATAATCCACCCCTCGCTTTCCCAGATAAACAAGAGACAACCGCACAGCTGTGCACGTGATGTAAGCAAGACCATGTTTCTACAGGCCAGGCCACATCCTTGTTAGTTGCATCCGCATTCACTCTGTTCCTCAATGAGTCTCGAGCAGGTGTGAACTTTCTGCACCTTCACTAATTTTCATTCCTCGAGCAGTTAGAACATGAGTATGCTGACTCAGTCCTCTGGCCTCGCTGTTGTGGCCTTTTCTCCCTAATATAACCACTTTTTCCTGTAGATAATGTCTCAGCTCTTTATTTGTGGTTTTCACATTATTTTTATGTGCTTTTAATCGAGCAGCTTGTGAGTGTACGCTGTGTGCAGGCGCATCGATGCTTCCTCTTGCCTCTAATGTTCAATAACTTTATTGTAAAGCATAGCGAGTACTCGAATACCCTTGCCAAGCAAGGACAGGTAATCATGCAGTAGTAATAAGAAAATATACTCGTTTCAAAAAATGTATGTTCTGTCGCTTGTTATGCTTAGATGTGATTTTCAAGGGGTCAGCGTCTTACTTTGAATTCTTCCTCCAGGCCAACACGGTCGCCATCCGCAAAGGTGTTGTGCAGTTTGTGCAGATGTCCTTCCAGAGACGACACGTCCAGCTCCGTGTCTCCATAGAGGTAGTATTCAAGCAGGGCCTGATAGATGAATGAGTACTGCATCTGGTGCGGGAATGAACATATTTAATACGGTACACATGGACACATTTGCACAAGATTAAAGGAGGTGATCACTATCATCCTACAGGCGGGCCACGTGTTGACTTTAATCATGTGAAGAACATAATCAGTGTCAAGCTCACATCTGTCTGGATGAGCTGTGAGCGCTGCTCTCGTATCTTAGAGACGAAGCCAAACACATCAACTTTCTGCTCTGCGTGCATCATGTCGATCATGGCGTCTATTACAATGAATGTTCCTGTCCTGCCGACACCGGCGCTGGAGACGCAAAACAGAAAAAAAAACAAAAAAAAAACAAAAAAAAAAAAAAAAACAGACACTGAGTCAACCACAATCCTCAGCTGGCGCTTGAATTTTAATGGAAAACAGCAGGGAAACAAAGGGACATCTGTCCCTGTAAACACATGCATTCCTCGCTCAAGATGTTTGTCTACCCACAGATGCACGTAAACAATATTTAAAGCAAAACATGTTTATCTCCATGGAAACTAACTGGACGGTTAAAACATGCAAAAAAAAAAAGAAAAAAAGAAAGAAGGAAAAACAAACAAAACAAAAAGTTCAGCTGAGGTAGGATTCAAGTCTGTTCAGTTCCATCAGCTCAGTTCTCTGGTACCTGCAGTGGACCACAATAGGCCCGGAGAAGGGCGGATTCACGGTCTTGACCTTTTTGAGGAACTTGAGCATGCCGATGGGAGAGAAGGGAACGCCGAAATCAGGCCAGCTGGTGAAGTGAAGCTGAGTGACTAGACGGGGGGTCTTAGCAGCATCACTGGCTTGCTGCACAGACACACAGACAGATGCAGTTTTTAAAAACAACAGATAGCAGGCAGCGTTGAACATGTTTGGTCACCTACAGCCTTTCTTCAGATCTCTGAATAAATTTTCTGCAGAAGCAACATTTACCACGAATCAGCCAGAAATGTAAAAGAGCGAAGTGTTTATCGGGATTAAAGTGAAAAAGGATTGAATAATTTACAAAAAATACATGGCCAGTGTTTGAAACGCACATATTGCACACAGAACTTGCGTATGGTGTAGTCCACCAGGACAGTGAAGTCTTCGACAGCAACCCTCACGTTCCCGTATGTCCAGCAGCCCTGGTCCGGCCAGTACTGGTAACACTTGTCCTGCAGAGAGACGACATTCATCCACACACCGATTTTAGTGCTCGCCCATCCTCGTCTTATTCCTTCGGTCAGCATGAAAGACGTTAGAAGAGACGTCGCAGGTGTAACGTGACTAGTTTAAACACTATTATACTTAATCGCCTGTTACTATAACCTAAGAAATCTTATTTTCACTGCTCAGAAGGTAGTCTGACTTTTCAAGATCAACCCGCATAATGAAGTCAGACCAAAAGATTAGCAGAAAAAAATAGCCCTTCCTGCACAGGATATGAAAAAACCCTGCATATCTTGTGCCGGAAAGGACCAAAATAACATACCTCTTTTCTTTCTTTCAAATTTGTCAGCATGACAACAGTTGCTACTTTCTGCTCCCATATCATTCTCCAGAAATCTGCCACCGTGTCTTCTTTTGGACCTGAGCGACGCAGAGGATGCGTTAAATCCTTCATTCGAAGTCAAGATGTGAAAACAGTCCTCAGTTTTTTTTGCAATGCAACTCGTCTTACCTTGTGCAGCTATGAATTTGTTCTTTTCTGTGTAACCCTAGTAGAGAAAGGACAACATCACTCGCCTCTAGAAACAGTCATGTTCAAGTACGTCAATACCAGCTGCTGCCTTAGTTTACCATTTTCAATCAAGCTGATTTCCTAAACTGTGCAGGAAACAGTGTTCGCTATCATCACTGAAGAGGGAGAAAACAAGACTCACATCAACGTAAGATGCATTCACATAGTCTGAGCAGGGATTTCCCTCCAGCTGAGACAGCACCACTCTGGAATGATCATCTGTTTGTGGAAATAATATTGGAACATTTAGAGGGATAGCAAATGCATATTAGACACCTGAAAACATTAAACAAATAGTCAGATCTTTATGGTGGCTGAGTGTCTTTGTTTTACCTTCCAGTACAGTAAAGTGACAAATATTTTCAATCAGCTTGTTCCAAAAATGGATAACATTAGTTTATTTTGCTTAATCTATTTCTAAACAATTTAAAATTAAAGGACAGGTCGAAAAAAAAAACAAAGAGTGCATTAGTGAAACGGGGAACTGCATTTGTTGGAGGGAAGAATAATGGTGTGTCATTGCAGATAACTATGCAAATTGCAGCAAAGAATGTGTTGTGTTTGGGGATGGGGGTGTGAGAGAAAATAGAAAACACGCAGAGACACAGGAAACGGCGCGCTCGATTTGACTCAAAAGAAAACTGAGCTTCTTCACAAGAGAAAGTACACTCACAAGGAAGGATGTTGGGGTATCTGTTCTTCTCCTTGTTTTCGTCCTTATTGGCCTCCTCGTACGTCCCTTGGGCATTGCCCCCTGGCAAAGACTGCGAAACAAAAGTGCAGATTTTACTGAGCCTCGCATGCTGAAAAACGGTTCATTAGCAGTTCACGGCCGCTGCATTGTGTTCTGCCGCATGCTGGCACTTCCTGTGCTCCAATACAGTCGTCCATTAAAAGCAGAGAACTTCAACTTCCTCATCTGTGCTGACAAACAGTCCAAATAAAGTTAGACTTCTGTTTTAAAATGACTCACAAATCCAGAACTTGACTCAGGTAGTCAATAAAAGATATGAATAACCAGCCGGGTACTTTTCATTCATGTGGGTGAGCATGACAACAGTTATGTGTCATGGACAACGTGACAAATGCTACTTGAGTAAGTTTCCAAAATTAAAAATAGCTATGGGAGTCGTGAAGGTGGAGTTCTTGGAACATGCAGCAGGTCACAGGTGGAGAGAAGTCCATTTTTGGATGTCAGGTGGTTTCACCGCTGCAGGTGAGGGTTTCAAGTTACCATAAAAAAACAACAACATGCCTTTACAGAAATTTAAAGACATGAACTGGCAAGTATTACTTTCCTTTCACTGAGAAGACATAATAGGAGAGGCACACGATATGTGGCAATAATCTCTGAAGAGTCCAAGTTAACACATCAAACATTACGTTGTTGGTGAAGTACTACACATACGACACACCGAAACCTAACACGAACTGCACTTACAGCCCTCCTGTAGATCACAGATATTTTTTGACGGTGTGTTACTCTAACCTCCAGGAAGAAAAGAGTGGATGCTTACATTGTACTCCTCCCTGAAGAGCTTGCCATCATCGGCTGAGCGGAGCCGGTACTCCTCCTCGAGGTGGTCCACTAGGATGGGGAAGTAGGTTTTAGAGGCTGAGGAAGACCTGGGCAGAAGGACGACCGTCTGTTGGTCTGCAGGGAGAAAATACAACAGGTATATCACCCCTGCGGGACTAGTTTGGTGGTTTGCTTCAATAATTTAATGATTTCTTTATGTTAAAGGAAAATTTCAAATGTTTACATCAGTTAGCTCTATTTGAGAATTGTACTTATGAATTGATTTTGATTTAGTTAGTAGATTTTCAACTAAAAGAAATTCTAAACTATGGGATTGGATTGAATGACAACAGTGGTTTCCAACCTTATCTCAAACATACCCAAACATCCAGCCACAAGATTCTCGGTTGACAACACTGTCATTCATCAATACTGCATATACATATGAGGTTTTCCTTTTAAGCTATTCTGTTGAATCCTTAGCCATTTAAAATCATTAGTTTCTTTTAGTTAGAGAATTATTTTAATTGTTTCATTATTAACAGTCCTTTTCAACCAATGTATACTGAATGGAGCTAAAATTTTCACCAACATTTCAACTTTTCAGCTGAGGCCTTTGTAGACCTAAGAAAAACATGCAGTTCCTCGACCGACCACTGGGGGCTCCAAAAGTGAATAATTTCCTTTTTTAACCTTCAGGTTAAAGGGTCCAGCTTTACAGCCGAAATAGTTACAGAGATGTTCAAAAAATGGTTTCAGTTCCCAAAATTTCACATCTTTGTGAATTCAGAAACTGTATGGGGGTAATTTTTTTGGTTTTGTTTTTTAGTATCACATCAGGTTTGGTTTCATTGCAGTTTTATATAGTCACACATTACAAGGAAAACACGGCATCAGAAACCCAAAGGTGACATCAAGTGGGTTTGTCCAGTAATTTTATCGACTATAGTTTGAACTGTTTATTCATTTGCTGACAGCTAACATTTATTACTAGTTATTTCTACTCCTTATTCAAAGTTTCTACATAATGCAAACATTTAGTTACATGGCCCCGCCATTAACCATCAGCTGACATTGCTAACATTTCTATTATCAACAATTGGAAAGAGTTCATGAGGCAACAATTGCACACCACTTAACATCACCATGTCACAAACCAACGATGATCAAACTAGCTCACAGGGCTACGTGGACATCATGCCATCATGCGACTTAAAGAACCAACAAGGTAAGAGATAAGGAAAAGAAAAAGCCAGTGACCAAGCAGAAGACCCCACAAGAACATATCCTGAACAGTGTCATAAACGCTACCCAGCCTCCACACCATTAGAGGACCCTCTCAAATGTTTCTTTGTGCCACTTGAAATATTCATTACAACTAAGGCCGAGTGAGGGCGACTTGCTTCTAGGGACTAAGTTGAATTGGTTTTTTATCGCCTTCTCCTAACGATAAACCAATCCACACTGCTTCCACGTGTGTTGTTAAAAGTGATTTTAACAGAAAAAAAGCATTCACTTCAAAATCGTTGCTAAAACAAGGGCAGTTTCCTTGGGCGCATCCAACCACGTGGTAACTGCTGTCTGTTTGAAGTTTTTATACAGTCCGTGGCAGCTAAAGGTAGCACCACAATTCATTTATTCCAGCATGTTGAACGAGTGGAAGTAGAACGTGGCAATCACTGCAACAGCAGCACCGTTTTCTCACAGTTTCCCATATGATAAGACGACCTGGTGGAAAAACGTTACAGATGTTGAGGTGATTCACTCCTCTGAATACACAGCAGTCATTTACAGTCAAAAAGCCCGAACTCATCCGCACGCTGAATACGGTCGACCGCAAGGACCACCCTACTTATTACCTTAATTATTTTACTTCTTTATAAATGATTTTATACAGTTTCAAAACTAAATTTTTGTCTCTTTTTAAATACAGAAAATGGATAGAATAAATTCAAAAATCAGTGTAGGTATTAAAAAAAATAAAAATCTGAGATCTATTTTTTAGGCTTTATCGCCATAATTATTAACCATTTAAACCATCTACTATTGCTTTAAGCTAAAACCGTAAGTTTATCCACTTTTTAAAGCTACTTTCACTGTCTATCTAAGCTGTTTTAACTGTTCAACAATTCACTTCCATCGCCAGCGGAGATTTTCCCTTCAGTAGCCACTCATTTATTATCCATCTCTCACGGAGTTTTTATACCAGCTTCAGTTGGACTTTTGGAACAATTTCTTGTTGAGAATCCCTGAATAACAGACTTGACTTATTGAGTTACTTTCAATTAGATGCTAGCTTATCAATGATATTAATCATCAAATTTAAATCTGATGGCACTGTGAGGTGTGTTTGCCTACCCACATCAAACATCAACAGGAGTTAGAAGAAAAACCAGGCAAAAGAGACATTTACGGTGCCTTTACTAGACAATTTGTTGAAAAAGCACACGAGTGTTAGTAGCACACCAGCACTTATACCACCACCCTGTATACCTGACCTGATGGTACAATGGTGTACAACGACTCAGTACTGTATCCAAGCTCTAAAACACAGTACACACACCGGATCACGTCACATAAAACACAGACAGGAACAGAAACAGAGGTTTGGATTCATTTTGTTTGAATGACAGTACTGTTAACGAAGGACCGTTTACTCTCCCACATGACACTTGCAGTTTCAGTTTTAGCTGTTTAAAAGTTATAAATTGATGAATTAAAAAGTTATAAGTTGATGAATTAACATACAATGTCATACAGACACCGCAAAGGTATCTTTGCGGTGTCTGTATGACATTGTATGTTAATTCATCAATACACAAGATTCTCTGAAATGATGTAAGGCTCAAACCCATCACGTGCTGTTTCGTCTATCAGACGTCACACACCTCCGCTCTTACTTGCTGTATGTTATTTATCTGTAGATGAAGCCTCTGAAGACAACCGTGCTGATCTTTAGTCAGGTAATGTTTTACACTAACTTTACTGGCAGCAAAGAGAAATGCTATAAACGTCAATGAAGATAGCTGATAGGTGTTTTTTTTTTCCTTCATGTTAACCACAGGAAGTATCACACAACCGCAACGAAATGAAACAACCTGCAAATACAGTTACAAATATAAAACTTCAAACTTCCTTTCGATCTGCTTCATTGACCGTGCTCAACCTGTTTGTCTTCCCATTTAGCTTCTAGACCATTTCAGGTTTGTGGCTAAGCATGTTTTGGACTGTCAGCTTGTCACATGGTCTACATGGTCCCTCTCACAGCCTTTAAACATGTGCTGGATAATTTACCTTGTTCCTCAAGGATGCCATTTGGTATCTTCTTGTCAACTGTTGTGACAGCTGGTTCCCTCGGTTTCTTTAACCTGCAAGAAAAAAAAAAAATCCAGTAAATTGAGAGATATATAGAAGTGTTTGATATTAAGTTTCTTCAATAAATGTGAAGCAATTCTTCACAACCGGAAACAAAAATGAAACTATCCTACCATCTGAAGCTTGCAAAGCTATTTTTTCTCATTAGCTGATGTCTTGGAAAGGCAGCGCTGAAGTCAGAATTCAGTACAGGGTTGGTTTTCTCCTCTCTAAAGTTACTCGTGTAGCTCCACTATCACAGCCAGCCCTGTTCTCACTAAACATCCGAGGGAGTCCGCCTGCAACACTTCCTCACTGGGCTCCGCCTCAGTGACTAAAAGGAGGAAGTGTTTGTCACCCTGAGCTCTGCCCCCGAGTCTGGCTCACTGCCAGTAAGTGGAGGGCAGGAGGAGGGAAAGGTGAGGTAAGTGAGTCCGCCTGGGGTGGGAGTTTTTCTTTTTCTTTTTCTTTTTTTTTTTTACCTGAGGAAGTACCAGGCCAACAGCACGATGATGAGCAGCAGCAAGAACAGAACCAGCGCAGTTGGAAGGATGTGGTGGCTGGGGTATGTAACATCTTCTGAGGAAGAAGGAGAGGCAGAGGCTGGGGTCAAGGAGCACCGCCAACAAAGAAGCAGGAAAAAGGGGCAAGGCCGACAATATACATCTACGTGTGTGAAAATACCTAGCTGTCGTCACGTGCATGCTGCAAGACCTCAAATAAATACTTGGCTCGGCAAAATGCCTCCCGTGTTCTTTTCTGACCGTAGAGCCAATTTAATAACTGGTCTCAGCAGTATTTTGTCAACATAGATAAGAATCAGCCTTTTTCATCTTCTGGTATATCTAACAGAAAATTAGAGGCTGCGGAAAATGGCAATGGAGCCAAGAGTCACATTTGCAGTCGGCTAAGGTCTGTTTATAAAGTTGTGTAATAATCTGTAAATTACCGTCCAGGGTCAGCGAGCTTCACTGTAATCTGGTAATAACAAAGCTGTAGAAAAGGCTATTATCAAGCAGATGCATCCACAGCAGATGGTGCATAATAATCATATCTTTTGGAAAAGTGATGACTGTGGTGGGCAGGAATGGGATCTTGTTGTCATCGCACATTCTTCTGCGCCGCTCAGTCTCACATGTTGAAGTGGAAAAGCCAGCGTTATTGTTCTTACCTTTTGTATGGTTGCCATTGCCCGTGGAATTAGACGTCGTCGTGGTTGCCACCAAAAACAGAAGGGGGACCATTGTGACTGCAGGAAAACAAAATCAAGACGGATATTAAATTTAGTGCCAGACATGTCTGCAATCAAGACTCATGAGAATGCGGCTGCTGGATAATATCAGTATTCAGGGGGCACAAAAGCTTTTGAGAGATCTGAGGCATATTCCTTTATTCATGACTGCGGTTTCCAGGAATGTGCTCATCGGTGCAAAGGTCGCGAGCACACAATGGAACGACACACTCATATCCTGGCCACTTATTGGCGCTATCGGAAAACCCATGTGTAGTTCCAAACATGTCCACAAGGTGGTACAATGCTCTAATTTATGAACAGCAAGGTTCCACAATAAGGGTTCCACATCAATCCCACCAGAAATAAATAAATAAATAAGATCAACAAGAACAAAATCACCTTTGAAATACTGAATTTCTTTTTTTTTTTAAAACTAATGGGGTGTTGATCCAACTGTACCTACAAGACTCGTTTGGAAAATCTTTCCAACTCAAAACAATCTCTCAATTTATGTTAACACACAAACACACACACACACACGCACACACGCACACACGCAACGTGTTCACATGCATTATCAGACTGAGGAAGAAGAACTTCCACCTCCACTAAATTCCACTGATGCAGCTGATACCAGCTGTTTTCTTTCGGCTATTTACGTAACAATGCCTTGAAGGAACACAAGGGATTTCCAGGATATTATACGTGTAGGTTTTAGAGCACTACACGTTACAGACCACAGTACATGCAGTCATGCAGCACACATGTGATCAAAAGCCTTTTTTAAAAAAAAAAAATCATAAATATGAGGGTTAAAGGCACGGTAAACACAGATCTCCATACTCTGTTCTCTTCGCCACCTTTCCCCTTCCCTTTGATAATATCAACCCAACAAAAACAATCCCTCCCATGAGCGCACAACGTTACATGAGATAGACATGCGCAGGCATGGAAACACCCACAGTGCCACCAGCCTCGTCAAGGCCTCTTCCACACAGGGACATCTTCGGGTGAAAAAAAGAAAAAAAATGCAGACGTGGGAAATCAAAGGAGTATCTGTTTGGGTCTTGTGTTTGAGCATTCAGACTGAGTTTCACCTCACTCCAATTTAAACTCATTTTAAAGCTGCTGGGAAGATTTAAAAACCAATAACCCTCAAGATGTTTAGAGATTTAAGGTCTTTTCTTTATTACTTTTCACTACAGCTCTGTAAAAGTCAGAACCTAAGTAAAGTGCACCAACACAGGGCCGATATCAGCCCAAATGAAGCCGGGGACACCGAGCTTTGCCTCTTCGTGGATGCAGGTGTGTGAATGTTTGAGTCGCACTTCGCAGCTGCAGTGAAAGAAAAAGCCCACGCCAAGTGAATAGTCAATGAAGATACTGTTGAGGCTTCCACGCTGTGCCGCAGTGTCCTGTCCTGTGTCCAGCCAGGACACCGGAGGAATGTGGAGGCAGCAGAGCGGAGACACTGATTGCAGCGGTGAGGGAGGGAGCAGAAGGTCCAGGTCAATAATATTTCCTGGAGCGATTAATAAACGCTGACATGTCAAGCCCAAGCCCTGTGGGAGAGACTGATGAGGGAATTGTAATGAGAGAAGAGAAAACAGGAGGAGCACCCCTCCTTCTCCAGCCCTCCTCCCACTTTATTCCCCCTCTTTAAGGTCTCCTCTACAAATGCGACAGGCTAAGATGAGAGAGGGTACTTTGCAAATTCTTAGAGAAGGACTGTTTGCATGGAGAGTTTACACAAAATTTTAAGAATTTTTCTCCTCATCTGTTCTGCACATTAGCAGAGACATCCTGCAAAGATTTATCTGGCCCTGCAGTTAAATCTCGCTGCTGCACCGCTCAGATCTCGTGCACTTCCTTCCTCTCCTTTGTCTCTGGAGCTTTCACCCCATCCTGCCTTAGCCTCCACCTTCCCTGTGCGTCTCCACTACACCTGTAGGACCCCTACTCCCACTTTCTATTCTGTCATCGCTTCTTGCCCTCGTGCCCTTTGTGAGAATATCATCAACTTCCTTTTCTCCGTTTCTCACATAACACTGCCCCCGTACTCAATCTCTGATTCACTTCCCCCTTGCCAGCCTTCTTCAACATAGAATCGGTCCAAAATGACAAGTTTCAACCTTGACTATTAGTATCAGCCATGTTACGCTCGGGTCAAACTGGTCCAACAGCTATCACTGTCTTATGTGTGCTCTCATCTGCGTATCGTCCTCTCTCCATTTAGCACTCAGCAGCCAGTCTCCAAGCATTAGATGAGACATAATGAAAATGGGTCATGGGAGATGTCAGCTCGGGGGAAGTTCCAGGGTGTCCTTATTTTCCGGTAGAAGACATTTGCGAGTAGCTTTGGGGAAGGGTATTGTCTTGGCCAGCCAGACAGGCATTAATTTCAGCGGCATGTGTGACACAAGTTACCCAACCATGGAGTTCGCTCCGTGACAAACCCGCAAGTCTCATCCGAGGCTGACTTTAGCAGCACTCTTTCACAAACTCCATTTGACAAAGGTTATACGATATTCTGGCCTAAACCACTTCAAACTTTGCACAAACTTTGGATTTTATATGAACTACATTTATAAATAATATGATTAAATGTTGGAAACGTGGCATGACGACAAGTAAAGACGTTCAATTAGACAGTTCAACAATCAAATATTTCTGAAGGCAGAAACTAGCAATTAATATGGGGAACACCAGGACATGGGTTCCCTAAGTAATCAGTCTCATCTTGCTGAAATTCATTTAAACTGAGGTTAATAATTTGTAAATGCAATGTTTAAAGCAAGTCACAACAACTCTGACATCCCCCCAAAAAAGGGGGAAAAAGCCCTTTTAAATGAAATCCTCCAGCTTCTCTGAGCCTTGCTTTACTGAAGTTGAGCAAGACTGTGAAATTTTGATGTTTAAAAAGAGTAAAACTCTCATTTCTAAATATTGAGACCATTCACAACCTTTTTTGTTTAATATATCGAAGGCGTTTAAGAGTGAATCCTGTAAACCTGATTTCAACTGCATCACTCAGATCTGCTCCCGAGGTCCCTGGCCACATGCCAACACCTCAGCAGCTCTGATTTGTTCACAGATCGGCACCAGCACCTGGCACGCTGTTTGTGAGTCACAGCTCTGTCTGCACTGATTACAACCTGCCTCCTCGGAATACGTGCACATCTCACAGCAGGCAAACAATGATGTGGACAAGCACAGATATCACCATATCACATTTCACAGGAAAGCAATTCACATTACATGCGGGCCTCTACAAGGTTTGTCTTCTTTTTTTTTTTTTTCCCTGTGAAAAAGGTAATGTGGGAACTCTGGCTCACGGTGACTCAAGACTAAAAGTCGAAAGACAGAAAGATGTTTTTCCCTGACAGTGTTTTGTTTATGTCAATGAACCGTTTCTCTCTGTGGGCTTTTCTGTTTTCCTTGTGGCTTGCCTTCCTGCCTTCATTCCTTCAGTCTGAGTTTAAAATAAACGCAGAAGTGACATAATGATACCCCTGGAGTTGCCTAGCATTGTCTCACTAATAAGCCTAGGAGTCTAACTATCAGAAAGAACAAGCTTGTTACAATTAGAACATAAGACAGGGAAATTGGCCGTCTTTGACAGGAAACACAGTGTTCCCGGCACTGTCAGTTCCACTGGGCACACAGTCTCTCTGTCCCTTCAAATACATCAGCTGGGGGACTTGGGAAATACGCCGAGGGTGTATGGTGACACTGCAGGCAGTTCACCCTTTCAGCCACAAGGATTTTGAAACTGAACCCTGCAAAAGGATTTATTGAAGGAGAAAGAGATGAACTTCATCTGTGCTTTCTCAGTGCTGTGTTTGCATCCTCTTTGTTTCTAAATGAAAAAGACAGATTATTACTTTATATTAAGTAATCCACCAATTTAACTAAATCATTGAAATATACTTCATTATTAATATTTTGTCTAATACTAATATATTGTCCCACAAACACAAACAAACAAAAAGAACAGCCACTAGAGAAAATCTGAAACGCATTCTCATCTCATAAGATGTTTTTTTGGTTGTTTTTTTTTACATTGCTCTTGACCAAATTTAAAGCTACTCAATGTAGTCATCTCCCTTTTGACCACATGGGGGCGTACAGCTCAGTTGTGTTGACTAAAGAGCCAACGACAATACAGTGGTAATGAGTAGTGATGGCCAGATAAAGCATTAGAAAATACTGAACCTTTCTGTCAGATTGGTTCAGTTAAGGGCAAAGCTTCTGGAGGCTTCATTTGCTCTAGCACGCCATCTGCTGGACAAAAAGACCCAAGCTGATCAAGGTCTTAGAATGACACTGATGTGTGTCACTTTTTGAAATGAAATGAATAAATCTGCTTTTCATAATGCTGTACATAAATGAGGCACCAATATTAAAGCAGTATATATTTTTTATTGAGATTTAAACCTTAACGTTTTGAAGTCACAAACCGAAAGGAAACATGGAAAAACCAAATAAGGGGTGAGGATAGTTACTGTGCTTGCGTTGACTTATGAGAATGTATGTGATGTGAGGAAACACTTTTACATGAATTTTTATTCATAAATAGTTTTTCAATGGCTGTTGGGCTAAGAGGACTTCTACACATTGCTGTGTGTGTCCAACTTCTTTGGAACACAACAGGCACTTGGGAAAAGAAAAACAAAACAACCAAAACAAAAGAAAAGAAAAGAAAAAATACATGACTATCACTAATATATTTAGTCATTTTGATCAGATGCATTTTACAGGAAGATGAATCTGGTAATCTGGTATTTATTAAAAAAAAAAAAAACACACTCAAATAAGGAAATCGTCTCATTTTTTCTGCCAGCCCCATCTCAGGTTGGCGATATTACTCAGAATGGCCAAACCACAGTCACACCAAGAGTCGAGGTCTGGACACATTCTGCACCTTGTTGCTGTGGTGTTGTGTTTGGCCAAATCATGAACACATGATGCTAGTGAGGCTTTAGACATCACCATACAGTTATATGCGTTCTTCACAAAATATTTCCTGGATTAACTTACCAAAACTTACCAAACTTACTTTGGTTGGCTTTTGGCAATAGTAGGGACAGGTGAGAGGTAGAAGGCACTTCCAGAAAGTAAACTAACAATCCTTTAAATTGATATTTTAACATTAAAAACTGTCCTGCTTAAATAGTTAGGTTTGCAGTGAATAAACTATACTGTATCTACATCTACATGTGTGAAATCCTAACTATTATAGAGCTTACTAGGAAAAGATGTTAATTTTTTATTTAAAAAAAACTCTTCACCCCCAAGTTAGCTTATAAAGATCTTAAAACGGGGATTTCATCTATTTTTCCACTTAAACGTTTTTCAAGGTAACAGTTCCAGTCTTGTAAAACTTAGATTCTCCTTGCTCCAGGTTTCTATCAATATTCTAATTAAACTCTTCACTAAACTATTCCTGTAAGAAATATCACTTCTAACCAAATGCATTTCTCTCCTTATATTCCCACACAGAAGCAATATTTAACTATCTTTAATGCTGCCGAGTTAAAATTGGTAAATTTTGATCAAAGGCAAATTTCATCAAGTTAAACTTTATGTGAGTAGGTCAGCCTTGTAGCACTTTTCTCAGTATCAGTACTCTCAGCCTCAGGGGAGCTGCAGGGTACAAACCTGGCCTGGGTTAGCTATTTAAAGGACAGTGCACTACATTCATGGTCTCGACTGAGGAAACGATACCGGGGTGTCCATCTGTTCACACAGATGTTCAACTGCTTCTCGTGCTATGTAACCCAGCTGGACAAGGTATTAAGTCTTACCCTTCCTAAACTAATCCAATTCTGCTGATGCTACTTTAAAATATAGCGTCCATAAATTCAATTCGGAATGTGTCAGTAAATTAAACTAAAGGAGGGATTTTTTCCCTCCATCTGTAGCTGCATGTTCATTAAATGTGAATCCTTTTTCAGGTTTTAATTACAACATAGATCTGCTCAGACATGTGTACTCCCTTTTGTCACAATATGTTCCCATGGTAACATGAGCAGCAGTGCTATCACCAACATCACACCTGTGAGATACTGAACACATCCACTTTCAATAAAATAAATAAATCAAATTTAAAAACCCATATCCAGTACAGAGGCACGCTCTGCAGAGCTCATGCCACCCCAGCCATTTGTTTTAACTGATAGTTGGCGCAGATCCATGATGACTGTTAAAAAAAAGTATAGTGAAGGAGAGCTACAGCATGAAAAATGCTTTTACCATAGGCTGTAAAAAGAGAACAGGATAAACCTTTCTGTTATGTTACCTATCAGTTTAGAAATGTGGCTTCATCAGAGCTCCAGTCATAGTAAACTTAGCAGGAGCTCACTAATCCAAATAAAGGGTCATGTGGACAGAATGAACCTGTAAAACAAGCAAACTATTTTGTTCATGGTAACTCATGACGGTAACTAACGTTATCTGACATTCATTCAGATCAAATCCACTTATTCATCTTTGTTTCAATGTTGCTGCCAAAATAAAATCCAAAACATGAACAGTTCTACCTGTACCTGCAGCTGAAGCCACAACCATAGCCTCCCTGAGCCCCCAACCCCCACCCCATGTATACGATGGTCAGAGATGTGAAATTTAGTTAAGGAGTGCTTTTTTTGTGTTCCAGGTTATTTTTTCCCCAGTCAAGTATGTTTATTAGTAAGTAAAAGTATAAGTCAGTTGGACTTTTTAACATAAATGAAAACTGACTCACATTTACTGCCAGCCCGTAGTGGTTATTAGAGGAAGTGAACATTCTTGCACTTCCGCCTTGGCTTCAAAACTGAAAATCAGATGATGGGCTGGATGAACGAAAAGATTATACATCCAGATAGATGCATTCTTAAAATCTCTATAGACCTGAATGCATTCAAAATAAGTTAACTTACTAATAACAGTCATTTCTGATTAAAATCCTGTTCATGAACACTGTGCAGGAGAGAGAAAATGTGTAGATTTAGACAGGCCTTTAAATTCCAATAAAATAACACTGTCTAACATTCAGACACATTTATTACACAGAATACTTCAGAACCTCTAGAATCTTCTTCATTCTCATTTAGAGCTGACTGTCTGCTCCTGTCACCTGTCTCTCCATTTCTGATTATAAGTCCAAACTGCTCACAAGATCTTGTGACTTGCCCACCGGCTGTGGCCCCATATGGAACCTCACACACCAAAATATGTCCAGCTCTTAGTCACTCATACTCCGGCAGTGATGATCACTGACGTCATGAACTTATTTTTAAACCGATTTCAACTTATTAAGCACTTGCCACTTCCCTCGATGCCTCTTTCATGGAACAGTTCATCAATTTTATCGTAGATTAATGCATCCCATACTGTGTCATGAATCTGCCACCAAATTTCATCCTCAGCTCAAGCTGCTAATAGTCCCTTGATTTCATTCTCAATTTCTTTCCCCAAATTTGCCACCTTCCTAAATTAGTGCTCTTGTGGATTGTGCTGCTCCCATGTTTTAATGATACGTTGTACAGCACAAATGTTGTTATTTACATCACCACTATACAAACTGAACCTGGATCATGAGCTGTGCCCATTTTAGCATTTTGGCTTGCTTCAGATAGTTTGGATAGACAGAACACCTTAGAACTAAATAAGCCGCTTGTGCCATGTCTGAAAGGTGAATAATACACACAGGTAATCACTGAACTAGTTTTTGATAGGCTAGTAAACAACAACAGACTTTATCGCCATACCCCTCCACTGCCCCACCAGTTGGGGGGAGTCGGACGTATATATACAGTTGTACCTACAGTTTGTGTACTCAAGAACTCTGTAAGCATGGCACAGTTTAATATGACACCTGATGTGGGATGAGTGGAAAGAGGCATTGGGCCCATTTGGACTTTGGTGGCTTTTGTCAACATTGGGTTGGATAAAACAATCTCTGCATCGTGCTGAATTATTTCTGCCTCAAAGAACTTATTTTAATAATTGATTGGGTTTTATTTAGCCCCTCGTAGAAAATTGTTGCAAATTCGCTTCAAACTGCTTTTTGGTCTATTTGCAGCTGAATTTACCACCTCACTGAAGAAAAACACAATTTGTTTTTTAAAATATAATCATTTAAAATATATTTGGGCAATAAACAGTTAATTGATTGCCCTTTATAAGTAACTGGCTTAGGCCAAAACTGCTGGCATTTTACATACTTTTCAGACGCCACAGAATCGATTTTAAACACCCACCAAGTTCAGGAGAGGGCTTTAAGGAAAGAGTTATGTCTGCCTTAGACTATGAATACCACCAAAGACCCAGGTTAGATCATTATCACTCTATCCACAGAAGAAATGTCTCACTCTCTGCATTATTTTACACTATCTGTAGCACCAGTATACAGTAAACATCTGCAGCAGTGCTCTCTTCCTCCCTTCTTGTTCTCCGAGCATCGTCATTAATCAATTCTTGCCTCATTCCCAAGGCGCCCAGACACTGTGTCAACAGTAATGACCTTGGGGACCTGCTACCACCTCTCTGCAGTGTCAGCCCTCCACCTCTATGTGAACAAATATAGCATCTTCCACAGAGATCTGAGGTTTCTGTAAGAGAATACGCATGCGAGTACGTGAGCTTGCTTGTACTTGATGCTGATGTTACGTGTGGGTGCAGAGGAGTAAAATATCAAAGAGAAAACCATCGACAACCCATGACGGGAGAGGGACACGAGCTGTTTTTCTAAGTTTATGCCATAACATCCTGTTGACACAGATATAGTGGTTATTATGTCTGACCCTCAAAGTACTGCCAATAGAACAGTCCTCACTGCAAAAAAGAGAGCGTTTATCTTAGTTTAAAATAACAGTTTAAAAAAGCAGATCTTATTTAATATGTAACTTAATCTCTTTCCTTTGTGTTTATGGCAGGCCACACTCTGGTCAGGCATGAAAAGGACAAGTCCAGTCTGCACAAGCAAAATCAAAGCTTGGACTCTGTTTGCTCTTTTATCGTCTAATGTAGTCTGTACTTTGAAAAAAATGCATGTATGTTTATGTATCATGCACACAAACAGTCACAATTAAGAAGCTCTTTTAATGATTTCTGATCCCCAGATTAATGCATTTGCATGAACACACTATGTGAATACATTTCTGCTATAAAAGTGAAAGTAATTGGCATGCAAAGCAACGCTCAACAACAACTGCACTGAATTTTGGGACCACCACGCTGGAAATTATCCACAGCTTAAGAGGTGTGTGTGAACGTGTGTCTACATGTGTCATCACATCCTTACAGCCTGCTTACACCTCCCAACCTGGTAACACCGAATGTGTCAGCATCCATCCTTTTCTTTTCCTGACACAACTGGGATTTACCTCATCCATTTGTTCAATTATTCGAAGGCAGGACAATTATGGGCTAGATTCAGAGCTATCGATAGCAGGTGCTGTGCATGGCAGCTGTGCTCAAAATGACAAATTCAGCGTTTTAACATCCCTCATTATCGCTGAGCACTCTGTGATTACCTCCACATTTCCATGAACAGGTATTAGTGAGGGGAAAACGGAAAGAGAGGGCAAGACGATGAAAAAAAGGGAACAACAAAAAAGAAAAAAGGGAACATACTATATGGAAAGCCTAAAGTCATTCAACATGGTTACATTTTTTTCTTCATCAATATATACAAGACAACCTCTTGTTTAAGACTAGATCACATGCAAGACTTGCATTCATCAAATGGTTTCAGTTAATTTCTTGTATTTTTTTAGAAAAATTAGCCTTTTTTTTCCCCCTAGTGTTTTTTCTGGTTATGACTGCAGCGGTAAGGTGTTTAGCTTAGCCGACTCTTTCCAGGTTAGCCTTACTAGACTCCAAACTGTTTCTCGTTTGTTTTATTTGCACAGAAATTACAGGGTGCTTGAGTTGTTTGTTGGTACACACCATCTGCATTTGCTTGCACAGCCCTGAGAACAACATGATTTACTTCAAAAGGGGATTCTTTAAAAGAGCTGCTGACGTCGTGCACAAGTTTATCTGAAGGGTGAATTACACAGAAAAGAGTGAGCGGCCGAGGTTAACGGAGCCTGAGGCGAGTCTTCATGGTGACAAAGATGACTCTCTTTTAAGTTTACTAAATTGCTACGGCAACAGAGGCTGCAACACAAATTTTCAACAGAAGAGGTGACGTTAAGAGTTAGGGACTTGAATTGGCCATGAAAATTATACATTGGAAGAGCAGAACCGTGGAAAGAATTTTTATTTAATATGTTGTTTCTACGTCACAGTAGGGCTGTGCAATTGACTGAATTTTAAATGCAATTTTAACTTTTGGCTCTAAACAATTACAAAACCAGCATAATAGTGAAGAAATAATTATTTGTCACAAAGGAGAAGGATTCCCTCCTTTTTTGTGTGAAACAGTTATTTAAATGCAAGTTATAGCAAGGACATGCTGGAGTTTTGTGGACAAAAACCTTTCAAGGATTAACTGGGCAGCTGTGGAAGCCAGAATTATTTTTTTAATTCAATTTTACTGTGAACATTTCAATTGATTTGATTATGTGAAATATTGCAAAAAAATAATTTTAAATAATTGCGATTTGATTTTTAATCAACATTATTGTGGTTACGTTTTTTTATTTTTTTATTTTATTAAAAATCTCCATAATCCATCAGCTCTACACGTTGTAAAAATTGCTATCTTTGGGTTTTCTATTCTGACAGAAACATGCTTACTGGAGAATGTGTGAATGATCACAAGACAATGGTGTGTTTGCTGACTGTTTTAAAAAGAAATGAAATAGATTCCCCAGGGTTATTAATATTTACTGATTTACTGATTGGAAAAAGAAAGTCTCATTTCTGCTGATCGGCCAGTCACCACTCAAAGTTGGTCAACCTGAAACACTGGCCAATTCCAGTCACCAGCCAATCAATTTATCTTTAATGTACATTAAAGATCTTCCATTAAAAAAAACTAGGTTTAAAGAATGCTGAGAGTGGTCAAAAAAACAACAACAAAAAACTTTTAAATTGACACTATTTACAACTTTCACCCAGCATTTCTTTTGTACCAGTAACGGTGATCGAATCAAACAACAAATACTTCATTCCCTTGGAAAGCTCTGGGAGCCTGAAGCAGAAAACCTGAGCTAACAAAACAAAAATACTGTTGCCAACAGCAATGAAAACAAATGATCTCGGACTGGGGTTTTAATTTCATGACGGCAATACATAAAATGTTCTATTGTTTCAACAGTGGAACCATTAGGCTCTCGACAAATCGCCATTTTGAGAATATTAATTTAGAATATTAATTTTCTAAGAGGAGCTGGTGCAGAGAAATCGTATTAGCCCTCAAACTACACGCTCACGGCAAGCCTGAGAAATTCCTCGATGTAGCCAAGACATCAGTGCTAGTCTTTAACAATAAACGCATTAGTTGCATTATGGGTAATATAATCTCTTCAACTGACCATGAATTTGCTTTAAGATCATTTCTGCAGAAACTTAATGCTCAATAAAATTGTTTACAGAGCTGAAAACATAATTATATACACAATAACAGAGAAATTAGACCCCATCTGAAAGAATGATTTATAGAACATATCAAACAAAAAAGAAAAAGAAATGTACAACTACTAATTATGATTACCAATGACAAACAGGCAACTGAGAAATTCTGTGGGACAAACAAAGCCACCTCAATCATCTCATGGTAAATAAAAGCTGTCGTGTCAGTGCCTGTAATCATGGAAATCCACAAGTTTTTCTGTTGGTGAGGGTGATTTGACATGAAGGCTAACACAAGGACGGGGGTTAAACACAGACCTGATCTCAGATAATAGACACTCTTGTGGGATCTGCACAATGAAGGCAAGATCTGTCCCCAAAATATCTTTTCATCAGCAGAGAGAAGGATGGGGAGGGCAGCAATGGAGAAAGAAGCGATAAGCACCGCCGCGGGAGAACAAAAAGCCACTTCTGAGAGGGGGGAAAAAAAACAGAGAAGGAATAGGAGAGGAAGAGTTGAGGGACCAGAGGGGATAAGAGCCATGCAGCGAGGATGAGGACCCTGCCTCTGCTGCACCGCAGACACCTCTGGTGTCTGCAGATGCAGACTATAAAGTCATTCCCTTTGAAAGGCGTTGGATGACTGCGTCTTCTGATTCGTGACATGTCTCCAGACTGCCGGCAAGTAAAGCAAGGTTTTACTGTTGCCATAGCAAAACAGGTCTGACACAGCAGTGGTTATTTATCCTCAGGAATAACAGCCCCTCTATGTTCCCTTATCACACTCTTGGCGACAGCAGGTTTGACAAACAAGTTGAGAAAAAAAACTTTTTATGTAGCGTAGTCCAATTTCAAAAGAGGAGGTGAGATGTCTTAAAAGGCAGCGCGAACAGAAGTATTTGTGATCAACAAACCCAAGCTAAAAAGCTAAATCTAACACATTTTTCACAATCCTCTTGTGAAAGATCACAGCCCCTGCTGAACACATTATGAGCAGCACTTTGTTGATTAACATTGTGTAACCCTGTTGTTTGGTCTCAGCCTGAATTCTACAAAATATGAGTCATTCAGCGGGACCTTGGACACCACAGTGAGCCTCATTGTCCTTCCTCCCAAGCAGGCTTGTTGCAAGAATGAGAGAAAAACCCACCCACTCACACACACACACACAAACACGGAGCAAATGACCAGCCTAACGTGGAGGCCTTTCAGAGAGCTTGCTTCCCTCTTGGAAAAGGGAAGCACAACATGCAGGCTTCATATGCTGCTCCACACTACAAACGCTCTGTGACACAGGCCAGCATGCTGAGGGAGACCTTTCTGTTGTTAAAAGCTTTTGACATGGGCATGGAGGCATGGTAGGCCATCAGAAATCATGGACATACACACAAGGCTGTGCAGAGGGGCAGGAGGTGATTACGTGATGGTTATTACTAAATCTCAGGGGAACAAGCATGTTTGACCTGCAGGCCAGAGACCCAGCTGCTTCTGCGTCTACCTGCGAGTTGAGTTAGAAAACTAAAAAGACCTCATAAAACCCTGCCAGGACTGCAACAAGTGAGAATAAAACTCTGCGAGCAAATACATTTGCACCTAGATTTGTATTATAGAGAGGAGTACCTTTTGATGGATGAAGATGTGTAGTATAAATACAGTATGTGGAATGACGTTTTTAACATGAAATGGACTGGAAAAGACCTGTAAAAAGGAGAAATGCTTTTGCTATCATCAAAACCTTTGAAAAGCTTATTTCAAATGCCAAAATGCTTCTTTTCTTCAGTCAGCTAAACTTCAGAAAATGATGAAGATTCTCCACAGCTGGCATTTACAGTGTATGATCTGGGTTACACTCCCAGTGAAGCTACTGTACGAGAAGCGCTGTGTGCACGTGTGTCTGTATTTGTGTGTGTTTCTGCAGTGTAAGCACATGCTGTCCTCCATCTGCTGTTTGATAGAGACTGTTTCCTTTCCTGTGCAGCCAGCCAACCAGCCTGATTTCCTGTACCGATCTGCTCCAGAAGGGAAATGGAAGCAAGACGGCCACACACTCCTGACAAATACACTGGATAAGATACGCACACTTGCAGTCAGAGCTGGACAGGAAAATGCTTATCCGCACATTTTAACACGAGCCCATGTAGATGTCTTCTACTTTCCTGGTTCTTTCCATCTTAGTTCCATGCTACTGCTGCTTTCGGCCTTGCATCAATTTTGTTTTGGCATTTAAAACGGTTACATCAAAATTAATAATTAAGAAGTCAGCTGTTGGTGCTTTTAAGGTGCCGACATGGTGTTTTTTCCTTAGATTTTACCGTACAGATGGCTTGGGTACTTCCTGCAATGTTGAATGAGCAGTGCTCTTCAGACAGAATGCAAAATGGGACCAGAAAAAAATTCTCTACTTCTATTTTTCTATTTCTTTAATCACAGTGGAACTGGTGATATCTTTGAGTATTTAAATGCTCACCCCTTAAATGTCAAAGCGTGCTTCTTAGGAGCAGAAATCTCCAATTCACAATTCAAGTTTAACATTAAATGTGTTTCTTTCCTTTTCTTTTTTAAGATGAGAAACTCAATTACAGTTTAATTTAAGCTAAATTAACTTGTTCCAAATTTCACTATTTGTAATATACTTGGCCGAAAGAATAGTGCGGACAGTCTGAATTCATTTTTCCAAATTTCAAAACTGCCGCATGTTATGAGATTTGTATAGAGTGGGCAGGTGTACTAAACACGTTTGTTTAAAACAAAAACTAAGACACAGCACCTCATTACAGGTCTGCAGGTCTGGTTGTCCAAGCTGATGCATTTCCACACAGGAGGGGGACAGGGGGGGTTTGAAGACCTGAGTATTTTCAGTCTCACCTCAAAAATTGAAGAGAAAAAGAATAGTTCACCAATCAAGACAGCTTTCTGGATGTGCGTTTGACAAAAATAATCTCAGTCAAATGCCACAGATTGAAATTCCTGATATATTTCCATATTTGGTGACTGTCAATGGTCAGCTGACAAGATAAAGATATTCAGGGACCTTAATGCTTAAAGTATGTATGTGGGCAGATTTGACTTCATCACAGTCTTCCAGGTCTTCACACTCTGCAGCTGCAACAAAATCCTCCAACTTTTCTCTCTTCTTCCCACAAGTATCTAATCACATTCAGCGTAAAATGACCTTTGAATCGTACCTTCATGTTCTGAAAGCCATGTTGACTGGTAAACACCACTTCAATTCTTCTTCTTCACTTCCGTTTTTGAGGTGAGACTAGAAATGCGTAGGTCTACCAACCAGCCTGTGCTGTGTTACACCTGGCATTAACATGAGTCTCGAGTGACAACTGGTGATCAGCTGTCATCGACTGACTCAATATGAATAAAAGTGAGGACATGATTCCCACTTGCAAAGACAACAGAGCATCATCGTTTTTCTTACTTTCCAAGACACTGCAATGCACAAAATTGAAATTGAAGAAAACCCTCTCTAGTCCATGTTTTTGCGGTGATTTATTGTCATTATGACCCCTGTTGACCCCTGCTGTGAACAATAGGTAAAAGTGTAAAATTAAAGTTATTAGAACTCCCAGCACTGATTTTTACATTACTACCATTGATTATAGTTATTAGAAAACTATTCCTTTTCTACAAAAATAGGAATCGGCAGATGAAACATTTCAGAAAATCATATTCAGCCGGGAAAATGTTCATTAGTACACTGCTTATCCAAACTATATAATTTTAAAAATCATCCCCGTTCATACCATTTTAATGGTTTTTCAGTATTGTAATTACATTCTGCCTTCTGTTCTCACAACTGTTTCACATCAGAGTCTTACTTCCTGTTTCTTTCAACAAGCCGGTAGAGATGACGACATGAACCCCTGAATACACAAAAAGAGGAACCATCTAAATAGCCAGCTATGTGTCATCAATTTAACAACCTGTGACACTATAGTAGTGAAATAGTCTCAAAAAGATCTTAAAAGGCTGATATCAAGTAAAAAAAATTATATGAGACCCATCCATACAGTGTGCTGATGTATATTATTTTTGGTTTGTAGATGTTAAAGTGCATGAAATTACCTGGTTGACAGTTAATTCAGTGTGCGACGATTCTCACATCCATACTAGCGGGTCACATGGTTCTGACGGAGCCCAGTAGTCACATTGTTGTCGCCGTCTTCAGTGAGAAGTTGTACAGAAGCTGCAGGTGGTGAACCGAAGCTTGCCTCACAGCCCAGTGAGGACAGGCAATCCCTGGATCCAGGAGGGAGTTTCGGTGCTCCACAGCCAGCAGTTAATCAAGTAGCAGCCAGTTTAAATTCCCGAAGAGCAGCAGTGAAAGCCTTGAAGGGATGCTTGCGTCCTCTAGTTCAAGAGAGAGTGAGAAAGACAGCGCACGTTAGATAATTAACATGAGAAAGCAAGACAGATAAGGAGGAGACACTGGAGGATGAAGCAAGGTGTGATGCAGTTCCTGTCGTGAGGAGGAACAGTACATAGAAAGCAGAAGAATGCACAGTTAAGTGTACTGAACAGCTTCCTCAGAGGAAGACTTCACAAAATGCCAAAAAGACAAAATAGTTCTCCAAGTCCAGCACTCGCTGTTCATATTTTAAAATGTACCATCTGTGAAAGAAATCTTTCTAAAATATTGAAGTTTGTTTTTCTGAGAACATGCTGGTACAAACTATGTGTTATCTGTGGCACAGATTGTATTTGGCATGTAAAATGCAGCCCCCCAAATCCCCCCTATTTTCTACATTCCCTTACCCATGGGAGACCAAAAGCCATGGAGAGGAGCGTGTGTTGGGAGGAAATAGGGGCAAGGAAAGCAATTTATCTACCTGGGAAAGCTAAGCGCCCAATAAATCTGAGAGCAGTGTTTTTGTGTGGAAACTTTACAGTTTCATCTCCAGCTGTAGGACTCTGTACCAAAAGATATTGGACTGATTCGACTCTGAATAATGCAATGTTCTGAAAGAAAAAAAAAGGAAAATCTCAGAACTACATGCTCCTTTTTTGCTGAAACTTTGCCATCTTCAGAATTACAAGGTTTTCACTTGACAGCAATGGGCAGCATGGGTAGTGGTTGCTATGGCGACTGGATAGTCTAAGCGAACTAAAGGAAGGTGCATGGAAGGAGGGGAAGAGGAGGTGGGAGGGTTGGGATCATCTCCCTCTCGCCTGCTTATTATTTTCTAGGATGTATTGATGAGCAAATGGATAGATATCCTTCAGCCTTCTCTACCTCCATCCCCCTTTTTCCCCTCCCAGGAACTAGGAGAAAACAGACAGTCAGCATTTGGTTCATGACATCCTGTTAACCCATGTAGTCCTGATGCAACATATAGACACCACAATTCCCCCTCTTACCCTGAGGTCTGAATGGTTAAATGAGATGCCGTACTTGAGGACTACAGTGGTCAAGTAATACCAGAAGCTAAATAATACAAGCTCTGAATAAAGAATAAAGTAAAATATGGAACCATATCAAAAATGGGGATCATATTGTTCATTCTGCATCATAAAGGCTTATATTTATACCTTATTTCCTGGAAAACACCGTGTGCAAGTTCTTGAAATCAGACACATCTTCAAAGTTCATAAATAAAGAATGAGATCTGACAGAGGAGAATCAGATCAAGTGAACTATTGAATAATAGAAGATCCTTTAATGCAATCAGATGCACAATGCCATGCTTAACAACGTCAGAGGAAAAGACTGCAACACATGAAAGCTGCTGAATGCAAAATGCAATGTAAAGGTGTTCTGTATGGAAGAAAAGGAATCAATCTATAGGACTAATGTTAATGAAAGTAAAGAGGAAATTGCTGTGGAAGGTAAGGGAAAAAAGTTTAAGGATTACAAACGCTGTATTTGTGTAATAATGTTGATTTCTGCATTTATTGAAGAAGCAAGAGCAATGTTATCAGTATGAGCTATACAAGGCAGCTTATGTTAACAGCCTACTACACCCATCACTCCCTCCTGCCACACTGTTTCCCACTCATGCATGTATTTACACTACATATCTTGTACAAGGTTCTTATATCATTTGGTCTATACTTATCAGTCTGAATGTGCAGGCCCACTAAACAAAGAAAATATTGTTACAGCTCTCTGAAAAAGCACCCTTTATGAAGGGCTTATAGGCAGCAAGCATTGGCTGAATAATTGTTTGCTTTTTGCCGACTTGGACAATGATTTCCTCAAATCGTTGAATGTTCACAAACTTGTAATATCATGCTGAAAAAAAACAGGCTACCACGACTTGTTGAGCTCTCATTTTAGAAACTAAAACAATTTCCCGAGGTCTTTTCTAAGGTCACAGTGAAACTCAGATTGAGTCAGATTGAACTGAAAAAGCCTTTTGGATGAAAAGATTAAATGTCTTCAAGAACCAGGAGAGAGAAATGCAGCTGCCTCTTCGAGGATTACTATGACCACGGTGACTAAGAATCTACGGGATATTCCTGAGCTCTTAACAAAGGAGCTTTGGTCAAAACACCACAGAGAGGCACTATCACAGATCTGCCTTCCAGCCATGTTTTTACAACTCTGTTCACAGCTGCCAGGTCTAGGGGCTCGACTCCACTTCGCCCCGGTCTGGCTGGTCTGGGTCAATGCATTTCCATGTAAATATAATTTAGGAACAAATTAGATTTAATTAGCCCTGAGGCATGTTATTGCAGTACACAAAAGCCCACAAAGCAAACTATCACACAGCAGACCCTCCCTCAGACACGGTTATGACACGAGTCATGTGCTGAACTGATCCGGGTTGGTAAAAGACCGAACCACACACAAAAGAGCTTATATTTAATATAACAGCCAACAAATGAGTAATACATCAGTGAAAGAGCACTTCATAAATACACATATAAGCTTCATAAACCCTGTGATTCGTCATCTTAGTCAAGAACTTTTAGTTACACGAGTGGGGTTTCACTATGTTTGTAAGTTTGTGTGACGCTGGATAACTCTGCTCTGAACTGGACAGCTCTCTGAAACAGATCAGATATCCAAAACATGGGGACAAAGTTGTGTGTGTGTGTGTGTTTTTAACAGTTACCCAATTATACACCCATTTGCACAGAAAGAATTAATTATTCCTTCTTTATATGAAGAAACTTATGTATGTCACATGCATTAGCTTACATACAGAAAACTCACATAAAGGGGAAAGTAAGAAAACTTATTCAGATTTAACCTGATAATGTAGGAGTCCCTACACAGAAGGAGACAGAGGGGAACAACATGAACTAAAGAAGATAAAATAAAATGCCTGGTCATTATAGGATGTATTAAGCCCATAAATCTCTTATATTCATAGTTAGAATACAATGTGTTTGAGGCTAACGAAACAAGAATTGTATTACAGAAATACTACCATAAAAATAAAAACAAATAAAAAAGCAGGGGATGGAAGTCAAACATTTCTGGTACTGGTTCTGTTATCTTCGCTCTGAGAGACTAAATGTTTTGTTTCATTTGTGTTTCAGTGGCAACTTCATGAAATTATTGCTGCATTTGGATGTTTATCCACGTCGAACTTCATCTGAACTCTTATACAGCTGTCACTTCTCTGAGGATGGCCCTGATGTCTGCGAAAGTACCACCACAGTGACAAATACCAGCTAGACAGATGGGTGGACACTTCTGACAGATAAATACATGCAAACAGACACTAACGTCTCCTCTTTGACATTCTGCATCTCTGGGCTGCGGTCAATCAGATTAGAGCATCATACTGAGATCTCCGAGTATACCAACACAAATCCATTTAATAGAGATAAGCTCTGAGGGCAACTGCTACCACACTTATACACACACAGAGATTTAGAGTGAGGAAGAAGGGATGCTACTTTACCCTCTGAGGCCTTATCAAGCTCCAGCTTCAGTCCAGCGGAACAACATTTACAGACATGCTCACTGACCTGAAACTGTGTTTCAATTCCAAAAACACAAAGCCTCCAACAGTTCAGGACCTCCCAAAGCGGTCACAAGTTTCCAGTCGCTATGGGGATGACTAACAGGACAGAGAAACAAAATCACACAAAAACATCCCAAGCATCTAACAATTACCAAAGAAAATCAATATAAGAGAAAAGAGAGAAAAAACTGTAATCTGCTTTGGAGGACTTAATTTAAAAAGGACTTCTTTTTCCATTTTTAAAGAGATAACAAGACATTTCACCCATCTTCTATCTTCTATCTTCCACTGCTTCAACAGAGGCTCATTTTGGGAGCTTGTGCTCACAACTTCATTATTTTGGTCCGAAGCCACAGCTCACGTCCACAGGTAAGGGTTAAAACATAAACTGGTAAATTGAGAGTTTTGCCTTTCACTTCTTACCACAACTGATCATTACAGGATCTGCATCACTGCAGAAACAGCCCTGATCCACCTGCCAGTCTCCTGCTCTGCCCCAGCTCCTGAGCAAGACTCAAACATACCTGACCTCCTCCAACTGAGGCACAAAGTCCTTTCCAACCCAAAGTGTACAACTCCCACTATTCTGACTTTGAGGGGCTGAGTAAAACTAGCTGTTTCACATTTAGCTACAAACTATAATGAGACAAAAAGTATTTAATAAAAATGCACCTGTCACAGAGAAATATCTGCTTATAAGCATATCCTAAATAGTGGACCACACTACAAATTAATATATTCTGAATTGTATTACAATAATGCATTATAAATATACTGTATTTAATAGTGAGCGTTTTATTAGAATCAAGTAGCTGCAGTCCAGCACCTGCTTCTCTAAGACAGTGTTAGAGATGTGCGAAAGTGGGAGAAGTATCAAGGCGTAGTGTGATTAATGGTGTTTACAGCCAAACCTGAAAAGGACAAAAATCAGAAACTCAAAGAAAACTGCAGCTGCAAAAATGATAATAAATGGCAGAGAGAAACGAATGTGTATGTGTGTACTTGACAATGCTGTGATCAGATGTCAGTGGATCTATGTCCCTGAAGAACCATCCACATATTTTTGGGATTATGGGAAGGTAGCAGAAAGTCACTGCCTGTCTGTCTCTCTGACTTCCAAACAGATGGGTGTGTTTTTTGCATCCAGGTCTGCTGAGCACCAACGCGTAGCTCTTAGCCAAAGCAAGCAGGCAACGCAATAATATCATATAGCAGTTCCTCCAAACTTGCCAATCTGTGTGATAACCAAATGTGGAAATTTCCTAAAGGGCCCACTGTAAGACACTGACAGACTGAAGATGAGACGGAGTATAACAATATTGTTGTTTATGGAGTGGGTCGATAAATGAGACCCTTGATTTAATAGTTGTGGAATGAGGGGTGTAGTGGTTTGCACTGCTGCCTCACAGCATGAAGGTTCCTGACTTGAGATTTGTAGGATCTCCATGCACTTGCACAGGTCCAGAAACATGCACGTTCAGTTGTTCAATTGTTAGTGTCTTTAAATAAATGTGTCTGCTAAACCTAAAGATATACTAATTCACAATAGCAGTCAAAGAAGCCTAGAACATGTAAAGAAATGAGAAGCATCTGCTGCTAAATACAATGACTCTTTTCTGTTGGTTCAGTGCTACTGGATGTATATTCATGACATCTAGAAATGAGGCTTACTTTGTGATAAATTATGTTGCTTTTACAATATTAAAGTAGCACAAAATGTATCATTTTCATTTTAAAATATCAGTTTTAATTTCACTTTGAAGGACTGATGAATTACCTTGATTGGGGTGTCATCTCCCTCTCACAACCTCACACTTGTTCAAACGCCACTCTCCAACAGTTCTTGTCCTGTTTAGTTATAAAACATTCACTTTTAAACTAATACGCTTGTGCTGCAATCTAACATTTTGTCAAAGTATAAGAATAATTTTCCATCTAGATAACAATGCCATAATTACTTTAAAATTCTGTCCTGTACTTTGATTTATGACCATGAAACTACCAACCTGAGTCCAAATGATTCCAAATATTAATTTATTAATAAATAAATAAATATCAGCATAGTGGCATTGTCATGTTATAAGCCTGTAAATGCAGTCTTCTGTCACTTACTGTATTTAAATGTATTTTAACTCACCTTTAAACCCTTTTCTGTTGCAGCCTGTGCTTGTAAGTATAAAGGTACTGAATAATCATAATAAATCATTTTGTGACCTATAGCAAAGTATATGACGTGTAAATGTGATGACAGTGCGAGAAAGCCTATTACTGTTTATTACACTCCATCCTCCCACACATCACACAGTATGCATCGGATTATAAAATATTCTGGTTTACCAACAAAAGAAAAAGAGGATCAGACCCAGACGCGACTTACAGCTTGCCACGAGCCGTAAAAAATCCTCAGTTTATTAGAAGTGTTCTCCATCCCACAACCCAATCCCCCCTCACCCCCACCCCCAGCAGCGGTGTCTCCCCTCACTTCCTGCCTTTCACATCCTTTCCCAAAGCTTACGCTCCCATCCGCCTGGGAGCTGCTCAGACAGAGCGCTGGTAGGATTAAACAAGCTCCCCAGATGCGGATTCCCTGCAACATCTAAACTGCACTGAGCCCATGTGGTAAATATTCATGATGGAGATACTCGAGTGCTCAACAAAAAGGGAGCAGAAATACACATCTCCACACATTTAGATTTTTGAACCCCCCACCCCCCGTACTACCTACACAAAGACGCAGCACACTTATAGACTGCATATAGCACCCACACAAAGGCAAGAGAGCAGAGTGTATATCTGACTATAGTGTGTCTCATCTGTCTGCACAACCTTGTCTGGGAACAGAGAGTTTTCACAGATTCCTGAGAAAGCCACGAACGCCTCCATTTATTTCACAAGAAATCTGCCAAAAAGTAGGAACCAGAGCATGAAATCAAAACACGGTTATATCTGTGAGCCAATATAGCAATGCTCTTTTTAGGAATGTTTTTTGTTTTTTTTTTTAAACCAACTTTGCGACGGAAAAATCAGAGTTTTTATTGGACAGAAGCACTCCTGCTGCGGGGTTTGTAAATGAGATATAATCTAAAACCTGAGCACCATCTCCTCTCTCGTACCTGTGAACCTAAATCCATGGACAAAGTGGCGAGGGAAACTCTCAGGGAAAAATATTTGTCATTGTATGAAGTTGACTCAGAAGGCTCGACGTCCAAAAGCAGGAAAAGAAACAGTTTAGATCACATCCTGTGTGCGAACAGTGGTCTGCAGGCAAACGTGGGGGTATAAAATTAGCTGTGTGTGAGAACTAGAAAGACAGAGGGAGAGAGAGAGACTATGAAAGCCAAACAGATGAAGCAGTGGGAGAGAGCCATAACTGTGAGAGCCCTGGGTGTTTTCCTGTCAAGTATGACGACTCTGTCTACACCAACACAAGCGTGTCATGGTTTGGTCACCGCTGGCTCAGAAGTCTGGCATATTAGGCAAGATCAGAGAATGAAATAGCACATGGAAATTGTACATGAGTTATGGGCAAAAACATTTATTTATGGGTGTGCCTCACACAAGTAATCCAAATAAAATGACTCATTATGCAATAAAACGTAAGTGCAAAATGCCAGGCTGGTGACTGGAAACATTAAAAAGGTGAGGCTGTGATGATGATCTATTACACACAATATGTAAGGAGGAGAAATGAAGACATGAGTGAAAAACAAACTATTAAATTAGAAAAGGCTGAAAGTACACACTTCCACTCTTTCTCCAGCTGTTTAAAATGAGCCTGATGCATAAAAGGAGTCACATTTGATGTTACGTCAGTGCCTGTGATGTAGAGCCACCTTCCCTGAAGAAAATCCAACCAGGCAGGAAAGCTCGCTCTACCACTCCAGGAAAACTCTGAACTCTATGTCCAGAGATGCTGCCGTTTCTGCATCCTGCATGAACAAAATATTACTCTAGTTGAAAATCCCAAAATAAAGGCCAAATTACTCCAAACCAATAACAAAAACCTCAGAACCACTTATCCTGTTTGTGGAGCTGAAGAGGTGTCACTTCACTGTGTCGCGTGTTATTTTCCTTTTATGTCTCATAAAACACACTCAATTTATCAATAATTATTCAAACACATATTTCCACGATATCTAACGAGTTTGTGAATAACATAGCCTGCAAGTTGCACGTCGTGACGTTGACCTATGCTCCTCCCTCTACAGCTGTATCCATACTCCTCCAAACAAAGTCTGTCTGGGACAGGAAGTAAAAGCTCATAGGAAGAACACCCTGCAGACCTAAATCAACAGGATATAGATGATTTACAGGCTAGCGTCCACTGCGCTTATTGGAGAAGTGACCGGCCACGCCTGACATAAAGGTCTCAAACCTCTTTGTATCTTTTTCTTCAAAGGCCTCGCTTCAGCCGATCTACAGGCAGGGCTCTGCGCATGAGTAAACACTGCAATCTAGTCATCAGACAGCAGGGAATTTGAACCCCCCCACTCTACGCCCCCTCCAGGAAGCAGTCTTGTAAATACTGCAGCATGATCCTCTTACATGTAACGGTGCATACAGGAGGTGCAGCCTGAAGGACAAATGGAGCACAGTGTTGCTGAAAATGAGTTTTGTTTGGATCGCCAACAGGCCTGTGAGAATTCAGCCTCGCTCTCCAGCACTGCTGTCACAAATGCCCCAAATCAAACAATATCAAAAACAGGATTTCCTGCTGGATCTCATATTAGCCAGACGCTTGGATTACAGATGCAAAAGCTGTGTTGTATTGTTCTCATCTTTTTTTTCTGTGTGCGTGTGTGTTGCAGAGACCCTGAGGGAAATCATGATTCAAAAAGCTCCCTCTTCAGCCGCTAACAGGAAACTGGCCATTCAGCAGATCATCTCACCCGCTGCTCCAGTCAGCAGACGGACTGATGGATGACAAGTCACGCTCGAGCGGCGACGCCATTGATTTCCTTCTCATACAACCCAAGATTGCTGATTCAAGATAATGTTACACTATAAAAAGCTTTGCTGTGATATTGTGATAATAAATCCAGCAGATGAAGCTGATAAATCAACTCAAGTTACACCAGCAGGTGAGGTTTATTTCCATTGCACTGATTAATTTGCCTGGTCAGGTAAATTCCTCATAGTTAATCACTGAATGCGTACTTCCATTTTTAGTGTGGTATTGACCCTTAAAATAGATTGTAAAGAAAACTGCAAAACTCAGTCCACTGCATAACACATAGTCTTGACAGGCTGGATCTAGATTTCTGATCTAGAAATGCCACAAACGTTAAATCCTGCACATGAAATGACAACAGGACACTGATGATCCTGTGTCTTTGACTGGCTTAAGTCACTGATGCTCTCCTTGACTTTGCCAGTATATCACACTGGAATATTATATGGTGACATTTACAATAGTAATTCAGGCGGTAGAGCAGGCTGTCCATTAATCATAAACCTGGTCCCTAGCCACTCCTGATCACATAAACCTCCTGATGGTAGGTGAACACCTTTCAATGTAAAACACTTAGAAGAAGTGAGTCAAAAATTAGGTTAAGTACTATATAAGTGAGGAGGATTTACCTTAAACCAAATATATTCTGTATACCGTTACTGGGTCTGTAGGGTTCAAGGGGTTAAAATGAGCTTTTCTTCAACACTAATGTTAACATGTGTGCTCCAGGTTTCTTGCATATTTTTAAATGATAAATCTTTGAACTCCAGTTTGTATCCACAGGTAATCACTAACACTACGAGGCTGCCTGCAATGATATGCATTACACACATTCTTTTTTAAAATGTTTAAATTTTCACCTAATCCATCCGTCACCAGTTCAGTGACTGATCACTTTTTATTTTCCTCAAGGCGTTGCAGCCCAGCACGCAATGAAGACTGAGGGAAAGGGTTATTGCAAGAGCAGGTACTCTAAATAAGGGGTCAGCCCTATGTTCCCCGGGTCCTATATTGACATTTAAGGTTAAAGAGAAAAAAAATTCAGAAAATATTTTTGCATAAAATGTAAGAAAATTTTATATTATAGCCTTTTTAGTAGGCAAAGTGTAATGCTGACTAGGCCTAGGCCCCGGGGAACATAGGCCCTGGGGAACATAGGGGTGCTCTCCTAAATAACCTCTTCACATCAAGAGGATAAGGTCCTTCACTTATTTTTTATTTTTTCAATAAACCTTTCCCAGATTGTTGAGGAAAGTACATTCAAGAGGCCACTGAATATAGACTATAGAATATGACACAAATATATAGTGAAAACAATGACTTTTTATATTTGTAGTGTAAACAGGCTATTGTAATTTTTTTTTACATTTAATTAAAATCAAAAAATTTAAAAAGTAACAGCCATTTTAAATGTCATTTTAGTGGTGACACCAGAAATGACTGCTCCATTTTCCCAAAGTACACTTAGTACAAGGTGCTTAGCCACGCTCCAAGTGGGACCCTTCCATGGTAACCCACAGCCAGTAACAATAATCTGTTTGTACAATTAAAGGCACAACAAACAATGGATGTATTATCTTTAACAAGTGAATAACTGCGCTCTGCAAGGTTTTCATGCACACCTTAGAAAGTATGCTCACTGCTAAGTGGTAAGTGGCAAAAATGGTGAGAGCTAGTCCTTGGGCATGCCTGGAGTCAATCAAAACACATCCAATTAAAAGTAAATTTGTTTCTGTTTTTAATTTTACGTAATGCGGACCTAATAAATAAATAAAATGTTGTAAAGTTGTCATGAATGTAAAATCTCAATATGGAGACAATTTTTTTTTTAAAAACCAGGCTACAGCTATATTTATTTCTGTTGAAAGGTTGAACATTTTAACATGGGTGTAAATGGAAATTGGCTCACTTATAAAAATCATTCAAGGAACTGCAACTTTTCTTACTTGTGATTTCAGTGCTGCACCATGTTCTTCAAAAAATTCAGAAGTTCTGTGCAAAGTTCCTGATTTTTTTTTTTTTAGAGTAGCAGACTCCTCTCATGACACTGGCTTTCCAAGGCTTTCATGTGTCGGAGCTCACTGCCAAGCTTGTTGAATTGTGCTGCAAGTTCAACGCTCTCATTTTTAAGGATGTCTATGTGACGTTTGTTGGTAATGTACTTGTCAATCCAGTATTTTGCACTTTCATACTGGTCTTTCAGCTCCTGTACTTTGCATTGGAGATTGTAGTTGTAATCCAGCATTGCCTTGTGTTCGGTTTTCACTCCTGAATACTGGAACCTCATCTTTTCTTCCACCTGAAGTTTTTCTTTCAGCTCCCGAAGCTGTTGCTCAAGACTGACATTCTTCATGAGAAGAGACTGGTTCTGTTCCTGTTGCCTTCTTGTCTTTTGTTCCAACTGTTCTTGTTTTAACAATGCTTGTTGTAATTTCAGAAGTTGGTTTTGGAGCATATAATTCTGCTGAGTCAGAGTTTCATTCTCCATTTTTATACTCTTGTATTTTTCTTCTAATGCCGTCTCATCTGTTAATCTCAAATTTATAGCTACAATTTCTTGTTCGAGAGCTTTTCTGTTTTTGTCCAGGTTCTCCTTCTTCTCTTGTTCCACATGACATTTTTTCTCTAAGGCTGTTTGCATCTGGAGCTTCTTGTCCAGATGTTTGATTCGATTACTGAAGTGTTTTTCTAAGTCTTTCGCTGCATGGTTTGCTTCTTTTAGAGAGTTGTATTTTATTTTTAGGTCTTGCTCATTTGTTAACCCATTGCCTGTTTCTTCCATTTGGTGAGTAAAAATGCTGTTTGGCTGTTGTGCCCCGTCTGTTTCCTCACCATATATCCCCTGCTCATTTTCCATTTGCGCGTACTTTGAAATCTGCGGAAGTTTGAAAAGTTTACACAAAGACATTGTGTTTTTCGCTTTCTTAAAGTGTTTGGCTTTTAAAAGAATGTTAAATCTTTGTGAAGAGAGTGAACTGAAGGTGTGCTCTCAGTATGCAGAAGTGAAATGATGTGTATCATCAAAGATTAAGTGACATCATGTTGTAACCCTTAGCCCCGCCCACATTCTGGCCCCATCACAAGAACACACATGAACTCCATAGAATCCCATCAGGGGTTTGGACAATTGTCAGTGAGGCAACCTGCCATTATTATTTTAATGATTTTGGTTTGAAAAGGTATCTTAAACTGGAATAGACCTTAAAACATTACTAATTTTATATTGGATTATGACTATACAACACTACAAACCAAAGACAATGATGGTGATGATGAAAAAGAAGCTAAAGAATCAGTCTCACACACAGTTTATTGCAGAAAATGATGATGAGCATAAAGCCTCAAAGAGCAGACACTGATATCTGACCACTCAAGCAGCTCAATTATGGAAATCACAATTATTTCAGCCAACACTGAAATCATGATTATTTAGAATGATTATCCATTGGCTTTTGAAACACATGAGGTTTGCTGCACTTACTTTAAAAATGAAATTCCCTTTAATAATCTTTTCCATTAACTTTTGGGATGGAATTCACATGAAAAGGGGAGTGATGGAGGAATGGAATATGAGACTGGCAGGTGAGGTGTGTGTAGTAATGTGAACTCTGGATGTTGGTTTAGACTGTCATAGCTATGGTAACTCTCAAAGGCTTGAATGCAAGTGTACTTCATTTCCCTTTGTTCTTGAAGAGGTTTCCATCCAGAGAACATCATCAATTCAACTTTCTGCCAGCCTGTTGTGGTGATGAAAGTCAAAAGGATAGACCCGCTGTTCACCAGTTGACCAATTTTCCTTCTCCTGTAATCATGAATTGTGGGTGGTGATGAAAAGAAAGAGATTTCAAATACAAGTGACTGAAATTATTTTTCTCTCCAGGGTGGCTGGACTCTCCCTTAGGGATAGCATGAGAAGTTCAGTCACCCAGGAAGAAGCCGAAGTAGAATTGTTGCTCATCCACATCATGAAGAGACAGTGGAGATGGTTTGGGGATCTGGTTAGGATCCTGGGTTCACCAGGAGATGTTTCGGGCATGTCCAACTGGGAGTTGGCCTTAAGGAAGAACTAGAACACACAGATTGTATTTCTTGGCTGGCCTTGGAACACTTTGGTGCCCTCCCAGAGGACGTGGAAGAGTTAGCTAGGGAAAGGGAGGTCTGGGCCTCTCTCTGCTTAGACTGCTACTCCCGTGACCCAAACCAAGGCTGGCCCACCATCATGGCCCAGAACTAGCTAAACATAATAAACTTTAATAAAAAATATTCAGACCAACAAAGTAAATGCTGGTTGAGCTGCTCAAATAATCCCAAAAGGGTTTTGGTCAGAAACATCAGTATGAACTACGATGTGATATTTCTCCAATAATTATGTGTTAAACATAAACAGGAGGAAGGAATCACTCACCTATGAACAAGTGGAGTCCATTACCAAAGCCATGTCACTCATAGCACAAGAAAATATGGCAAAATAATTGTTCTATACTAATTTCATTGTTTTTTTTTTTTTTGTTAGAAACCAAAATTGAAATTGTAATTAAAATCTGATTAATTGTACATCCCCTATAAAGATCTGTTTGTTTTTTCTTGTTATTGTTTGCACAGAAGAATCTGTGTTGCTGGAGGCAGTTTTAATGTCAACTCTCAGGATAACCCGTAGCAGACTTGGTATTCTTAAACACATGCTGGTTTGAGAGTCTTCGCAGTGTCATGGCACCTGTCACAGGGAATACCGACATGGGTCTTTTTAAAATGGCTTTAAACAAAAGGCTGCACCGCACTGAGAACCACAGATAAGAAAGTGTAGGAGGGTTTTTTTTTTTTTTTTTTTTTTGAGGCGGAGGGTGTCACTTTTAAGCGTGCCAAGCTAGCAGCTGTGTGATGGATTTCACAAGCATCCTATCTGGCCATGCATCCCTCTGTGATAAACAAAGAGGATCTTTTGAGGGCATGCCATGGAGGATCACTATTTTTCCATTCATTCAGTTTGCCCTTCCTGCATGTTGTGCATGAGTGCTCACACCCCGTGGTTCTTGAGCTTGCAATCATGCAATTATTGTGTTTGTCAGGAGCCTCATGGGCAGGGAAACTACAGAGAGGCGAAAGTAAACAGTGAAAAAAGAAAAAAACATTTTTCACCAGGTTGTAAGAAAAGCTGCTTACCATTAAAATTTAAGTGACTCCAAAGCTGCATATCACAATATTCAGCAACGTGCGTGACAGAGCTGCATGGTCTGTGCTGGTATCAGCAAGTGCACCATCTTGTCTACACAACACTCAAAATCAGAACATGACAGCACGAAAGCTGAAAGCAACCTCCTATTTAAAATCTGCGGCATTACACAAGCAAATAACAACAGAGATGCCATGTCAGCCTCTCAAGAGGGTCAAAAATGTGGGGATTAGACTGTCATTAATACTGAATCTGGATTATTTCAATCCCGCGGCAGCTCTATGCCTACAGATTACTTCTAAACAAGCCACAGCAGTAAAAGACAATGGCACTTTTTGTTCCTCTAGGACTGACAGTACCGCGCAATAACAAAGAAGGACTCATTTCAAATAGGGTCAGGAGTGATTAGACAATCGGCAGTTCTAACAGCCCACAGAGACACTCAAGATCTCCCAGAATCCAACTGCATTTGTTAGATTATGACCCAACTAACTACAATTTGCCAACTAGTGCAGTTAACTCCTGAAAAAAAGAATGTAAACTGACAATAAAGTATATTGCTTTTTTTAAAAAGTTCCATTACACAGTTTAGCCAATATTGAAAACAGATTTAGTGTAAAGGCAGTATATTGCATCATAAACATGGAACTGTGATAAAAATGGGACCCAATTGTCTACACATTTTCCTAAATCTTTTGATGATAGCTAATTTTAGCTGCCGCGAATGTCGTCATGCCTTTGATGCATAATTTATTAGTTTACTGCTAAAGAAGCCAAAGGTTTTACTCAGAGACATCTGACACCTTTCTAAATAAAGGCATGGGAGCAGATGACAACGTTGTATTGGCAGCAGAATTAGTGCTGTTTATTTTGATACAACTTCAGACCAAAGCTCTGTCCCTCTTTATGGAAAATTAATGGATTATGTTAGTTTGAAATGAGCAACACTTACTGTATTTTCCCATGTTGTGCCTTCAAAAAGGGAGATAAGGGAATAGTATTATCTGCAGCTTTTAAAGAAATTGTTTTTCCAGCATTTTGAGTTTGGAACTGACACCCTTTCATTTAAAATGAACCATATTATTGTGATTTCAAGGGAAGAAAATCAAAAGAAAAATAGAAAGTAGAGAAAATGTAAGGCTTAAGGGGACTGAGAGAGGGAATGCAGATCCGTCAGTGTGAAATGTCCTTGCTCCACAAAAACAAATGACATCAGAGTTGCTGCCAATCAGCTGATGTGATTCACAAAGACCCTGTCAGAATTCACCCCAGCTTTTTATCTAGCCTTATACCTATCAAAATCAGGGAAATGGCTCACCGCAGTCACATCCTGGATTAGTGAAACCAATATGGCTCATCTTATGTTTTAATAAAGACTTACTATTGAATTTGTCATTCCGACAGATTCTGATGGTTTGAGGAGATAAATGAAGACAGCCCGTTCCACTGCATGTAAAAATGTCACTTTGGCAACAGGATTCTGCAAGACAACTCAGCCTAAGTTAATGCCAGATGTAATTAAAGGGGCCAATTCACAGAGAATGAAATTTAAATATAAACATAATTTAATCTCTCAAGTAGATGTGTTAAATTAGATGCATCTTTGTTGGAAATTCAAAACCACCACAAGAAGCAGAGTGGTTGGCACTGCCATAAACTGCCATTTCAAAGGCAGCGATCTCTTTGCAATTTTTATTGAGTGGATTCACAGCTTCTCATTAGAGCACATCAGAATATGAATCTATTGAGTGTGTCTGTAAATGTCAGTAATCAGGACTGCAACCCGTAAATAAGATGCTTTGAAATAAGGGACCCATTAGCAAGTCGTTAAAAAATAGGGAAAAGAAAAAAAAGCAGTTACCTATAAGAGAAAAGCTTGACAGGCACAGTGAATCCAAGAGCCATTTCCAAAGCAAATAAACCCTAGTTGTGTTATTGTTTTGTGTTTTAAAAACCAAAGGGCAAACTGAAATGTCACTAGCTTAACTGAGGTTATGACTTTAACCTAAACCCCTATGTGACCTTGGATTCCCAGGTGACCCGCTAAAACCCATTGCACTGTTGTTTGGACCTCTGCTTTTGCTTCTTTTATTGCATTTACCTTGATCTTTGAGGTTTACCTTGTCCTCAGATTGATGTCACATGAGCCACTGTAGGCCAACAGGTCCCTTTTCTTGGGTGTTTACTTAAACCTGACATAGCTAAGTTTTAACACACGTCAAAGTCATTTCTTTAACACAGTGTCTCACCCTATGTACACATCTATTTTATATTAATTCCCTCATGTAGTCCCATATAGGGTAAAACCTAAATGAAAGGCCACAGAAAAATATGTATTTGTTACACACTATGTATTTAGCTGGATCACAGTGCAGAAATATGCACACACATGCAAAAATGACAATGTTAATGATACCTGAATGGATTTAGCTTGCTGGAGAAAATCTGCCACTGTCCTGAGTGATCTGGAGCAGTGGTAGATTTCCTCTGGTGTTGGAACCACTTCCCTCACAATGAATATTTGATCACTGGACATCTTCATGCCATTTTTTCCCTTTAAAGCAACACAAAGGAACTTTTGCAATGTTTAGCACTTTGAGGTAATTGTCTCTCCAGAGCAGAAGCGTAAAGTGACTTTGCCTGCTTTTTACAAAAAGCAGGAACATCATGTAGCTCCAGAGTACCTGGAGCTACATGACGTCCAGGGTACCTTGAGGGTACCTGGAGCTACATGACACTCCCTAAAAAAAGTAAATATTCCTTCTCACGAAAACTGAAACTCATGGTGTTGCTGTAATTTGCTGCTCTGGCCATCTTCAGCAATAATTCTCACGTCTTTGTGACTTTATGATGTTTATCTTGCCACAGTAATTTTTATTAGCTACAACCTGTAATTATTATTTGAACAAAATCCAGATTAAGAGCTTATTTAGATGGCCGTGATAAAATCATCACATCAGCTCCCTTTTCAGCATTTTAATGATGACATGACTCAGCAGGTGTCCTTTCGTACATAAAACAGATGATTTTACACTAACCTAAAAACCAAAGGCATCATAGCTCACTTTGAGTCTCTACGCAGTTTAACAGCAGATGAGCTAAACCTGTCCCTGTTACAATCCTGCAACGACACTCAGCGTCAAGTTTAGCTCAGAGTTAAGCTTGTGGTTTGGCCTCTACTAAGTCAGCTAAGTTAGATTCACGTTAAACCACACCACAAAAGGGTTGGGGCATTTAAAGAGGTCAAAAGAAAACCAAACGGCTCACCTACTGTTGTAGCACGACAAACTGAACACCATGTTCGATTGTTTCTGAAATACAAACTAAAGAATCTGATTTTATATCATAAAAAAACAGAAGAAGTTCTTAGGGGAAACCCCTTCAGTGTTTGAAGCTGGATGCAAATCTGCAGATGGGCACATACCTGTTTGTCAGATCACCTGCATTAGAATTCAAATATGAGAAAGTATATTTTTTAAGTGTATTACATTTGAATATAGTCTGAAGAACCACAGCGAGCGGTGTCGGCGATTTCAATGCAAACTAAAGATACCGTTTCTTGAACCGAGAAATCATGACAGCAGGTTTTGGGACAGATCACAAATTCGTTGCACACCATCATCAGAGGGGTATCCTCTTTCTAAAGACATCAGACAAGTTTCCTCTACAGTGATATCTGTACTAGATAAAACACCTAAAACAACTTTAAGTGGAGGCTATTGATTAATGAACCCACTTGCTGCTGATTCTTTTTATACATTTCTTGAGCTCTGTTATGTATAAACTCAAAGAATCTCAAGTTGCCCTCTGATGTCTCTTGAAACAGTTAAGCCAGTCTGCATGAGTGTGAAGCTTATAAATCTGTGAAATGAACTTGGGGATTTGGAGACTGACAGAGTTGCATTACTCAACAGGCTTTCATACAGGGACCCAGAGCTCAGCTGCTTTGTAAAACCATTGTTGCTTTTCCTTGGACACACAATCACAATACAGCCCCTTGTGGCACCAGTGCTTTTTGTTTTCAGTTTGTCATTCATTGGACTGCAATAGCAGGACTTCTTGGTTAGGGTTTGGATCAAATATGTTTTAGGAGGTAGTACAACTTGTTGAAATCATTCGCTTTCCTCACAAACCACCGCCACGTGATGAGGTGGGAGGTGACCAAGAGTTCTTTTGACTGAGAGTTATTCTTGTTAAATGCATTTGTGACTGAAAACATATCTATGTCCCTGGTTTCTAGAAAGGTAACTTGGCAACATTTCTCTCTGGTGTTTGAAGTGCACCAAGACACGCTGAACAAGTTGGACACCGAGATATGCTGAATCTCTGAGAGCTGAAACGTGTGCAGCGATTTATTCACTACAAAAGAAAGCCACGTCAAAGTGCAGCTAACATCTAAATCTGCTTTTCTTCATGCTGTTTTATTTTCTGTCGGTGTCTGCAAATGTACAAAATCAGAAGATTACTTGCTTTGACTGACTTGCAGACTGGCATGTGAAAACACATTGAAATTCCAGTTGCAAAAGCTTTAATCTGCATATGTTTTGCTTTGATAGCTGCCATAAATGATTGCTCATAAAGAATTTTGTCTATTAAATGTCTTTACAAAATGAAAATTATATTGGCTAGAGCTCATGTTGCTTCAGCCCTGCTCTTTGTTACTGTACTTCAATCTCTACAAAAAAAAAAGAAACCCAAACACATTTGCTGAAGGAATCAAATGCAACCATCCGGGCATATCCCTGCCATCCCTGACAAACACTGCACGGTCTCTGAGAAAAGATCCAAGCAGCAGCCCCCACTTCCTGCCACCACCACCCCAGCAGGATCTGAAGAAAACCTAATTGGACACATGCAAATGAAAGATATGTTAAGAATCCCTCTTCATTATGGGGGATGCATTTCTACACCAGTAACCATGTTATTTATATAGTAAGTCTTCCATCTTTCCCAACTGCCTGTGGTTGTAGCTGAACTGAACTATACATCCACGCCCTATTTCCTCTCCCTCTGCCCCCTTTCTTTTCATTTCCCCCAAACACTTTCACCCAACCCACCTACAGTTTTTGACAATAACCGATAACAGGCAGAGGAATGCAGGGAGATGAGCAGCCTGAAGCATGTACCAGACCCCACATAGAAATGATAAGTATCAAGCAGGCGGGTGAACCTTCTGCATCACCTCTATCGTGTTTTTGGAGCTCATCAGTGACAGCCATAGTGGGACCCAGTGGTATCGTACTCCCGCAGGCAGATAATGAAAACAATCAAGCAGAGACGTGGGAGTTCTGGCTGTTTTCAAGAAGAAACGCACACAGCGCTGCAAGACCAAATGCTCGCTGGTGAGGCCACACTTGGGAGAGCGCGTCCCGCTCAGGCTAAACATGACGACAGTGAATCCCAACCAGTTTGTTTTTTTTGTTTGTTTTTTGCACCACGAAGGCATCTCTCAGGCTAACCAAGCAGCTAACTAGTACCCTGCCGTGCTCCAGCTGCTGGCGGTGATAGTACAGTAATGCCTCGGTAATAACACAAAGCCTTTCATTTATTTCCTGTTGTAGTTCATCCAAGTCGAACGGGCCTCACTGATGGCTCAGAGCACTGTGGCCAAGGGCCGGATTTGTTTTGTAATGCTTCATTGGATACAACAGAACGCACACGTGCTCTAATAAAGACAACAGCAACACAAAACAAATCTGCATTTTGAGGTAAAGCCAAAGAAAGCCAGAGGTCGTGCATTTGCTGGTTCATCGCAGGCAACCATAAAAGACTGAAAACGAGGGAGTGTCTGAGTGTGCTCAAAGGAAGGCGTTCTCCCTCCTCAGGGACAGCAGATCTGATGATCAAATCCCTTCCTGTCTCCTTGTTGATACCCCCACCCTTTTTTTTTTACCTTTAATATTACTCATGTGTCCCACTAGCCTGTTTAAGAGTGTCAAAACAACAATATAGAGTACATACAGCCGAGGGTGACTGTTCAAGCAAAAAGGAAGGAAGGAAGCAAATTACAGATGACTTCTGTGCGCGCAATACCCCAGAAACGTATCATCAGAACCGTCCCAGCCAACTAAAAGACGAGTGTGACACACAGATTTATGACAACAATGTGTAGCCACATGAGCAGGGAGTTGTGCAATTAAAAATAACAAGAACGTCAGGGACACATGAGGGAGCAAATCCAGCACGTCTTCTACAGCAGTTATGATAGGATGAAAACAACTAGCGACTTTTCAAAGGCTGCCCAGCGTTAAAAATACAAACTGTCTTCTGTCTGATATCCTAAAGAAGAACGAGAGAGAGTGAGAGTGAGGAGTTTAGCAGGAATAAAGTAGACATGTATGAGAACAGCTGCCCGCTGAAAAGGCCGGGCTTACAAAGATACACAATGTGATATTCAGCACCAGGACACACCATTATTATGATTACCTCGATCTCTAACCTCTCTCTTCATAGCCTCGCTCATCTGAGAGCAACAGAGAAAAGAGAAAAAAAAAAGCCTATTTTTTGAAAACCATCAGTGATCTGCTCTCTGTTATCCCACACTGCCGTCTCACTGTGCAAAATGAGGCAGTTCTGAGGCCGAGACAGCAGGAGTAGGCTGTCAGCACTTGCTCGGTTATCTCCACCATTTGTAGCTCGAGCACTACATCTCCAAGACTTGTGGAGCTGTTAACGGTCCCACAGTAAATCAGGACCACTTCCTTCACATCCAAGCTTGTGGCTTTGGAACTGGCTGCAGCTTCTTTTATGGCTTTATGGTCATTTTAATAGGACATTTTGGAGTTAGTTCCTCTCGCTGCGCCACATTTCTTCACAATAAAAGCAGATTTGATTCTTAAAAAAATCTGTTCCAGATTTTAATGAAGATTGGTTTTAAACTTGACCTGGAAAAAATAATCAAAAGGATTATTAATTTGGGTAATACGTTTACATTTGGAGTCATTCTTTTCATGCATAGATGCCAAATACTTCTCTGTTTTCTGTCTTTAAAACAAAACATATATTTTCTATCTTGAGCTAGTTTGACAAAACACAGCTGTTTAGAGTGTTGATGCAAATACACTTTTTAAAATTTCATAGACATAACAACATAAGTCTATATATGTAAATGGACACTAACACTGCCTTGACCTACAACTGTATGAAAAAGAAACACAAATAGAGTAACAAATTTTGATTTTTTTTTATTACTGATTTTTTGCTATGAATTCTTAAAATTAAGGAAAATATTGTTAAATATCATTTTCTGTGTTTGAGTGCGTATGTTCAGGTGAGTTAAGTTAGCTGCATCATCTTAACAGCACATATAATCGTGAAAAGGATTTGACTGTGGTATAAAACCCACAACAGTCACAATGGAAAAACCACACCTGTGATGGTAATTTAAGAGCACACTTTGGTTTAAACATGTCACTGTGGTCAAATTATTTTCAGTATTTTCTAGGGGTTCCAAATAATTTGTCAAGGCCAGTTTCATTAGCTTTTTTTTCTCTGGAAATGAAACTGTTGAACCAAAATTCAAAAACAATAACTGAGTTGTATTTGTCAAAGACTAGTAAATTATTACTTATCAATTTTTTCCTTTGCAGGTTATTTCAGTGACCATTGTAAGGTTTTCTTTCTTTAATGCGAGGGTCCCAACATCTTTGTCCATGTGTGTAACTTCATATCATGCAGTATTTGCCGGAGCTGTGTAGTGGGTAACCCAAATCTGTAACACTGATTTCAAAGAAGAGCAGAGTTAAGATACTAGACGGTTTCAAAAGAGGGTTTTGGCACAGTCTTGCTATAATAATTTTACAAAAGCATGTCCCATATTTTCAATGTTAACATCCAATTTGTGTCATCTTTTTTGAAAAGTCGCATACACCTCCTCTATTAATAATAATAATACTATATCATCAAGCTGAACATATAGCTACTGTTCATTGTTTTCCTGTCACTAGATTTATTTTTGTATCTCTGCTGGCATCAAAGCAGCAGACGATAAGCAAATGCACCATCACTGTAATTGAATGGTGTGGATCTGGAATTATATCTGGCTGAGCACAAAAAAAAAAAAAAAAAAAAAAGCTTTGGCAGCGCTTCGAGGAGTGTTATTGTCAACAGTGTGCCTTCCCAGTGGGAGAACATATTGTATGACCAAATGCTGTCATGGTTAGCAAAATACAGTGCAGAACAGTTTATGTCTATTTGCTTTAAAACCTTGGACATGACCAAAAAAAAAAAACAGAGAGAGAGCATGCACATGGAGTTATGAGCTGTTTTCATTCATAACACCTGGCTGCAAAGTCAAAATGTTCCACAGCACTTGTAGATTACATCTCCACGGCTGAAGGTCGGTGTGACACAGTTGTGTTTTCTTACATGAATGAATCAATTCAATCTTCCTCTAGAGCGCCAGGCGTGTAATACTCTCCACTCAGATGTATTATTGATGACACCCCCTCCTACCGCTGATTTATTTTCTGATGGAAATGTGTGCAATAACACTATAAACTGTGCAGAGCTTCAAAGCAAAGGCGTCGAACTTGTTTGAAGAGTATCATAATGTAGTTAATCAAATGCCAAGGACTTTTCAGCTCTGAGATATGAGAATATCATTGACAGTTTACATCCGGAACATTATCTTTAATCAGTGTTATAACAAGTTTGCCCTTCATAAAATGAGAGGATGCACGTTTGTAACGAGAGTGTCAGCCTATAACAGACAAGTCTTTGTGAACTAAAGATATTAGATTCTTAAGTATTAGCAAAAAAATGAGCTTGGAGAAGCTTTATGCTCTCAGGCAACATCCCCTCATACAGATCTTATAACTAGTATTGCATCTTAAATGCTTTTCTCAGGCCGGAGAAAGACGACAGCAATTCAGATATTCAGTTTTGTTTTTTTATATGTATTTTATAGAACATCAGTGTGATTTTTAACAAATATTTTCAGTTGCATGTATTTTTTGAGTTTTCCACTAAAAACGTGCGACTGAAAGAGAAATTTTAAGGAGGGAAAAAAAAACTTATTTCATCGTCTTATGTTTGGCTGAAGTAGGTTTGTCTTTTTCAAAAAGCTTGTTTCCAGTCAGGTTTCAGAAACACAACTGAATCAGGTGTGACTGGCAAACATATGACTCACAAGACTGATCACATGAACAATCACAACAGCCTCTGGGTCTAGAAAATAAACATGGACAACAACTGCTAACATAAAGAATTACTGAAGACCCCTCTCTATTTAACTCTCCGCTTCTGCACCAAATGTTGCAGCCATATGTCGCCTGCCTGCACCTACACGTTTTATTTAGTTTATCCAGAGCAAAGAGAGAAATACTAAATTACTCACAATTAGCATATTTGATACACAATTAATAAATGAGTCCTCTTTGATGTCTTCCTATAGTGCACATTTATTATGTAAGAATGATAATATTTCCTTATTAGCACCAAATACATAAAACACCAAAGACTAGGCTCCAAAAAGCCAAACTGGATTCCTTCATTTTGTGTTAATGCTTGAGAGTGTCCTCCCGACTACACTGGAGAATCTGACTTTTTCAGTCTCAATACAGACAACCAGGCTTTGCATGTTGGATTATACGTGATACCGATCCAATACCACTGTTGAATCATCGAGCTGCATGCATCATCATGTAGAAGACACATCATGCTTGATTTTAACATTTCTTTTCAAACTAATGTTCATGTTACAAAATAAAACAGATATAAATGTAATGAACAAACTATTTATTATAAAAAGCCACCAGCTGCAATAAATGGTTGTTAACAGTTGTGAACCTTTCTTGAATCTCTTTGTCTTCTCTGCCATGATGCAGCTCTCATCACATTGGCAGGTCATGTGCACCGCCAGTGACATGGGCAGCATACCCTAACATTACATAATTCACAGCAACTCTGTCAATAACTACACACAGATCACTTGCAGTTGACCTCCCCCTGGCCACATGGTGGAGAGAATTCAATAATAATTAATTTGCTCTCTTTTAAGCAAGCTTTGATTACTTAATACCTTAATCTCTACCCATCTTCAGCCAATGTATCATTGTAACCACTGCAAAAACTTCCCTACAGCTGGTTATCTAGAGTTTTGTTTTTACACTTTTGTTTTGATAAAGTTTAGCAGCCAGCATCAGCTCATATTATAGGGCAAGCAAATGACAGCGAAAGGATGAAGAGGGCTTAATGGGGGTGTCTGTGCGAGCAGAAGTTTCAGCTGATGTGCAAAGAAAATGGTAGAGTGTCTCACCATATCAGTGGAAAAACTAAAATCCCAACAGAGCTGTTTGAAAAATCCATCACAATGCAGAAATCAGCACTGAATAATGACAAAAATAGCTGAACTCATATGAATCTTTTATGGAGGTGCCAATGAAAATGTCAATTAAAAACTTCAAATAACTGCAAATACTTCAAGAATTTCAATGAACCTGTCTTAGCACAACCTCTGATGGATCAGTGTGGCCTACAGCAGCTGTTCCCAACTGGCTCCAGGATCCACCATCGTCCTTTTATGACGAGCCGTCACCAAATCATGGAAAATTCCCAAATTTATTTGATGAAAAGAGGGTACAGTTTAAACCTCAGATTTTACAGCATTAACAGTGCTCTCGTGCACAAATGTGAAATAAAAAGACCAACAAATGAGAAGTAGTTCCAAAAAGACTCAAAAATGTTGTAATTAGCTTCAGCTGGATATTAAACAACTGCTGTACAAGTAAAACTATTCAATCACTTAATTAAGCTTTAACCATACATACCACATAACACATTTCGGCAAAGGTTGTTTTTAATAGACCCAGCTGGTATTCTCTTAACAAATACTTGAAATAAATAAGGGCAACAACTGACAAGTCATTCTGAAATATGCAGCTTTACTTTTATCTGAGCAAAGGCCTGCAGCCCACTGAAAACGTGCCTGTGACCTATTTTTAGGTCCTGACCCAACAGTTGAGAATCACTGGTCTACCGTCATAAACACGTGACCATCCTTTTACCTCTGTGGTTTTGGCTAAACCATTTCCTTTCTATTTCACAGAAGCAGCTGTATGATACCACAACATGACAGCAGCTGAACATGCACCCTCCAACACTGACAGGAGTTCAATAAGGTGAAGCATTTCCACAGTTTTAGTCCATTATTTTGTTTCAGACTTCCAGCGTGATCCAGAATGCCTTCAATCATAGTTGTTTACATCATCCCCAACAGCTCTGTTATCATCGTATCTGAGAGTGTTTTATGACGCCTTCCTGTGACACGTCCATCAGCATGAGGAGGATATCAGCTAACCTCCTGACTGTGGGCTCAGTGCTGCATCCAACTCATTTACACACATTCATCACAGTCTCAACAAAGCTTAAACACTATAGAGTCAGAAGTTTAAAAGTACTTGGGATGAAAGGGACTTCACCTCACCATCCAAACCACTTTCAAGCGCCACATAAAAAACTGGCTGCAGGCTGGACACTGAATTAATGCTCATCTCTCTCACTGTGGGCTTTAGTAATGCAACCAGCACATCTGTAATTATCACAAGATACAGAAGCATTCATGTTAAAATAAACCTCGTTACATACAGTATTTTGAATGAACAAAATATCAGGATGGATGATTTCGTTTTGCAAACTAACAGTGGCTGTAAGCCGTCATCTTCAATTATCCCATTGCACTTGTGTGAAAATATTCATTGGGGCTATTTCACAGGCTTCCAACTGCATCATATCATTGAAAGCACAGTGAAAACATTGAGGGACTGACATGATGATCACACTCAAGTCCCTTTGCAGCAGCAGCATTGAAAGAAGGAATAGGAAATGGGCTGCTTTAGTAAGCATCCATTATTCATAAAGCCCAGAACTCCTCCATGTCAACAACCTCTGTAGTGGGGCAGCCAAATCATTATTTCTTCTCTCTCTTTCACCAGCTCTTTAATTCATTTGTTTTGGGGTTATTTTCTCCACCAGATACATCTCAAAATGATCGGCAGCCAATTTCCTTATGTGTATAAACTATAAAACACCCAACATGTACCAAACCGACTGGATTGGATGTCAGGGTGCTAAAAGAATATGACCTGACATTACTACCCCAGTAAAAAGGTGCGGCACAGCAGTAGAGCATTTCACAAGCTGCAACAGAAAAGTTATTGCACGTATTGCACCAAATAAAACTGTCTGACAACACATCCAGAGTAAGTCACAAGATTATGGGAGACCTGGATGCATCTCCCTCCTGGCTTCAGGGCTTATTTTGCTCCGGAAACGGGGAGGATAATCACTCCGTCTGCAATCCAAGCTACTTTTAGAATCAATTTTAGAGCTTTTTTTTTTTTTTTTTTTTTTTTTTTAACATTTTTTGTATCCAAACAATAGCATCAAAATTCAATACAATTCAATACCATTTTACTGATATTGCACAACAAACTAAAGGACTCCGTAATTCCAACAGTTGTAGAGCAGTAAGCTTGAGTTTCACATTACTTGAGTCTTCTTTCATCTCTGTAGATGTTATATATGATAATAAAAATGTGGCTGTGTGCTGGTTATGTTATGTGCATAAAGATGAATGTGTCTCAGATTCACACACACACACACAAACTCAAAAATGAAGCCTTTAAGGAAATCCACAACAGCTGGGTCTCTTTCTTCTTGACTGCCAAACTTGTATTAAATGAGCTTGGAGCCTCGAGGCTGCCACTGTTTTCCATAAATGTGAGTTACTCCAACTAATATTTGTTTTTCCTACTCATTCACTCAATTAATTAAAGTGGGCTAAAACACATTTTATGCCAAAAGGTGGATGTTTGCTTTTCACGTCAGCTGACTAAGGCCATAAAGCACTGGAGTTAATCATTTCTGGACTCCACTCTGCTTTTCATATTTCAACCCACAAAAATAAATAAATAAATAAATCTTTATGTTCAAATCCAATGATTCTGAGCCTGGAATGGCAGGCTCAGAAACGGTACTCGAGCACCGTGTCAAAACTTCTCCACTGGCAACTTTGTGGTGTACTTTGTAAGGCGCTCATGTAACTGACATATATACAATGGAGAGACTATGTGTAGCCTGGGGGGATACATCCATATCACTACTTGTGGAGTGACATCACTCGCTACAGTCCTGAGCTGCATTCTCTTACAACAGTCAGGCCGAGCTAGTGGTTTCCACCTGAAGCAGACTCAGAGGGGGACCATAACACAGTGACAAAATGGAAAATAAATACTTCTGTTGCTCCAAAAATTTTAATAATTTTATGAAACTTTCTGTCAAACTACCAACAACCGTCCTACTCCCTCCTTTCCTCCCTCCCTCCAGGCATTTAGAAAAAGTAAAAGTTGAGTCTGATGTCATTCACATTAAAGATATAACCTGTATTGTAGATGCATCTTTGTAACGATCACTTGCTTTCCTTGACTTCCTCCCCAGTGGCATGTTTTGTTGATGTGACTACCAATTATTTAAGTGAACTGCAGTATCACAGAAGACAAGGTAGCTGTATTGTAGTATTAAGTCTATTTGTGTTTATTCAAATAAAGAAGAGAAAGTTCCAGTGGCTCAAACGTCAATCACTAGGAGACTACCACCCACACAGGCCATTTAGGTAGAGCCTGTCGTCACTTAAACGTTATTTGTGAAAAACTCCTAAGCCCCTTTTTACACTGGTGGTTATCCTGCGTTTAACACCTAAATCTAGAGTGTCACCCGTCCTTTTTACATTAACTGACAAGAGACGGCATGTCGAGCCAGCCTCGTTAAAAACTCGCCTCTGAGGGTACACTTAATTGGGGGCCAGGTCTAACGTAAGCAGAACTGAAGTGGGGTGGCGAGTCATGCTTGGGATTTGTTGATGACGAGATGAGGATGTCCGTGAGCTCCTCATCCTCCGAGCCATGGACGTCATAAATCATTGTATTACAGAACTGTAATCTGCAACTTGCTACTGAAATGACAGAAGTTTTGCAAGAAACAAAACTCAGGACTTAAACTGAGGAGCCTCGGAAAGACGTTCTTTGCATTTAATGAAAATAACAGCAGGAGTGGAAGAGGGTGACTGCTGGTTATATTTGTGCAACATGATTTGGGGGAAGTCCCAACATAAATCCCGTTATTATTTAGCATGGATCCTCCATCTCCTACATCAGCCAACTCTTCCGATGTTGGCGAAGCCAACTCAGCAGACAGCGGGCCGTCATGTTACATAGTGCCACTCGATAATGCCTCCAGAGTTGTCTTCCCACTGCTCAACTCAGCTTCAGGCACCAGGGAGGCAATAATGCACCTCGCATTTACACTGACCGGCGAACGTTAAACACACTCATCCAGGGCTATCAATAGGGTCTAATCTAAAAACACCAAAAGATGCTTGCAGACACATCACTGAGCCACATCTGACTTCCAATGAATATCCTCACATGCCAGATATCCGGAGTCATCAAGGAATCCCCATTGGGGTCACATCGCTGTGAGGAAGGGAATCCCACAGAGCACAGTTGAGACACCACAAACTTTCAAGGAAATGCCACATAAACCATATCATAATATGAAGCAATTAAATGATTTTTTATTTCTTATCCCTGCTCCGTGGAGCTCAACCTTCCACCTACTTCAATACAATTCAAGGGATGATCTAATCCATTTCTTTACATGTTTTTTTTTTTTTTTTTTCTCTTACATTCATGTTCCGATATTTGCTTTGGTAATAAAAGCGATTTAGAGATCAGCTAGGTGACTGAGTCACTGTCAGGTCATGTACTGTGTGACTCCAGTCAGGCTGCAAGTTGGATAGGCTAAGAGAAGCAAATGGACTGCCTTACCACCAGCACCTCTCCCATCCCATCTCCCATTATAAAGAAAAAAAAGAAGAAAAATAAAAATCTAAAAGTGGAAGCAATTAAAAACGTAATGTTGGCATTCCTTTCCCCAAAGAAGACAACTATTAGCAAACAAAGGAATAAAATGCGACGCAGAATTGGCAACATTTCTTCTAGATGAGTAAATAGGGAAAACTATTGTTGCTAACATATGATATAATAATGTTATAATGCTATTTATACACTATGGCGGAAGTTTGTCGTGAATGCTGCCCCCATTTGGTCTGCTGTGCTAACGTTACACAGTATGCCTTTAAATATAAACACACTTATCTTGTCATGTGATGATGAAAGACCCGCCTCTCTTTGCATCTAGAGACACGACCACCATAAATGTCTACTCAGAGTCAAGAAGGTCTGCTTGAGTGGCAGGAAAAAGCAAAAAGTCCTGCAACAGATGGCATGGACGCCTCAGAAGAGCAATTTTAACCTTACAGAGCTAGTCTGGCATTCCACGAACAGACAGAAGGTAACGTGATATGATAAAAGCAGAAGGTCTGAGTATTTGGTGCCTTTTTAAAAGGGTGGTCACATCATGCTATTTTTTTTATTTTTTTTACTGCACTTAAGTTAAATTGTACAAGAAACAGCTATCACGTCTTTCACCTGCCTTTTAGCAGCGAGGTGCCTGAGCGCAACAGATGACATGGTGAGGATGGATGTGTGACGTGGATGGAGGTGTGCTAGAGAGAGAGACAGGACAGGTACTGCAACAGTTTGCACAGCTGTGGTGCCCATGTGTTTCTCAGATGACACACAAAAGGGTGCGTCATCTCACTGAGGTGCTTCATTTTCTGAATTCTACAAAAGGCTCCACGCAGGAAACTATAATTGTTACAACACCCTTAATTCTGCTTTCAAGGCTTTTGTTATGAATCTTTCTCAATAAAACTTCAGGTTTTAAAATAACTAATGCATGTGCACGCCCATCTTCCATCTACTTGGAATTTACTTGCAGTTTATTAGTGCAATTCCCTGGTTAAAAACAGATTGATTTCTTATTTCCTATTACTGCATGACTTCAAATGTGTTTTTTTTTAATTATTAATAATGTATGCACAGTGCCAACATCGACAGGCAGACTGCAAGATTTGCTTTCAGCGCTAGCCGCGAGCACAAACAAGCCTGAGGTTGCAACATGCTGCATCTTAATGCGCTTTACCAGACTTCTAGGAAGACAAGAAACGGGGGAAGAAACAAGCCAAATACAAATGCTCCTTACATCAAAAAGAAGATCTTCTCATAACAATTCCCATGCCTAATTTGTCAGGCTGTCTGCAACGCTGGCTAACGCTACTCCAGCTGCCAAGTGACTGACAAGTTCTGGGTCAGGCCAGGCTCATCCCCGATTATAACAACTTTACACAAATTAGTTTCCACTCAGCCTATGTGACAAAAAAAATGTGTGACTGGAAAACCTGAAAGCAGAGCGCAGTTCGTGTGTTTGTGCTGCTGCAGAGTGTCCTCTCTTTTGAGGCAGCTCAAAGTCTGAACTTAAGTGTTTCAAGGACTTATGGAAGATAGAGCGAGGGCGGGAAAGCCGGGGGATAACCAAAAGGACTGTCAATTTGTGGTTTGTACCAAGAAACTTCAGGTATTCACAAACTGTTCCTTCCCACCACATGCTGAAAGTTTGTTTCACGCAGCCCACCCACACACTATAGCGCACTTCAAAAGCTTTCCAATGTACCACTTTACAGCATTTAAAAACTGAGGCGCAGCATCTTAGAAGTGTTAAACAGCAATTAAATGTATGTGGAGCTCAGCTGCAGAGGAATCGGCACCATTTTATTATGAGATTAAAAATAAACTAGTACAAGCATCCTTCACCTTTACTTCTCTGGTAAACTGCAGCAGTGCGAAACATTTAAAAGTGCATAACATTTGCATATTCCCATTCCTCAGACTTAACAAAACATAAGAGCATAAGATGAAGTGGCCAGGAAATCACTGCGGAAAAACAGAACTCACATAAGACAAACTATTATTAGTGGAAAATTTGAAAAAAAAAACAAATCCTGCGTCTCATTTTGCCTTGATGGAAGCAGACTACAAAAGCAGGTTTGATATGTGCCCTGACACAGACAAGTCAAGTCTCCATCTCCCAGAAGGTCCTTTTGAAGTCCAATTTCTTATTTACAGAAGGCAGTTAACCTCTCCCAATTAAAAGCGTGCCTTCTTTTCTCATTAGCTCATTCTGGAGGCAGCCTTGCTCAACCTGCAGTAATTGGCCCTGTCAGGCCGACTAACAGATTTATTAAAAGTAATTTAGCAACATCTCTGTTTAACAATAACGAGCGTAGCTCCTTGTCCACTTTTTGTAAAGCTCAAAACTTGGCGATACAACTGCTTTTAATCCAAAGAATGTTTCCATACAAGGACAATGTGGACCAAATAAAACATTTGACAGAAAGAGAGTGCAGATTTATTTTCTCTCTTGAATTTGTTTAGGAGCAAGTGTCATTGCTGTTAATGTTCTAAAGGTGACTGGATCAGAATTTTATATTCATGGTCTGATTAGAAGAGTATCATTTATTCCTGTCTCCCTGCAATCTGCAACAAGGATGCTGATCTGGTGCTGACCCTGACCTCAGACCTTTCCTGGTAGAGACCTTGCCTGAAGGGATTAATGCCCTATCTAGTGATTATTACATTTCCACCACTTGTTTTTTTCCCTTTTTTTAAAAGAAAGGACGAAAGTCATTACCAATCAACCAAATACTAAAAGGAGATGCATCTCAAGGCGTAAACCAAACACCTGACCCTCCTTGCGGATCCATCCTGATATCTCAAGTACAAATATAACCTCCATAACACCGACATGTTGGAACTGGCTCAACTGCAGCCCACACAAATACCAAACATGAACAAGCACACGTTTCATCGGGATAGAAGCAGAACACCGAAATGAATGATAAACACGGAGAGCGAGGGGGGGATCGGAACAAAACTCCAAACGCGTGATCCATTAACCTACTTTGACGCACCATGGTTTACTGAAAGTCGTCGAAAGCAAAAGCTCTGAAAGCACATACGATGGAGAACTGGTCTTTAACCACAGATACAATCAATGACATGTTAAATCAGCATGCGCACCTGAAATGAGACGTTCACGTACGGAAGGGGGGGAAAAAACACCACGCGTTGCTGTGCGTAACGGACAGGTAAGACAGGCGTGGATTTGACAGAAATGGATTTGACGCTCCCCGCTCTCTAAATAAATGTCAAGGTGGATATTAAAAGCCAAAGTGGGTTGAAATTAATAATACTGCTCACCTTTGCGGCATCAATATTAAATCCTGCCAGCAGATTGACTTGGAAAAGGCGAGGCGACGCTTTAGCGTTGCCGCCTGTCACCGGGAAGGAGGAGTGACTCCAACACAAGAGAAATGCACAGGAGACACGCCGAGAAGAAGAGAGGGAGACATCAGCTGGTCACAAACCTTATTACAACAGGAAAACGTCCTCCCAACATGCGGCATGCTTAGAGTCGCTTAAATCTGCGGGGTTTCCTGAGTTTTCTCATCTCAGACTTCCAAATCAGAAGAAAAAACATCCTTTTTTTATTTAACTATATATGTACACAAGTAAAATAAAGAAGGACGTGAGTCTACTGATGAAATCATAGGGAACTATCCCAATGAAATAATTAAAGGTGTCATGGTCTGGGAGGATTAATAACAGGTAACCACAGCAGATCTGATCCTTGTCTTTTCTTATCTCTTAACAGAAACCAGGTGTCCCTGATTTTTTTTTTTTTATAGCTCCAGTGACTATGAGGGGAAAAAAAACACACTCTCTTCCTGCATTCTCTGATAAAGCAGCTTTATTTTGCGCCATAAATCACTGAAACCAACTAAGAAAAATAAACTACATGACAGCTCATGTGTGTTAGTTTTCCCTGACATACATAAATGGGTATGGATAGGTGGATGATAGTTTTTTTTCCTCTATCCTTCTCATTTATAGCAATTTTTCTATTTATATTATCTACAAACCATAACTTTTATGTCTTTTTCAAATGATAGGAAGTCCTTCTGCTGCCCTACGTGGTTCAATGATGACACGGTCATGTGATTAGATCATCGTTCCTCTTCCAGTAACTTTTTTAAAGCAATGTAAATGATTAAGTTGGTGAGTTTTATTATCAGTTTTACAACCCAGCAATATCAAGAGCAGGACTTTGGATCCAAGACTTGAAGTCCTGGATCCTTCAAAGTGGATCAGAGGAGCTGGAACCTTTTGAAATATGTGCTAAAGTTGAACTGACCCCTTTCAGCATCCACTGCTGATGGCAGCTCTTCAAAACAGATCTGTTACTCCTCGTTCAGACACACAATATGATTTTCTTGTACAGTCTGACACCAGGCTTGACTAAGCTGTTACATTTAGAGGGAAAGCAGTGTCCCTGCTATGACAACCAGCTCTTTCCTTTCCTGTCAAGCCAAAGTTCACAGTCGTAAACAAGAGATTTTATGACCATTTCACTCCACCCGGGAGACGTACACTCACACAGGACCTTAAGAGGACCTAAGACTGCATCAGCTGTTTCACAGAAGAGACGGTGGGATTTCCATCTGACTAACTGGAATAAGCAATAATGCCATCCACGACGAAGACTCTGTATTTCGTGTCCAGCGGGCTGGTTACTGCCATATCTGTTGGACTGGTGGGGTTCGCCATGTCACAAAACTGGTCCAGTACAACCATGGAGTGTGCCAGTGCTGGAAGTGACTTGTTCAATGGAACTGCAAGGATCATGTTGGGCCTTTTTCAGGGGACGTTAACCAGAGATTCCTGTCCTGGTTTTGGAGCTCAAAACCAATTTGATGGTAACTTTTACATGAATCAGTCTGTTCTGCGCACTTTTCAGGTTTTAAAATATTTGTGTATGATTTCCTGCTCCATAGTAAAACTACACACTATTTAACAACATCAAGAGCTGCATCTGTTTCTCTGTTAAGAAAATAAGGTTATGTTTGTGGCTAAAGGCAGTTAGATTTAATTTTTTAGAGATCCACATGGTACCATTGAAGAGGCAGGTGTTTTTAAACACTCACACTCGAACACACAGATTCTTCAAACATATGAAACAGTACATGTAAATTGTGAGATCTTATATAATCACAATACTCTACAAACGTGTTTGTGTGTGTAATTGTTTATGTGTGCAGTGATTCCTACGTTGACGGAAACAGAAGTGGCTCCTCTGGTCCTGCATGGTTTGGTTGTGTGCCTGTTGGTCTTTTGCCTGCTGTTTTCTGTCGGCAGCATCCTCATCTCCCTCTACAACAGTGTCAGTAACCCATATGAGACCTACATGGGGCCTGTTGGAGTCTACACCTGCAGCTCTCTCAGCGGTAAGCGTGGGCCAACCCAGAAGCAAACACAGGTGGAAACATCTGTTGCGTCTGCATTGATGCTAGGAGGTAAATTCTGTCTCTCTCTGATTTGCAGCAGCGCTAATTGTACTTTTCTTCCTGCAGCATGTGTGTCTGTGGTGGCCCTCATCATATTTGTGCTGAACGTTCATGTGACCAACATGGCAGAGGATTTGGTTCCTGCCATCATTGATGGAATCTCAGTAGACCTGAGGAACAAATCTTCAGTGATGGACCTCGGATATTACCTGCTCATCCCCTACACAGTCCTGTCCCTGTGTACCGTTGCCTTGATCTACATGTATGATCATGGAGCCTACACCCGACGGCGAGAGCAGGAGAGGCCAACAGAGGATTCTCCCAAGGACATCATAATGTATTAGTGTCATGGCGACGACAGAGTCAGTCATTTGTCACACTGACAGAGTACTCAAGACTTTCTGAGGAAATTTGTTGCTGTGGAATATATGGATATTTGGTACGGGGGTTTTAGAGAAAAAAAATATATGATAACATACATGCAAATAACAGCAGAGTCATTTCAGAGTTTTAACAGGATTTGGGAAGAACATTCAGACACAAATCAGTTTTAGTTAATGGCTTTTTGAATCAAATCTACCTTCTTCTTATTCTATTTATTCTGTATATGAGCAATGTAACGCTTCTTGTCTTGTTATGATAAGATTTTAGCTTATTTTCACCTGCAAACTAAGAGACAAAACATGCTGGAACTCAATGACTATAAAGTGTTTTTGTGTATGAAAACATGTTTTGCATAAACAGTCTGCATATAACAAATATAATCAGATAGGATTCAGATTATTCCTTTTATTTAAAAAGACGGTTTGCAGCTGCTATGTGTATTTGTACAGTTTGATGTCGCAGATTTTCTGAAAGAATGGAGCACATGAAGCATCGTGATTTATCAGGATAAATCTAATAGTTATGTTTTATAACGGAGGAAAAGAGGAAAAAACATCCACTGATGTCTGCCGCCCCCTGTCGTTCACCTTGTGTAAATGCAAAAAGACGCTTCAACATTTGAAGTCAATGCCTGAAAAATGCTTCATGTAGGAATAAAGGAAATTTTTCTGTCACTACTTTTTTCCAGCCACTTTATAGAACTGGAATAATAATTTGAAAAGGCTTCTATTATATCTTTGTCAAATAAGAGATGGACAGCAAATTATTAGTTATCATCAAACTTGCATCCCTGGGAAGAAGCAACAAAACAGAGACAGTAGAGGAAATCATACATGCTCCGGAGATGGAAAAATCCAGATTTTACCAGAGTAGATCTGTCATGTGAACTCCACCAGATATCACAAAGTTCTGCATCACTTCCTTGCTCTTTTACATCTCATTATCTAAGAGCTGAGAATCTCTGGATGCTTGTTAATGGCAGAGTTCACTTAAAACATCATAAAACAATATTGAAGTTATAACATGCTAGGACTATCAGTATGTCCATTTAGGTAATTATTAATCAGTTTCAGATGCTTTTTTGGGGGGAGGAGGGGTTGGAAGTGACAACAGGGAGACATGAGAGATAACAGGAAGACAACTTTATAAAAGGGAATGGTTTTGGAGATGGAAACCAAAGACCTTTCCTCTCATTTCTTTTATTGTACCTCCCAGTTAATAATTTGTTAGTTTAACATTTTGTTTGTGTCATTTTCAACACTAGCCAGTTACTCCAAGATGGAAAAAAAAAATACCATTGTCAAACTTTTAGAAAATCTCCAACAGACTCTTCTGGAGAAGTGATAGCAAACATCATCCAGCATGACTGGTTTGGTGGTAGGTCAGTAAGTGTTTTCTGGGATGACGTGTATTTATGCTTCAATCCTGACTCTTAGATGTCCCAGTGTTAGATTTTCTGCAGGCTCAGTGAGCCCAAGATTCCTCCTGGTCCAGGACAAAGCCCGGCCTCATGTGGTCAGAGTGTGTAAGCAGTTTCTGGATAACAAAAGCACTAACACCATGGACTGACCCCACAACCCTCCACGTCTGAATCTAACTGACAATCTCTGGGGGCATCTGAAACGAACGTGCCACAAACTGTCCATGAGCTCACTGATGTGATGATCCAGGTCTGGGAGGGGAGCCTGAGGACCACGAAGGCCATAAACACTGTTGTGCTACATTATGATTTCACATGCGACTTTTAGTTGAATTTTCAGTGTGATTTTGAATCCAGGGCTTACTGAGTTAATAATTTTGGTTTCCACTGACTTTTCTTACATAATTTTGTTCTCAGTACATTAAACATTTGACATCAGTAGAGATTTGCACCATGAATAACTTTGTTTAGATGTTACACTACAGTTATTAAGGCCTGTGAGAAATTAAATAAAAGCTTGAATAGTTTGGGTTACTTGTCCCCTTTGAGAAAAGTGTCTCAGCAGAATAGTAGTCAACGCTGGCTTTGCTTTATTTCATGATGCAACACTTCTGTCACGATGGAGGTGACCTCACATCCCTGATGGGGGATTTTGAACCCTCATGTAAATCTGCACCATCCAACATGTTCACCAAGAAGAACAGCGTTAAATCATCCAGCAGAGTTCCAGACATTTGTGAAATCAGAGCTCAGGTGCAATGAAGCTCTTTTGGCAGTAGATGAGGGTGAATCATCAACATGAAGCTTTATACGTTCCCCCTTTAATTACCATATAATTTATTATCTACAAAAAAATTATTCACATGTACTTTACTCTCTGGCTGGAGTAATATTTTCTGAATCACCAATGTGGAAATTTTACCAGTTCAAGGCTCATGATAGAAGCATTGTTTAAGGTGAGCCCTTTCAACTCTGGTGATGCATTGCATCTTAACTGTATCTTCTTCCAACTTGGAAAAGCCTTGATGAGCGATGGAGCTCTATTACAGATTCGTTTAATCTATTTCAAAGATTTAAAAAAAAGAAAGACACAACCACTGCTGACAAATACAATCATGGAGACAAATTTGCTGATTTTGTGGAAGCTCAGATAGATCTCAGTTGGTCTCTATTGTCTCTGGGATCTTCAGACAGATTCACAGCTGTGATTCACATGGCTGTGTTGACATTAGAGCAAGGTCGGGGTGTCCTGTTACCTTTTCCCGCGTCCCATCACTCAGGGCCTGAAGTCTGTTTGGACATGCCCTTTCCAGCTCCTCTGAGTCCTGCAACGCCTTCTACCTGCCTTCAAAAGAACCACTCTTCCTTCAAGTTTCACACTTCAAGGTACCTGTGGAAGGATGCAGCAATTTTCTTTGTTGTCATTGGTGTGCTTATGTATTAAGTTTCTGGAAATGGCTGCTTTCTAGAATGAATCAAAGACGTTTCGGCCTTGTTAGGGGAGAAGAAAATCCTGCATGTCTTTTGAGGTTCAGGAAAGCTGGTCCCTGTTCAAAGTCCAGCTTTCCCGACTTGTCAAACACATTTTTGTTTGTGTTTATTGAACAAAAAGAATCAGTCATAAATTGGTCAGTATTTAGATGTTAACACTGCAGATAAATCCCACGTCACGCTGGGAGAAGCTGTGTACTCCAGAAAAGCCATGTCGAAGCACGTTTCAGTGCAAACTCACCTGCTGTGACATTGATAAGCCCTTCACACAGCCGCAGGGATTTACCAGCTGTGAAACTGTTTTCTTTCTATTCTTTCCTTTTAAAATTCATCTTTTATCCAATCTGACCGCTCCAGCTAGTCTGTACCAAACTAAATGATGAAAGTTGTTTTTATTCCAGTCAGCTGGCACATGGAACTGAATAAACAAACTCTCGCAGTGGTGGACCTACGCGTACTCATGTGCTGTATGTACCATCACTTATCACACTTTACTCATGATAAGAAATAAAGAGCAGCAGTAAAAGCAATTTAAGCTGATATAGGATTCCCCAGTTCTGAACATGAACCACTGCTTCCAAAGGAGATATTTAACTGTATCTATATCCAATCTGCTCCCGTGTGCTCCAAGGTGTGGAATGACTGAATCACTCCCTCTTGTCGCTTGCAGAGCAAACATTGATTGAACAAAATCAGAGAGGTGCAGTAATCTCTTCCTGTCTGCATGCTCGCTGCCTCAGAGCTCCTTGGGATGGAGAAACCGAGGGATTATACAGGAGCCCAGAGCACTGACCACTCACTCTGCGTGATAGGATTAAAGCGGAAACTTTTGTACCTATGAAACACTATCCTTCCAGGTCCCGCATCACAGAGGCCTGTGAAACGGACACCTCTAGCTGCAGGGCAGTGGGGACACACATTCAGCCATGGAGGGTCCACAGCGGCGAGGTGAAGTGGGTGGGGGGAGGGGTGTGGCTGTGGTTTAGTATAAGTGAGAAGTGTATGCAGGTACATGAATTATAAAACATATGTCTTCAGCACCTGCAGAGAAACTGCTTGGTTTACTGATACATTTTTCCATTGATCCATTATCTATACTTATTCCTTGTGCTTAATCTAAACCACACACTGTCACGCTCACTTTTATGAGCAATTTAGAAACACTTATTGACCTGACATGCATGTTTTTGAACTGTGGGAGGAAGTGCTCAGAGAAAACTCACACAGGAACAGGGGGAGCATACAAACCAGGAACCTTCTTGCTGTCAGGTAACTGTGCCACTATGTTGACCTTACACTGAGCCAGTGTTATAAAAATAGAATAAAATCTCTTGGTACCAAAAAAAAAAAAAAAAAGATTTCACTGAATGTATTTATTACACGTGTGGAACCTTTCCCCTCTCTATGGCAGCAGGATGGGTGTGTATCTCTAACGTTCTGTCTCCTTGTGTCATTTTTCGATGAGGTCATGAACATTTATAGCTTTGTTGCTCCTCTGATTGAACATCACGCCTTAGCAACCACCTAAAACACACTAACTCATTTATATATTTTAGTTTGAAGCATCTGTCCTCTATAATGTATATTGATTTATTGTACACGTTGATAGTCCTGTGTATAAACTGTAGAAAAACAGATTGTATTGTGCTTTTCTGTTGTTATTGACCATTTGAAATACTTCACAGTGTAGGAGTGTATTCAGTCATTGAGATACGTTCAGAAACCTTTTTTTTTAACTGAACTGAATGTAACTAAATAACACTTCATAAGTCCCCACAGTGAAATGATATTGGTGTCTAAACTGAGGATAAGTAAATATTGTTTGGAAGGTTTAAACCGCAGCAAAACTAGAGGTGTGTTTGTTATGAATCAACTGTGATGTGTGAACTTAGCAACCATTGAGCTGATGATGTCATATGCAGCATCAGCAGATAACACAGGTGAACTGGGAGCGGTCTCTTTTCCACCATACTTTTGATTTCAGTGTTGAGCTTCCTTTTGTTTACTTCCTTTATTTTCTTCAGATTTATAGGAAAGAGGCCAGTAAAGCATTTCTTATGTGAGTATGGAGCTGATAAATGTTCATCAAAAGTAACTATTACTGAGATTACAGAAATCCAGCTCTCTGTCCAGTTTGAAAACAATGAAGAAGGAGGAGTGGAAGAACACAAAGCTACCTAGCGGACCAGACACATTTTTCTTATAGTCCCCGTCAACTCGATGCATAGTTATTTCAGCTACGGTTCATTTTCATAAATCACCCACATGCTTACAATTGCACTGTACATCTGTTTTTACCAAGCAGTACAGTCCCTCCTCTTTTTCTCTCTCTGCTCTGTCTGCATGTCCCCGTCATGATCAAAGGGAGATACGGTTTACACTTTTCCTTCCTTTGGTTCTGTTTTGTTTCTGTGGCACATCTTCATTATTTGAGAATTGTTTGGGCTTTGGACAGCTAAATTAACTGTTCCCATTTGTAAACAACGCTGTCATCGTTAGTTGCTCATTATTTCAATTTGTAAAAAAAAAAAAAAGGAAATACCAAAATTAGAAAAAAATTCCTTCAAGCCATAAAGCTTCAAAAAATGTGTCTTAACATAAAACTATAATCTTTAGCAAAGAAGAAAAAACACAGCACAAAAGAATTCAGTTACATTTTGAAGATCTTTATGTTTGAAACATCTAAAAGAAACTTAGCCTTGTTCCTTTTAACTGCTGATTGTTTTATTGAAGTTTTATGAAATTAAGTTTTATTTTAAAGCTAAATATTAGTTTACATGTTTGCTTATGTGTCCATACATCTCGTTCTCACACTCACCTTGCAGACTTACACTGAATGTTTGGCAGGCTCCTTACTTATCTCCACCATTAATCTTAATTTGTCAGTGAAGGCTGAGGTGAAAGAGAGGGAGGAAGAGAAGGAGGAGGAGGAGGAGGAGGAGGAGGAGGAGGAGGAGGAGGAGGAGGAGGAGGAGGAGGAGGAGG
>JAOWBL010000011.1:7743500-7800364 GCA_028564865.1 Zenarchopterus dispar | reverse complement strand
TATATATCGGTGTGTGTGTGTGTTCTTGCATTTATTTGGTTGATTTTTTTTAGCTAGTTTAAAGCTTTAACTGTGTTCTGCCAACAAAATTCAGATGAAAATCAGCTTTCAATTAACAAAATCTCCAATTGCGAACAGTTTTTTTCCCATACCACACTGCTTTCTCAAATACAATAAAGCAGTACAAGAAAGGCAGTTCCAGTGTGAGAATATTAACTATGTGTTTACTGTAAATGTATATGCAATGATGAAGTGCTGCAACCTGCCCAGCAGAGGTCCTCATTCTTTGTTTTCTCCTCAAGCAGAAACCAAACACCTCCCCATACCAAAGCAGTGTGCAGTCAGAGGATCCTGAGACATAATAAAACCGGAGATGTATGGGAACCTTCGAGGCTGAAATGTCTGCAGTGATTTATCTCAGCGTGAATTCCCAGGTTCGACTCAGACATGCCTGCATGTGAAGAGTTAGACGTGAGATACAGGTGACAGAAACTATAAAATATGGCAACATAAAAGTGCATTCTGTCAAATGGGTCAAGTATCATATGGGTAACACATACTGTACCATGCAGAGAAACCCCAGTGGTCCTGGAACAGTGCCTAAACCTTGATACTGGGACTATTAGCTCACTTTGTTCTGACAAAGATGCTAATTTCACCCAGTAAAGAAGTCTGTGGATAACCTGAGCAACCGAACAATCCAGTAGATGATTCCAAGCATTATTCCTTGAATTTTTCAAAAGCTTTTTAATCCTTTAAGTGTGACACAAACACTTAACAAAGGAATGCTTCTTCCAAGAAGAGGGGTTCCATTTGCCATCAGATGTCAAACTAATCAGCTCAAAATGTTCAAGAGCTGGTGCGCTCTCAAAGGGCTCATCGTCATGAATGACAAAGCCAGAGTGTGTGAGCTGGACACAGAGGGAAACAAGGCTACAACTGTGAGTGGAGTAAACAACATCCAACAACAAACATACACAGGGGAATACACTGATACTAATATACTGACTGTTTCTGGCTGCCAACAAACTGAAGGCAACACAAGAAATATTTCCTTTTGTTTAAAAAAAATATCTGAAATCCTAAGCTGTTATATTCTTGCATTTAGAGCAAAATCCTCTGGTTATCACCAGTTAATCAATAAAGAGAAAAACCCCGATCAGCAAAGCTGTAACCATTTTTGAAGAGAATTAAAATCAGTAACATTAAAATTAAAACATTTCCCTGTTTGATTGCTTATATTAAGATAATTATTTTATGACAAGTTTTAAGACACAATTTGTTTGGATCATAACAGTAAGAAATGATCAAAAATAAGTACAACTTCAGACCAGAAATTTCAAGACTGGACAAAACAAGATTCATTTTGCCAAAATATTTGTATCTCTCTCTCTCTCTCTTTTTTTTTTTTTGTCTTACTAAAAAAATATCTTTAGAAATTACAATATTTCACAAATCAAGCAATGAAAAATATAAAGAAATCATTCTGTAAGAATTTGTTAAATTCAAAATACAGGTAATTTGTAGATGATCGAAAACCTAGTCTGTATGTGAACCTGAGGTAAAAATTTCAGAGTAATACAAAAACTAATTTTAAAAAATCAAATGCTTTTTAAAGATGAGCAAAAAATTGTAGATTTTTTTTTCAAACCACTATCCAGAGATAAAATCTTAACTAATAGCTAGTTAGTTACTTGCATTTACGAGGATGATTTTTGATATTGAAACTTTTGTCAGATATCGTTTTCATTGTGCAAAGAAGCGATTTCATAGAAACAGATTTGGATAAATGCACAATGAATAAATGGCATCAAACGACCCTTTCTCTGCCGGTTACTTTTTAACTGTATTTCATTTGTTTTAATCTCTGTTTCACTATTCTACACAAAAATGCATGACAGCAAACAGAAAGTTCAGACATTCACCAGTTCACCGAGTCAAACTCAGGGTTCAGTGTCGGTCGGCCACAAGGGTGATGATGAGTTTGTAAATCTCGTCCCACATGTGGATCTCTAGTACTGTTTACAGTAAATAAGAGTCTATCCTGACATGCAGGTGCTCTTCCCACTAACTGTAGCGGTGGAAAAGTGAGGCAGGAAACAACCTTGTAAGGTGAATGTAAATATCCACTCAGTGCAACAAGTGATGTTGAGGAAGATTTCTAATTTCTCCTCATCTGAGCTTGGGCCTCCATTTATATGGAGGTATTTATTCTCTTATCAGAATCAAAAGTATTATTTTTGTTAGATACAGACTTTCGCCTCAGAATCTCTGACTCTACGTTCCTTTTTAAAAGATTTACATTGATATGGCCTTTCATTAGGAAGCATCAGTGTGCGCCTGATCAGTCTTTTATGCCGGATTCAAGCCACAGCTGTGCTGTTACAATAGCAGCATTATCTCTGACAGCTGTACCTTTTTTTTAAATATTTTTATGACTTTTTCTTCTCTTTCATAACTTGGCTTCTAATAAAGTCCGCATGTAGGCAGTTTGATCTTAACAAAAAAAAAAAAAATCAATCAATAAATAAAACAGTAGAACAATCATGGGGGGCTTTCAGTCACCTGCAGTCAAAAACAGAAGTGATTAATTCAATTACATCCATGAGTAGCGCGATTCATGGAGTGATCTTTTTAAACAGCTACGTGTCTCAGTGGTCTGTCCATGCACTTTAGCAGGTGGCTCTTTTCATTAAATCTAAACTTCTGATGACTGTGCTCTTCATTAAAAACATTGCTGTAATATGGGCCTGAGATGATTGCCCCCGCAGCGGTTAAACATAGTGATTGGACGAAGCCTGCACTTCTGTGTAATGAGAGAAGTCAATAGAGCTGGGGCTATTATGCTGTCAGCGCTCGTACCATTACACACCATTAAAAACAGCTCAACTCTCTGATTCATCCTCATTATATTTATTGGATAGATGGCCTGTTCTAATTGCAGGAGCCATCCAAGGCTCGCACAGTTCAACATGTGTCACCATTGCATTGCTCTGCAGGAAACCTTGCTAACTGAATCCTAAATACTGAAGAATTGATCAACTTGATTTCTATTTATTGAAGATAAAGACCTGGATTCATGATGCATTGACATTTTTGAACCTGAAAATCAGAGGATCTGAAGAACACATGGGGTTTTCACAGAATAAAACAACCTGTAAACTTGGTCATTAGTGTGTGATCGATGCAAGCTCCCAGTGTTGACATACAGGCAGAAGGAGGCATGCCTGCCTTATTTACCAGATCAGAAATGAACCACTTGTCACTCCCCTTTCTTTGCGTTGTTTCTAGAGTACAATAGGTCCATGTTTGACACTTCTAAATACGGACTACACAGGCTACTGCTTCTAAGAAGGGGATTTACAAAATAATACACCCCTACAGCCGCTGAGTCCTGACAGATAAGGCATCTTCAGTCTGCTCATTTGTGAAGTTCATTTCTGTGTAATCTTATTCAAATGGATCGTGAGGAGGCGTCTGAGCAGCTCACTAGTATGCAGATGGAGGTCAGAGGAGCACGCCCCGCAGGACATGTCCTCTGGGAGCTCTCCCCTCTTGCTCTGAATCCCCTGTAGGTCTGTAGACATGTCATGGCCCATCACCTCGCAGACACATAGGTTCCTGGCCGGGATCGTCCACTAGACTGGCAGACTACCTTGATAGCTGTTCACCGCTCACCCCCCCACCCCTCCTCCAGCCCCCATTGTGATTTAACTGCTGGTCACAAGAACCATTAGCATAATGATAAGAGATAGTGACACCTCTCTTTGAATTCTACCAGGTAGTCAGAGAGAAGTGGGATAATTACACAATTTATTCAGGGAGGGGCACTGACAGTTGCACAAAGCTATCTGGCCATGGCCCGACCCACCTAATTAAGATGGTATGCCATCAATCTTGATGTCCCTGTCAGTGCCTTGGTCCCCGGCAGTTAAAAAGTAAATAAAAAAGTGTGTTCCCCAACACTTTAACAATCATTCAGCTTTACGGAGTGTCTGGTTGAACAAAGGTTTACAGAAAACTGCACTTTAACAAAGAAAAAGGGAACAGTTGGCTTTCAAACTTTTTAAATCACAAGATATCTGCAATACTGGACTGTTGAGCAGGACGTGGTAAAATATCATGAAAGTGACCAAATTTCTCTCACTTTTACAAAAACAAGACTAGGATTGTGCTATAAATAAAGCATTTTTTCTCCATGTAGTACCTTATATTAGCAGGATGCATCATGGCCCGATCCACAGTGATTTCTCAGTGGTAAAAATGTCGACATCGGTCCGCACTGTCCTCACTGTGTTTCTCCTAAAGATAAATGTAAGTCAGTCCAGGGACATGAAAAGACCAAGTACTTAACAGAATAACGAGCACACCTCCCTAGTTGCTGAAGTGAATACAGTCCAACTCTTGATTGTGCCCCTTGTGTATCACATCTCACTATCTCAGGCTTGTCAAAACCTATTTTCTCTGATACTGAATAAAAAAAGGCCTCTTTGTCAAGTGGGGGCATGTCAACACACTTCTGTGGATGATGTTGGCCTCTCAGCTGTGCTGTCAGCATTAGTGTTGAGTGGATATACACAGCAGCGCATGCAAACGTGCATGCGTGTATCACGGATTATGTCAGGGTGCAGGAATGCCAGTGCATGACAAAGGAGAGCAGATTGTTAGATGAGTCACTTGAGCAAGCAGTGTGTGTGTGTGTGTGTGTGTGTGTGTGTGTTTGTGTGTGTGTGCGTGCGTGCGTGTGTGTTTGGGGGGGGGGGGGGGGGTTACTTGTTGTTTTCAGCTAAACTCCTGGCAGTGTAAACTGTGATCGCAGCTCAGAGCGTGAACCTGGAACCTCGTCTCCCCAGACAGGGTGTACGTCGTGTGTTTATAGTTGACACACAAGCTGTTTGGGGTTGATAGACTCCAATACCAGAGTCAACACACTTGCTGTGTGCTGATGTTTGTTTGAAGTCTCTTCTGCCAAACAAGCGTCTCTTTTCTGTTTCTTGGATTGCTGCAGCACATGCCAAGCTGTGAATATAATCCCCCCTGCACCCAGTGGAGATTACTCCAACTCATTTGTTGAAAGTATCAAAGGGGAACAATGCTTTTTTTTTAAATGTGTGTTATGATGTGTAGAAAGAATTAAAAGAATGGCAGAAATTAATAACATTTAAAGTTAATTGTGGTGTTATTACATTCTTATGGGAATGATCATCTTATCATAGCCTTCAGTCTCGTTTATTAAAGCCTTTTGAAAGTGCTGCTTCTCTTTCCCTCCTCTTTAGGATGATAGCAACAGTCTCAGAAGTGAGCCAGGGCCTTGAAGTGCAGGCTGGGATTAAGGGCAAACACAAAAGCAGCATTTGAAGGGGGCATGCCTGTCCCCATTGAAAGGCTATCATTTAGAGCCTTCAGCACAGATCATCTGAGGCTTACATGGTGAAAACTTGGTTAAATGTTGATTAAGCCCATTATTTGACTCTCTGTGAGGGGTACGTTTGATGGTTTGGGCCAAGGAGGGTTCCAGGGGTCTCTGAGGCTCAGTCTGTCTCCCTGCTCCTGTCTCTCTATTGGTATGCATGCCTCATAATAGAGACAGGAGGCAGGGGGTCTCATTAGGGGCCACGGGGGGAGCACTGTTTTGGGAGGGAGCACTCTATGAATTCCTTGGGGCAGATGCACTATCATCACAGAGTAGCATGGCTGAATAAAGCAATGTGCCCTTGTTTGCTTTTCTGTGGCCAAACTCAGCTCTGGACCAAAATGTGCAATAAGTCCAGAAGAGCTCCAGGTGGCCTGCGTCTTTTAACAAAAGGAACTTCATCTGAACGTAACACTCAAACTGAGAGATGGCTTCCTTTTAGATCTACAAGCACTGACTGACGCACGCGTCACAGATTAGTATTTCTAGGATCCCCTGAGAACCAAATGATGTCCTCACTTCCGTCTCGCCACCAAAGGACTATGCTGGTGCTGGTAAAACAGATTCCCTCTGGGCAGCTACTTCCTCTGTTGTCTGTCATCACTTCCTGTCTGTGATGAGCAGGTAATGACAGCATGCAGGTGTTGCAAGGCGGGTGGTATCTCTGCAAAGCGTTTGAGACAACAGGGAAAAAAAAACTCCACAAGAGATGCAGGAAGTAGAGTTCAAATGCACAATTACCACATTCAAAAGTCAACATGGTGCCTGAAGCGGACTAAAATGATTAGACATTGGCCGTTATTTAGATATTTGTTCTGCTGCACTGCACCCAAAAATTGATGTTCCATGAGCCTTGGATATTGTTTTCATAAGGTCATGGTTTGGAATTTCATGAAGGTGATGAATGGTTGCAGATTTACTGGAGTTTACGAGTAAGCCTTTTACCGTACTGAAATTATCCAACAATATTGTCAAATCCATCCAGTTTCTTTAAATATTTTGTTTGTCAGGCCAGGTAGACCTATAACAAAACATCAGCCTGGTTGGACTTTCTTTCCTGGCTTCCCAGCAGTGTGTAAAACCCACTGACATGGTTTGTTATGACAAAGGTCATGGATAAAGGATGATCTGCCCACAGTTCCCTAATGTGAGAACAAAGACTTTGTCAAACTATATTCCAGCAATGGAGTGAGCAGGGGATACGTTACACTGTTTTGGGGATAGGTTTTCCAGACAGAGCGATGTGAAGACAGGTCCCGGCCGTGGATTTACTGGGACTCGTTCTAGTCCGTTAATCCTTGTATCTCTTTGACTCTTTCACCAGGTTCCTTGGCTGGTGAGCCTTACACAGCTCTGAAGTGGCTTCCCTCCCTGTGTACGCTAATAGTTTCCCAGTGGGATTTTTTTTCTACACCTGCTGGTAAATTCTAACCCTAAAAGGTTGCAGAGAAACAAATTACATTTAGGGAAGCTTGATGAACTCTACTCTTAGTTATTTTGCCATTGAATTATTTTTGAAATGACAAATATTACTTTAAGGAATTCAAATTCAAAGAAGGAAGAAAAATGGGCAAGCATTTTGACAAGTGCAGTAATAGATGTCTGCACATATTTTTCCTTTTCCTCTCAACAACTGAGCGGTTCACACTGTGCTGATTCTTGTTCTGTATAAAATAATCCATATGGCTAGCACAGATCCCATGCCACTCCTGGTGCTTTCAGGCATTTTATGGCCCTTGAATGGAATGATGAAACCGAATCAGGTCATGCCAATTGATAGCCATTCTCCTCAGCTATCATTTGCACACACAATCCTTTTTAAGTGTGGCGTAGGGACCTGGCCCCTCTCCTCACATCCATACAGGCGTATAGCGGCTTCCCCAGAAGCTGTCATCATATTGTTCTCTTAAATATTTAACTTCCTCAAGAGCTGTTGAGTTGTAATACAAGAAACCATCCCTATAATGCCCACTGTCTGCTACAAACAGATGTGAAATTTCAAGGTAGGCCCAGACTAAAATCGGCCCCCTTATGGCGAAGCTATCATGTTATCCACTGAGATATGGCACAATCTCCCTTTTCATATTCCCACTCATATCGGCCTGTAAGGTGATGTTATATGGGCTGTGGAGAGCTATTATGCTCTGAGTGTGCATTTTTATCTGCAATCCTGATTGTTTTAAAAACCAATAAGCCAACAAAGTGTAAGGTTTTAGAAAGAGGTAGGGCTGCACGTCTTGTTCTGGCTGCTTAAGTTGCTCACTTTTTTGGCTGCAGTGTCACTCACTAGCTACACTGTCTCCAAGCCCAAAGATACAGGTTCACTTCATGTCTTTCCCTTTTTCTGGAAACAGGAAGATCTCTAAATGCAGTTTTTTGTTTCTCTTTAAAAGTTAGTTTTGACCTCTGTTAACTAAAATATACAAGGAAACATCAATCTCCACTTGCTGTATTTGGTGTCAGACACTTTTTTCACGTACTTGAAGGTAAAACAACTCAGATCTGAAGAAGCACCTTTTACAATGATGTAAGAACCTCACCTTTGTAGAGGTGACCCTTTGAGGATGAAACCCATCATTATGGGTTTAGACCACTACACACGTGTATGAGTACAGGGCCCACCCTGATGGTGAGGTACTCTGCTGGGCCTGGGCCTTCAACCCCCGAAGCCAGGAGGCCTCAAGCAGGTATAGAGCGGAGACACAGTGACCTGACTGATATTCATGCGGGCCAAGTAAATGTGCCCTTCAGGCACAGCCAGGGCACTGGAGCGTTTCTGAGAAATGACTAACCTGAATCAAGACTGGAAAGGTAGGGGAGTACAGTGATCTGCATCCAGGCCTGGGTGTATCAGCTTTGAAAGAAAAATTAATGTAGCTCCATTACAAGCAAGTACAAGTATATGTTGTAAACACTCAAAACTTCTGACAAAATATTTAATTACAGGATATATTTTACTGTGCATGAGCATCAGTAATGCTGGTAATGGTTGTGAACCTGGAACTACTTCACACCCAAAATGAGCTCCTTCCAGTTGTAAAGTCAGAAAATGAGCCTTTATATCTGTTACCACCTCTCGCCATTAGTAGCAACACTAATTCATAACACTGTGTGCAGTATTAAGCACATACAGCCAGTGTAGCAACATAGCAACTGAAAAAAGTCAACAGTACTTTGTGTGTAAAATTAACATGCTTGTTTACTGTACTGATGCAAGTAGATGCCATGAGGAATCTTAAGTCGGGGTGTGTGAGGCTTTAGTACTGTCCTTTGTTAACAGAAGTTGGAACTTCCAAGTTTGTGGTACAAAGTTTGAGCATAAGGCCAGAATTCCAGTTCAAAAGGTTGAAGAAACCTCACATATCCTGACTTCAGAATCCAACATGTTCGCTACTCATATCACAGTCAAATCAGACATATGCATCTCACTGTTGGGTTTTATCAGTGGTCACGTTGCTCTGCTGTTTGGATACATTACCAAAGTAAAGATGCATTACCATAGTAAAGTACAGTGTTGTTATGACTTATCATTCCTAACAACAGCTAGGAGTGCAAACTACTGGTCCTATATATTGGGAAAGCTGCATAACATACAAACATATCTTTAGAGGCATTAAAACTGGAATTTGTCAATGCATCAAGAGCTCCATCTGCGGACTTCCAAACTAAATAAAATAAACCATTCCTCAAATTTTCTAAGCTGAAATTCTGACTTCAGGTGGTGCTCTGTTTAAATATCTTACTCTGAACTCAAAAATTTCCCATTTCTGACCATAAATTTACTCTAAACCCCCCACACCACACCCCACAGCCCACCCCACCCTCTACCAGTCCAGGCCTTCCTGAGTTTTGAGAGCTTCTTCCTGTTAAGGACTTTTTTTTTTTCATTTCCACAGTCACCTGATGCTTGCTCAGGATGGGGGGGATTGTAGTGGAGAATAAGTTGAATTGTATTCTTGAAGTGTTTTGAGCCGACATTTTTTGTGATTTGGCGCTACATACGAAGGTCAAACACATTTAGAAATACCAAATGGAACACAGTATTATTTGTAGACTGCTGTGTGTTTCAATCGATAAAATTACTTTCTATTTTGAGGTTATAAGGGATTTTGTCTAGTTTTACTCAAGGAATCTGAAAATACTGGTAAAAACAAAAAAGTTAGTAAAGTAATAAACACTAGAAATAATTATAATAAAACACATTAAGTGGAAATCAACACAGTTCCACTCCACTCTAGGATTTTTTTTAAAAAAAATAATAGTGAATTTCATTGAGTGCAAGAAGAAAATAAACTGAGCTGAAGGAGGGAGAATTGACAGTAACGTGACCTAAAAGGCCTCTGTTCACTGCCAATGATGAGGATTCCAACAGAAAACTTGTTACTGTGAGAACCCGCTCCCATATGACAAAAATCCTCTTTGTCTGATCCGTGGCCTTGCTCCACAGATAATGGAGATAATTTGTTCCCAGATACTCAGATTGTAATATTTTCATTTGAGCCCAGGAGGGGGTCTGCTGATTTGCCAGCTCCCATTGTGTTCCAACAAGGTGCACGAAAGTCTTGTCAATTAATTTTTCTTTAATTCCAGACCACAGAGCGCCCGACTGAATTCAATTAGCAACCAGTTAAGAGGTGTTTCCTTTTATTTAGACCATTTGATTCCATATTGTTGGAGAATTAAACAGAAGCAGGGTGTTGAATCAGATGGACAGTTCCTCTGCGTGGCCTGTTGCTCACGGCTGAGTCCTCGGGTCGCAAACACAAGAAAAACACATTACACGCTGCTGATCTCAAATGTGACGTGGATGTTACTCGGGGAAAAAAAGGTTTATACAGAAAATCGCACGAGATGGTGCGTTTTTGCGGGACAAGACTTCGGGAAAAGATGCTCTACTATGTGGGAAATATTCAGGTTAAAACCAAGGAGGAGAAATGTGAGTCAAATCCTGTTCCGAGGGGAAAAAAATCTGAACTTCTGAACTTCGTGGAAGTTAAAGGTCTGGCTGCTTGTTAATGGGGGCTATTGGAAGTGACAAGCGTAAAATGTCTCTGTCTTACGCACTCCGCTGCTCACAGCCACTTGACTTCAGATTTCCGGACAGACTCTCAAGCATGGGTGCTGGTTTATTTGGCAGGTTGTCGGACTTAAGCGAAGCGTTTGAGAACTTTCGAGCAGGATTTGTGCGAGGTTGTACTTTGGTGTGGCTCTGGGGCCAGACACAGCGCGCAGCAGGGTCGCCACAATATTTGAAACGGCCGATTTAACTTGGAAACTCACAAAAAAAGAGTGGTCAGGAGGGCCTGATGTTCTCTGAATCCAAAATGGTTTAGTACAATGTTGTCATTCAGTGATTATGAAAAACACATAGCAGATTAAACCTGAAAAATCTGTGGATGTGACCCAATATTCTGACATGTTTTAGGGTCAAAATCATCGAAACGTGCGCTTTCCTTATGCCGTTTTGGAAAATAAAGTTTGAAATTACAACCACAACCCATTTAACAGCAAATACATAAAGGTTGCTTCACAGAAGGCCCTAAATATAACTGCACAAAAGGCGGAAAATAACACATATGGAGTTAAAATAAATGACTTTTATTCAAACATCCACGTGAGTTTAAATAAAACATAATTCGGTCGGACATACATTTCATGTTTCTTCTTATGAAAATAATTTCTGTACATATGTCTTCATTTTTTTGGACAAAATAGCTCCAATTATGCAGCTTCAACAACATGTACAAAAAAATAGGTCAAATTTGCGCCAGTCAGGCGCGTCGTGTGCGCCTCTTTGTCTGTATTGGCGTGATGGTTTTCTGAGTTGAAAAGGCACGACACGGCTGCATCAGTGGTATTGCAGTTTGGGTCCCTCAGTTTTATTATTAGTGTTATTATCATGACTGGCATATTAAACGTGAACACCAGCACACAGACAGTCTACACCTCTGTCCCCTCGCGGCTGTATATGAGGTTATTCACGCTGAAGTGGTTGGAGAGGCTCTGCACTGATGTGTAATAGTTCATCCTGTTGTTGTCAGAGTTCAGGGGGGAAATTAAGGTAGGCGAGTAGGAGCCCAGTCCCGACATGCCCTCTCTGCTCTGTGACAACCCCCCGAGATGTCCGGGGCCGTAGTCCCGCTCCCCTGCACCTCCACCTCCTCCTCCAGCCAAGTTCATGCTGGTCACGAAACTACTGAAACACGGGCTGTGATCCGCGGAGGGAGACGGCGACGACTTGGGCTCCGTGGAGGCCGGGGAGCCGTGGAGGCTGGGCGGGGAGGAGCTGAGCAGGCTGGCAGTGTCGGAGAGCTTGTGCTGGCCGTCCTCCGACTTGACGGGCAGGACGCTGCTGTCGGCTGCGCTCGGCTCCGATCTCCTCTTCCTCTTCCTCCTGAAGTTGCCGTTGTCGAACATCTTCTCACAGTTGGGGTCCAGCGTCCAGTAGTTCCCCTTTCCTGAAGGAGAATCAAAGCAAAGTTAAGTCAGTTAAAAGTTGGGTCACTACATTTTTTAAGTAAAAACACCAACAGATTTATTTAAGACTCACCGGGGTCATCCTCGTCACGGGCCACTTTCTTGAAACAGTCGTTCAGTGACAAGTTGTGACGAATAGAGTTCTGCCATCCAGCTTTGCTCTTCTTGTAGAAAGGAAAGTTATCTGCTACATACTGATAGATCTGACTGAGAGTCAGCTTCTTGTCCTGAGCGTTTTGAATAGCCATCGCTATGAGCGCAGAGTAGGAATAAGGCGGCCTGACCATCTTAAAGAGCTCCTGCTGGCTTGATATGGACAGCCAGCCCAGGTCTGTTCCCCCGAAGCCCGCAGGAGGCGTCAGGAACTGCCTCTGGTTCGACCCGTATCCGGACTGGATGTAGGACGTGGCGCCTGTGTTCCCGGAGAGGTAGGGAGAAGAGTTGATGCCCGGTCCGTTCAGCCACAGGTACGGGTTCGTGGACGCGGAGGTGTACTCTCCGAGGCCGTAGCTGGAGGGGTGAGCCGGCGGCCTCTGGGGGTGGTGGTGGTGGTGGACGTTCTGTTGGTAAACACCATAGTTGTCGCAATACACGGCCATGTCCAGGAGCTCCTGAGCGCTGTGGTGCTGAATGGGGCTGGTCTGCTGGTTTGGTGCTTGGTGTCCAAAAGCGTTCATAATCCACCCAGGACAAGATCAGCCAAACCAAAACCTGTCGTGTCTGTGTCTCTCCGTCAGGACTGAACTCGCTCTTAGGAGGGGGAGTATTTATGCGCGGCGCCCGGAGCCTCTACAGGTAGCCCATTGAAAAAGAAAAGAAAAGAAAAAAAAAGAGATGGTCACACCCTCTCCTCTGTCTCGCTGTTCTCAAGTCACCCACTCTGTGTGTCAATTAGCACCGATACAGTCTCTGAGGAATATCCAGGTTAGGGCACGTTAGCGGTTTCTCACGTATCAGTGACCGTGCGTAATTACGCACAGACGCCCGAGACTGCTGCAGCGATCAGAAGATATTTTAATGATACAAAGTGCTGGATAACAAGCGATTAAACAAATTTGATCAGTTATTTGTTGCGGCCAATATAAGGGGATCGTACTAAGTTCATTTATCCAGATTACAGCCATGTCATATATAAAACTGATCAAAACTACCGGAGAGGATGCGAACTCATCCACATCTGCAAAAAAGGCATCTGTTTTGTTGTTGTTTTAAAGTTCGTGGATCTGCGTACCAGATCCAGACACATTAGACACGCGCATGTATTTCTAAAAGGTCCCTTTGGTTTAAAAGAAACTCACTTGGAATAAACACTTCACAAGTGCCGCGAGTTTAGTGTCAACACGTGGGCAGGCTTCCACGAAAAACAGTATCTGTCACACCAAATCAAACATGATCGCTTCTCGATCTCTCTTTGTATATATTATGCACTAAATGCATATTGATAATACAGATGAAGTGGATAATATAGGTTTTTGCTCCTTTTAAAATATCAGATTAAAAAATACCAATTGTTTTAAAAGATTGACATAATTTGGGAAAATTGGCTTAATTTTGTCTTTAACGCGCTCAGCTTGAACTGAAAAAGACCTGGGCATAAAAGTCTGTTATTGAACTGCGTGGATGTGGAATTACTTGCTAATTAGTAACCTGTCCCTGAAGGAAAAAAAATCATCATTTGATGAATTTGTTTAGAGGGATTAAGACAGTCTCCACAATCTGAGTTTCGATTGCAGGGGGGAAATGCAGCAGCCCACTGCTGCTTTAGTCCGCTGGTTTTAGGGTCACCCACAACCCACGGTGGAGAGCTTCAGTGGAAATATAACACCTCCAGGTGTATCTGAAGCATATAATGTGGCTGAGATCTGTCTTGAAATCAGCAACTCCGCGAAAAGGCCAAAAACTGCGACCGTGTTGCGTTTGAGGACTGTCTCGCGCATCTGATGTTTGATTTACAGCCCTTTATGAATAGTATACGTTTTTTAAAATATATTTTTCTTTTGTCAGGCCCGGTGGAGAGTGGGCTCTGCAGGTTTCTGCCGAATCCTGCTTTAATCGGCAGAACATTCCTCTTCTCCATGACCTTCCTGTAATTGTTTGGCTCCAAGGTGTTGTCCCGACCAGGCTGGACGTACAGCTGCTGCCAACAGTGGGCTCCGCGGGGGAGGGGGTGGCATTTAACCCCCCACATGAAAACAGCCTGTTAAATGTAGCTAAGAGAAATGCTGACCGGACATCTGACTGTGAAACAGCTCGAGCACACACTGTGATTCATGCTTGTAACCAAAATGTATGTTTTATTGTAGATAAAATATAGTTAACTTTTGTAATGAAGAAAATGGTTATAATTGCACTGGAGTCGCTAAAATATGCAAACATATTAGTGATGAAGCAGTCACGGATCACAAATTTCAATTTCCTTCTGTTTACTTATTTTAAGCTCAGGGATGCCTGATGTGTCTCCACGTCCAACCTGAGGGATCCTGTTTTTGTAAGGTAATAATTCACTGACTATGCATGGTGAGTGTTTGGGGTTTTATTGTTGCTCTGTTGTGTCTGTCTTCATCCTCGTGTTTCCTCGAGCCTTTTAAGGTCATGGGAGCTTTTCTTTGGGAGATCAAGTTAATTATGGAGAGGTCAGAGAGGCAGAGCCACGGCAGGCCCACAGCAGGCCTCTTCAGCATGAGAGCAGGGAAGATCTCTGCTGCAGGTGATGGAGAGTCGTCACCGTTGCACCGCTCTTCAGTGTATCAGAAGACTGAACCGCTGGGATCATAGCTGAACATCCATTGATATCAGCAGAGGCCCTCGGGGTTTGTAAAGTTTGTTTTCTGCAAACAGCCTTGGCTGTTGTATGACTGTGACATTTGCTAACTCTTTACTGCTCTGAATTAATTTCAAGATTAAATGCACTTAAGGCACGTTAAAAAATGCAGAGATAAAGTCATTAATTTTGGCTGCGTAAACAAAATGATCCCATTGTGTAGCCGGAAGCTTGCTCATCTTCCAGCTCAGCGTCTCCATCTAGTGGGTGAATAAAGCAATACAGCTCGGTTTCAGTGCCAATTAATCCACAGCCTGGGTGCATGAAGCAATGTGTGAAGGCATAAAAAAGGAAAAGCTGCTTTTGCTGAACATTTTGAAGGAAAAAATACAATTCCTCAGCTTCTCTGCTGAGAAGAACAAGAGATTAAAAACCCTTGAAGAGTTGTGATCTGAAACTTGGCAGGCAAAGCAACAGTTTGGATTCAGAGCATTCTTCATTTCTACACTCAGCGAGCTTCATCCCTCAAGATGGCAAAGAAAAACCTCACGAAGCATCAGGACCTCCAGCTGAACTTTGTAAATTGTCTCAAAATATTTCAGTGAATACAGCATAAATATACATACATATAAATAATACATACAGAGCTCAAAAAATTACTAGAACACTTTAAAAAACATATCCAGGCTCACTCAGAAAAACATCATACAAGACCCATCTATATAGATATGGACTGGGTAATCTGTTAGGAATGAAAGAATGTTACATTATTTGATGAAAATTAAAATGATCAACTTAGAGAACTGAATTTAAAACTGTGGTGAAGAAAATGATGCTGCAGGCTAGTCTATTTTGCAGCAACTCAAAATGTCATTCAGTAGTTTGTATGATCCCTGCGTGCCTGTATCCATACCTGACAACATCAGAACTCCTCATGATATGATGAATGGTGTCCTGGGGTATCTCCTCTCAGATCTGGACCAGGACATCACTGAGCTCCTAGACAGTCAGCTTTATGGCACCAATTCATCCTCCAGGAACTGCCTGCATGCTCTCACCACGTGTTCACCAGCTAATGAACTAGCTTATATTGGTGCATTAGCTAATGAACACCACTTTCCCACCACCCAAAAATGTTACAGGCAATATAACATTCTCCACAGCTTCTTCCGCCCCTTTCACATCTGTCACATGTGCTCAGGCTGAATCTACTCTCATCTGTGAAAAGCACAGGGCACCAGCAGTGGACCCGCCAATTCTGGTGTTCGATGCTAAATGCCAGTCAAGCTCCATGGTGAAGGGCAGTGAGCACAGGACCTATTAGAGAATGCCGGGCCCTCAGGCTACCCTTGTGAAGTCGGCTTCTGACTGTTCAGTCAGAGACATTCACACCAGTGGCCTGCTGGAGGTCTTTTTTTTCTTTTTTAAGATCTCTAGCAGTGTTCCTGTTCCGCCTTGCAGGAAGGAGCAGATATTGATTAAGATACTGCTGATGGGTTAAGAACTTTCTACTGCCCTGTCCACCTCTGCTGGAATCTCCTCCATGCTCTTGAGACTGTCCTGGGAGACACAGCAAAGTTTCTGCCAATATCCCGTATTGATGTGCCATCCCGGAGTTGGACTGCTTGTGCAACCTCTCTTGGGTCCAGGTATCACCTCACCTGCTCCCGGTAGTGACACAGAGTCTAACCAAATAACAAAACTAGTGAAAAACAGTGAGGAAAAAAAGGTCAGTGGCCTCCATCTGTAACACCATCCCTGTCCTAGACATAATCTCATCGGTGTCTGTCGGGAGCACCTGTTCTTAATGTAATCAACACAAAAACAGCTGTAACTGATTAACAACCCTCTCTGCTGCTGAACTGACCAAATCGATTCCCCCGAGCTGGCTATGCTTTATAAAGAAAACTTAAATATATATTTTACATTCAAAAGTGACTCAACATTTAGGAACACTTTACTATATATTTTACTAAAGTTTTGTAAATTGGATAAAATAGCAGAAATAATTAAAATACACAAGAAAAGTAGCCTAAAGTTGATTGAAATTGTAGTCGAGTACTGTACATACAATTAATCAGTTTACACCCCTTTTTTACCATTAACTGCGGTAACGATGCATATTCCTTCATGTGTGTTTAAACAAGTATGAGTGGATTAATAATTCATGCTTGGCATGATTTTTCAACACAAAATGAGTTGAAAATGATGAAAAATATCTTTTGTCTCATTGAATAAGCTGTGATGTATTAGTATGAAACTAAATTTACTGTGACAAACTACTTTCAAGGTGAATAACAAAAAGAAAACAATGTCTTTTTATTCAAGACGAAAATGATGTTTTTATTAGAGACCTTTGGGCCAGTAAAATCAACATAAATGCCAACTGTTGTTAGAGTAAAAAAGAATTTTAGGCCTCCGCGTACCTGTGCGGGCCAGCTGGAGGAACCTGGTCTTAGTAATTAGATGCTCCTCTTCTGTGCTGGTCCCCTCTGGCCACTTGCAGCTGGAGTCAGAAGACGGTGCACTAACCGAGACTGAAATACAACCCGCTTCGCCTTCAGCTTCACTGCTGCTGGCTGCATTAGCTTAATTCTCTCCTCCGCCGGGCAGATTTACACCTCTGCTCCCATTTACAGCCTCGGAGAGATCAGATATTTCTGGTCTGGAAGGGCCAGAGTCTCAACTGTGCTGAGTTGGCAGCAGCACGGGGGTTCGATTTATTCTCCCCTTTGTTTCTCAGTGTGGGTTTTTCAGCATGCAGAAAGCAAACAAAAGGACAAAAATGGGATTTTGTAAGCATTTGAAGAGTAAAATTCCTTCATTACCCATTAAATGACTGCAGCCTCAGTTTGCTGAAGTAAAGTGTTCGCAGGTGGACTCTACAGTCCTAAGGTGACCTTTAAATTCTGGCGGTTTTATGTCAGTCTGTTGTGCGAGCGGAGGGATTTCAAGGACAGGCTGCTCTGTCTGCGTCCTCCGGGTGAGGGCAGCATTGACTCAGACATGACACCTCAGGATTTACTAAACAAACCAGACCCCATCCATCAACCGCACTGTGCAGCTTCTTCTAGGCGGCAAAATATATCAAAAGCCAGAGTCTGATCAGGGTATTGATTTTAATCCTACTGGGGTGTCAGAATTTAAAGTGAAAATGATGAAACATGCTTCACTGTCAGGTGGTTAACTGTCCGATTGTGCAGGATTCTTCTCTGTGCAGCAGTTTTAGTTTGACAGTAATAGTTCTAGCGTGCATTACCTGCAAAAATATTTCAAAAAGAGGTTTGAATATTAGAGTTATGTACATCCTTCCTGTTTCTAAATTACACCTTAGGAGGAATCTGTGAAAACATTCATCCATCCTAAAATCGCAGTGTATACGGTTGGAGCTGCAAAATTGAGACGCAAGATCAAAAATAGCAAATTACAAAGATGTAATTAAACGCTTCAAATCCATATTCCTCAGCTTGGGCTGACTCGCCTGTGGCTCTTATTACTTATTTCCATGTGAAGCTGAAACTAGCTGGGAACTCTGCCTTCTCATCAAACCACTTCTCCACCCCCGATCTCTAGGTATGTTTCCTAGCAACACGTCTGTCTGACTGCCTGGGAAAACCCAGTGCTTCATAATTGCCTCAGCTAATATAGATCAACACAACTTGGCGAGCTCTCTCTCTCCCCCGGTCCAAGATAAAAAACCTGTGCACGGAAAGGAGATCTTTTATTCAGTGCTGAATGTGGCTTAAAATGACATCTGCACCAGGAGGCTCAGACTTTAAATGCCATCAAGTTCTCCTGCACCTAATTGTCTGGCTGAAACTAGTCTTTGTGCTTTTAAGAGCCGCTTATGAGCACTGGTTGTGGTACAATTATTGGAATGCCCGTCTGGAGTTTGGAAAGTTGGAGGCGGGGCAGAGAAACTGGACTGAAGGGTTCAGTCAAAGGTCTGTCTTGTTGCAGGCATTACAAAACCCCTCCCTGCATTTTTCCATCAGGAACAAGAACATTACAACTTCTTGTTTGTCCACCCAATGGAAAACTGTTGACTTTAGCATCATGTCTGACCTGGAAAATCCCATCAGTTCTGGAATTTTTGCTTACAAACACAATCATACAAACAAACACACAACTGCTTGTCAAAGAGTTTTCCTTTCATTTACCCGTTTAACAATCCAATTTGAAGTTTAGAGAATCTTTACCCATCAAGTGTTTGTCACCAAACCACAGATATCTCATTTCAGCTGACTAAATGGCATCTCTCTAAACTTTAAATGTTAGGAAAGTAAGCTTTTTAAATTTTTTTACTGTACTTTAGAAAAATTTTCAGTCATTTGCACTGTAATTACCAATATATATATATATATATTTCCACACACACACACACACACACACACACACATATATATGGGTGATTTTACTTTGAATTAATTTTTTCTTTCCAGTTTTGGAGGTTTTACTGCACAAGCATTTTAAACTGCCGCCATGACAATGCTTGATGTTGTATACTTTCTGCAGACGCTCCTGAAACATCCCTCGACTCGCTTCCTTCACACAAGTCATGTTTCCTCTGCCGCCGAACACAATTCATTCGGTTTCCTGAAGACAACTCAGCTGTGATAGAAACAGCCTCATGGATCCTGCGTGACACTATCTGTGACAGCCGCATGCAACACCGAAACATCACGCTGACACCTCACTAGCTGAAGCCCCACGTCGGCTCTACAAGGAGGTACGAGGGCCAGCTGTAAATTTAGATGACAAAAGGTGATGTGAGTGCAGGCGTTTTTCTATCCAGGTTGACTTCAAGAACAGCAATAAGCATGTCATCTTTTTTTGTTTTTTTTTTAAATGACATACTTGTGGAAGAGTGAACAACCACCACCACAAATCAGTACCTTTAGTGTTCATGACAGCTTTAATTCTTTCAGTTCGACTTTATTGAAGAAAAACTATATTTTTTATCAGTCAGTTTCCAACTTTCTCGTACAACAGTTGACAGATAAACTTTTTCTTTTTTCAGTTTTCAGTCAGAGATCAGGACTGTTCACCGACTGTGCCATTAAGTTGATATGTTCATCCTGATGAAATGTTTAAAGCGTTCTTCTCAGTGGAAATATGAATTATCATCTCAAATCCTACTTCCAACTGATGAAATGAGAATCGTGTCCTAAATTGCAGCGTGCACCTGTGCATGCTGTAGAGTTAATAACTGTTATCTCTCCTGATCATTTACCTGACATTCCTCCCCAAACAGAAATGTGCTATTTTTAAATAAATCAGTTATCCTTCATTGGACCTGCACATTTATGATTCACCAGCGAGTATCACTTTTATCCATTCATCCACAGTCCCAGACTCCAGCCCACTGTGACCTTGTGTTCATCTTGTTGACTTGTTTGGTTTTTTTTCTTCCTGTAGTTAAAGACATTAATCCTCCTCCAGCTCTTTTACTCTGTATTTTTCTTTTCAAGCCACACCGCTTTGAGTTTTCTGTCCTGATGCCTCGACGTCTTAATTTGGTTAACCTGTATGTTTCTCTTCCGCAGTCTTCCCATTGTGCTTCGTCAGAAATGGGGCACCAGGGATGCCCAACAAGTTTGTTTTTCCAGGTTGTGTTAAATTATCCCCATAAAGGAGTTTTAAAAATCATTTCTACTGTTTTAACTGCCAGCTGCCTTGTTTGGGTCACATTTCCTATGAAACATCCAGGCGCAAAAGCTCACTAAAGACCCTCTTTTAAACACAGACTCATGTGCATATTTAGACTTGTGCATGGGTTTATTCCGAAAGTGGGAATTACAAAGTAATTCCACTTGTTTTTACTTTTAGATCCATAAAAAAAACCCACTTATTTTCCCCAGGGGTAACAGTAGCATCTTACCACGTTCATTACAGAGAACTTGCAGTGAGACTCCATTTGGGTGGAAAAAAGCCATGAAAACACCACAGACAAGTTGTGATGATTTATGGAAATGCTGTCCTCTTTTATTATGCCAAGGAGACATTTAAAGACAAGCATGCACGCTCACTGCCTCCCAGCAAATGAAAGTGTGTCAAGAGAGAGGGGAAAATATATGTACATTATCCCTGGCTGAAATGACAAATGAGAGTGGGATAGGGTGCCTTGTAAATACATTTCTCCTAGAGAGAGGGAGCTAGCTCATAGCTCCCCCTCACCCCGACCCCCCCAACAAAGCCTCTGGAAATCTGCTCAATTAAGCCTTGCTTTTCCCCTCTGCTTTAAAGACCGGGAGAGGGTGAAGCATAATGGCTGAGCACAAATCACTGGGAGCCTATTGAAAAAGCTGCCAGTTAACTATATAATATTACCACTGCTGAAATGCTTCACTCTTTATCCCTTTTCAATTGCGAGGCTAGATACCGAGAGCGTACCGGGGATTCCTGATAAGTGAATTATAATATTGATGAAACTTTTTACTTCTTAGTCGTATATCAGAGTGAATGGATTTATTATTGCAATGCAATAAGCAGTATATGGTGACTATTAAAAAAAAAAAAAAAGAAAGTTCTGCACCGCTACTGAACTTCAAGTTTTATTGTTTTATCATTTTAAATGACTTTGGATGCAATAAGGCATAGAGATATCGAGATTCAACTCTTAATCCCTGAGTGATAAATGTGTCGCCATTAAGTACAAATAGAAATAAACAATAACTGAAGAAAGATTCATGTCCCTCAAGTGTGTGCACATGGTGGTGTCTTAGGTATGAGTGGAAACATCTGTGACAGCTTTGTACCTCCAGGGGTTGCAATGCTCTAACATTCTTTATTTGGAAAATTGCTCTGGTTTTATTCTCATTTTGTGCATATTTTCATGATATCTCATTTTTATTACTCTGCTTATTTTGAGCTAATCTTACTTTTTATTCTCTCTTTTCTGCAAGAGGATTTTAAATCAAAACAAGAATCACCTAATTCTCTGCAGGTGATTAATACGGTTTTTCCTGAAATTATAAGCTTTGATTTTACCTTTGTTATCTTAATGGAAAATATATCTTCTAAATCACACTTCCCATGCACTGCAGCTTGCAGCAAAAAAAGTTTGCATGTTTAAACATTTATGTGAACTAGTGCACTCCTGGATTTCCCTTTGACGCCACACTCCATGAACAAGCTCCAGTCAGAGACATTTCGTTTACCTGCTACACAATATGTAGTCTGACTGCAAAATTTCAGTCACCTCACTGATTTGCCGCTTTGTTCTCACAGTGTAGTTAAAAGCACACATGCACAAACCTGCTGCACCCTTTCTAAAACGGGAGTCACACTTTGATTACGCTGACGGGATTTTAATAGAACAAGTGACAAGTTCTGATTTGTGAGAGATAAATACCTTTCTCTACAGGAGACATGTCATTATTGTTAACGCACACTTACCTGAAGAGAACCGAACAGACGTCAAGAAAAGCTGTTCAGTAGCCCTCAAAGTAGAACCCTATTTTGTCTTATAACCACTGATGGGTAATGGGGAGTGGGTTAGGTCTCCACATATACAATCTTTAACCATACACAGAATAAGTGGAAGCCATAAATTTCAACAGTTTGACATTTAGGTTACCGTGGTGGGACTGAAGCCTGCACTGAGATGATGAACACTAAAGTGGTGGTGTTGGGATACACAGAATTTGACAACAAAGAAGAAAAAAAAAATGGGCAGAAACCCCAAGAGAAAGTAAGATTCATATTTATCATAGTGAAATCACATTTTCATCCCCTAATGCTTAATTTCTGTGTTTAAATACAAATTATTTACTAAAATTGAGCTCTTTAGTATTTTTCTTCACATTCAACAATAATAACATTCACAGCAGTTTCTCTATTTTTTTTTTTTTACCCCTAGGATGTGACCAATTATTCTTGAGTAGTGCAGGAATCTTGTAAGATTTTTTTTTTTTTTTAGTTTCAAGTTATTTAATTTCCTTTTCGCCCTTCACGAAATGGTGCAAAAAGATGATCATATATGCAAGTCCACTTATTTACAGTATTTATTGCTTAACCACAGAGAAACCACAAAAAGATTCAACGTTTTGATCATAGTTAATCACCAACACACTAATGAGAAATTTTACCTTCTGACCAAAGATGTCAACACAGCTCATGTGCTGCAAAATGCTATCTTATGATTACTACCCCCCACCCCTGAAGAAACTCAGGGGGGAAAGATGTCATTCAGTGCACCTAATTAGGATGAGAGAGCCTTATAAAGTCGAATCTTCTTGAGATAAAAACACCTTCAAACAACAGATGCTACGGTTTGAGCGTTTCTCCTCAGGCAGACACCCACTCACAAAGTGTCAGCAGAATAGTTGAGCAGTGGAGTATTAGCCACCTGGGGCAATCACTACAAAAAAAGGCATCCAAAAGCTAGCTGAAGAACTCTAAACTTGCTAAATGTGCAGTGGGTGGTTCAAAGAATGATGATATCACAGCAATTTTATAGCTGCCATCAGCATTGGGAGCACAAACGATGGCTAAAATAGAAGAAAATCCAAATTCCATTCAAAGTACAAGTTCTGTTACGTTACGTCTGTAACGTTTTCTTATACAAGTTGATTATCTGCAGTACTTGAATACACCACACTTTAACATTTCATTGAGATCATCATGATTAAATACTTCCTCAAAAACACGGATATGCACTCCTAAGCTAAATAAAGATCAGTTTAATCTAAATCTGCTGTCCACCAGATAATTATACACTCATATAATGGTTCAGCCTCTGATCATTCATGTCAAACAATGATATATACAAATCTGACAAGAACTTATCAGCTTCATTTAAATATTATAAAAGTACTGAACTTATGTGGATGACATGTTTTTCAGCAGCATGAATGCGTAGTTTTGGTGCACTTGCAACAAAAACAGATTATGTGAAACGAATGAAGATGTGGACTGTTGGTGCAGCCGTGAAGCAGTTCAAGTATTATTTAAATGTGGGTGTCGTTTTCAGATTCTTTCTAGGAGGTGTGAAAAACAAAGCACAAACTTGGAGTAATTGTTTTATGAATTATGGTAACAGTTTTTAATACCACAGAGGATGAATTTCGGATCCTTCTTCTTTACAATGTTTCATTTGATTGAGGTTTGTGGACATTTTTTTCTGCACAGCTCTATTCGGGTCCTATGACAGCATTTCAGTCGGGCTGAGATCTGAATTTTGCAACTTTCCTCCTTTTTATTTTCAGACATTCTGTGGTGGACTTACTTGCGTGTTGGGCTTTATGTCCTCTTGCTGGTTGAAAAAGTCCAATAAGGAAGCCAATGTGTCCAATCTGGAGTCCAATCTGGAGTCCACACTGGACTGTGAAGTATTTTGGTATACAGAGAAGTTCATAGCTGCTCCGGTGCTGCGGCTATTAAACAAACCCAAGTCACCACCATCACTGATAGCTGCTATGATGCTGGGTTTAAGTTGAATTTTTTTAGCAAATATGGAGTCTTGTGGTTTATCAAATGGAACTAACTAAAGCTGTCCACCCATGTTCCTCACATGACTGGAGACTGGCTGAACTTGCTGGGATGTCCACCACTGGGAAGACTGAACAATGTCTTGAGTGTTTTCTACTTGTGAATAATCTTTTATATTATATTGCAGAATGACTGGCTAAGAATAGTTTAGACACAGCTTTATAACCCTTCAGAGACTGATGATTGAACGGCGGTAACAACTGTTTCTCTGTGATCTGTCCTTCTTAACGTTGTCCAAACATACCTGAATGCTGCTGATAAAATGATGAAACCTTGATTATATAGCAGATCTCACACTTGATGAGTTAAGTTTATTTCTTAAATCCTATGGAAAGAGTAAATACTGACTACATTCTTCCTTAAAAAAATGACGAGGCAGCATTATATGACGTGTTTCTGTTCACCTACGATTGTAGGTACCTAATTTTGCCTAAATTTACCTGGTAGGGACGAGATGACTGTTTATTTGGTCCTGACGTGAAAACCCTTAGAGGAGGCTGACAGTGCGGAGGTTGTTGCCAGGAGAGAGCTTTGTCACCCAGTTTTCAGTTAAACTGGGGAAACAAATGCAGAGCATCAGCTTGCTCAGTTTCTCCCGAAAGGTGCAAACATCTATTTTCAGCATCTTACGCTGCAAGCAGAGATAATGAGGAAGGCATCTGGTTTTTAAAAATACATACATTTGAAAGTTTATTCAGAAGTCATGTCAGTAGTGAACCAGGAACAGTCAATATTATTGAAATCCAAAGTTACAGCAATCAAGGACAAAGACTGAACCATGGGAGAGAGATGGGAGTTAGTTGTATGTGCACTCCAAATATTTTATCAATAAAATACGTGACGGTTTTCAAATATCAGCTCTGTAAAGTCCCTGTCAAGTCAAACCACAAGCCCTTTTTTATTTCATATAAATGCCACTTAATCTAATGATACGTTAATACAAAAAGAGTCATGATCAAAATTACATACAAAAAAACTTGAAATAAAATAAAATTATATATACAAAAATCTGTACATAATGGGAATAGACTAAAAAGAGACGGGAATAATGCTTTTAATGAGCAGTACGCTCTCAAATACTTGAGAGCGGGTCAGTATTGGGAAACTTTTGGTCCAAGCTTATCTGCCGTCGCACAATCTCATGTCAAGTTAAAATCTTGGTCTGGTGTTGTCACAGACGGCATCTACGAGTCAGTGACTATTCGTCTGTGCAACGTGCTCCGTGCTGCAGACTGCATCATCGTCAAACAGAAGGCGACAAGAATACAGGAGAGAATTAAAGATGATAAGAGGGGGTGGGCTGCGGTGAGGTATTCATCTTGTCAAGCCGGGACTGCGGGCGAGGAATGTGTGGGTGAAAACAGCCGTTTCTGCTGGGGGAACGCTCACTGTTGATGGCGGTTTTTGTTGTGTTGACTGGTCCTAAATTCAGCGTCTTTGTTTACTGTACAATTCCTGAATCGATGGAGGCCTGCTTCCTGGTGGTCTTGGGAGGCGGTGGAGGGGGGGTCTTGCTTGGCAGAGGAGGTGGAATGTGCTGCAAGCAGATGAAGGAAAGACATTGAAATCTTTTGTTTTCAGGATAAAACAATCCGGCTTTCGACCGTACTCTGGAAGCAGGGACAAAAATCTACAACCAGTCGAAGCAGGAAATGAAGGCAGGATCAGCGTAAAAAACACCCCAACTTGCTAAAAGGAAACATAAGGGAGGGAAGCAAGAATTAACTTGCTTTTTTGTAGTTGTTTTGTGGTGAATTAAACGTCTTACTTGTAGTTGGCAACCTTTATAGGAAATGACTAGCTGGAGTTCCTAAACCACAAGTAACTTCTTGTTGGCAATTTCTTTCCGTTTTTTTTTTTCTCCACTTGAAAGTTGGAAATCCTGATCTTTTAATTGTTGCCAACATGAACAGTTGTTCTTGCTTTGGCACTGTTTTGTTAGAAATTTAGTTTATGAATTTTAGTTTACTAAGAGTAACAAATTCAACACTGATTTTTAATGTTTAACATGTGATTTTATCTTCTATATTGTAGTGAAATACTTGAAATGAAATAACTTCCAATCATTGCATCCAATTTTTTTGCAACTGGAACACAGATGTTTTCTGATCAGGTTATAATGGTGTTATGTGCGTCTTTGTGTCCAGGTGCGATTGATTTGTGATTTCCTGACGAAACTCACCAGGAGAGATGAAACCAGAGGGGGCGTATCGCGCTGCCACACCAACGACGGCTGATTCTTTGGACTGATTTGTGATGTTTTCCGTTTTGGTTCATTTAGATTAGACTGTTTAGGTCAGCAGCCCAGATCTGACGGCCTGTTGCGTGGCTGGTTTGTGTTCTCGTTTCGTTTGTTTTGGGTGGGAGTTACTTCAAATGTTTGTGAAACAACAAACTCTTTGAAAGCGTACCACTTGCTCCACTTCTACGTTTTTGGTCCTTTTGAGCCAAGGTTTACTTCAGGGATCATAACAATGGTCAGTAATGGATTTTTTTGTTTAATGTTGCCAAACAAGTGGAAGTGAATGTTTTTTTTATTGATTCCAGCTAGAAAATGCTTCAGCTGTTTAAGTCCTTCTGTCATCCCCGAAGCACCTGAGTCCACACCAGAGACTGAAGGCGAGGAGTGATGTTCGTCAACGGCCGCACTTCTAAACGGAGAAGTGCAGCCGTTCCTTCCAAGAGAACACGTGCTTTTACTACATTACCATCAGTCTGCTGCCACACTGTGTGCCCCTGCTCTGTTTTACGACCTGTCCATTGGCCGTGACAGTGGATAAATAAGATTAGTTAGAGGAGTGGCGAGGCGAGAGGATGACTTGAGTGGAATTCGGAGAGTGTGGACAGACGAGCCGCTGATTAACAGCTGGAGAGCTTCTGATGGATGTGAGAGGTAAAGTAATCATCCAATCAATCACGTCTGAGAACCAGGCCGGCTGGCGGGACGAGTATAAATAACAGCAAGGCAGACAGGCAGGTATCAGCTGCTAAGTGACTGATGCCTCCACTCTTCGGTGACACACATTACTAAATGCAACGGACAGATCCGGGACAAGCCCCAATGAGAGTGCACAGAGACATGAACACACACGATGTACAGGATGCACACAAGTGGGAGACTGTGGAGATGTTTGACCCAAATGTCAAGTGTAAGCAGCGGACGTTTCTTCCATTACAAGTGCCACACGTTGTTAAGGAGCCGCTTGCAGCCCTAATTAAAACACCTACTCTTTGATGCGGTGGGGGCGGTGGAGGCGTCGAGGGACTCGTCAAGTCTTGATTATCTAGCAGGTTGCCGTAATCGGCTGTGCTGCCTTTCACTGGCAGCGGCGGCGGGGTCTCACCCTTGTCGGGACAACCCATCCCGTTCAGCTCCAGACCTGCACAAGAGGGGACTCATCAGCTCACATTCATCATCTAAATACATCAGTGTTTGTGTCAGAGCTGGACTCAGAGCCAGCGGACATCACAGGGCCCATTTCTGAAGAGTTTCATCTCACGGAGTCTAACTGTATGACCAAAAGGAAAAAAAAAAGACACATTGGAGGGTAAGAGTTCTGCATCTAATTAAAGGGAAACTATTTTAACACTGACTTGTGTCTGCATTGCAGAAGCTAGGAAATGCTTGTACATATGTTTCGTGACAACTTGAGAGCCGCCTTCCCTCCCAATGAACCTATGAGGGATTATAAACTGACTCTGCAGCCCCCATCATCTTTCCAGAGTTCTATAGCGAGTTTCGACTCTGTTCCATGAAGTGAAAGTTTCAGTTCAATCATTCCTGCTCCTCAAAATTTCATTTCTGCCTGCAAAAAAAGTGTTTTCATTGTTTTCAGCAGAGAAGCTCTCAGCATCCACTCTGTGCAACCTTTCAAGCACTTGGGCTCAGTTAACAGTTGCCACTGTCACCCTCACAAACAGCCGTGTGAGCCAAAATTGATGTCAGATTAGCCAGCGCACAATAAAGCAGTTGAAGTGCGAGATATTTCCCTCAAGAGTTAACAAAATTACAGAGGAGCCCCCGAATGCAGCTAAAAACAGAGCGAACATGTTTACTGTGTGGCTCCGCTGCTCCCGAGTGCGTGAATACATAACTGTTCGCTAAGAGGTTCGTCACAGATTTTTAAGAGATGAAAGTAAATAAAATTATTCTTACTGGAAACGGCGTGCAGACTGAAGGAGGCTTTGCTTCTTGGTGTGATGGGTGGGGGTCCCGGTGAGGCGGAGGAACTGGAGGAGGAGGGAGGCCCGGGAGAAACGGAGAGACGACGGTCTCCTCCCATTTGGTTGAGAACTTGACTCCTTGGTCTTTGAGGCCTCAGCGGGCTGATCTGTGGGATCGCGGCGGGCCAGGGGAACAGATCGAGTCATTAAGGAGCGCTCGCAATGAACAAGTGAAATTATTCACGTCAATAAACAGCCCTGAGATCACATCTTCTTGCGTGCAAATGAGCTGAGGCTGCGATGAAATGAAACAAAGTAAGTTCCACATCTCCTTTGTGATCATTGTGCACGTAACCACACGCATATTAAAAAAGCCATTTGTCTATTTGTATTCCTAAAGGAGAAGCCCATTTGGATAAATGTGCTGCAGCATGTTATCTGTGGTTACAAACAGTCTGCATGCAAGACCATGTTCTCTCCACTTTATTATGGTTGGAATTTGAATATAAAAAGATATGTCCTCAGGGCTATTTCGCACTGTAGGCGGCATTAACAAACAATTTTCTAATTGGGCAAACAGAAACAGTCGGCCACGGGGGAGAAACTGAAAATAACAATGCACTTTACTCAGAGAAGTACTTTTTCCCCATGATGGTGAAAAAGTAACCCGTGTCTCAATCTTTGAGGTCAAGATTAGACCTTAAAAAGCAACTGATGCATCTATGACTGAGACCTCTTGACCTCGAACCCGCCGCTGCCAGAGCGGCCTCCCTTGGATCGAACTCATACTGACTCGAAGAGCATGTCTCGCTGCTGTAAAGAACACAGCAGGTGTGGGGTGAGATGTGAGCACAGCAGAGAGACGACCCCACACACAACAAAAAGACAATTAGGGAGCAGATGAGTGTTAAAGGAGATGGTTGATGGACTGAATGGAGAAGAAGAAAATAGGGGGAAAAAATCATGAAGAGAGCAGAGGTGCTGAAGAAGCTCTCGCAACTTATGATCAAGGTTTCTAACAGACCTCCTGGTAGGAAGGACAAAGCAATATTTATCTTTAGAGTAACAACAGAAAAAGCAGGGGTCTCGGTGGTGTGCCACACTGTTGTTTGTTTATGATGCGCGAGTGGAAAATTTCACACTATGCTTTGGAGCAGAAGATGACAGAATTATCTGCAAGGCCTTATTTTTTCATTCATTTTCTCAAATAAATACCATCACTGTTTTTCTCCTTTATTACACTTTTTGTCCATTCTAAGAACATTTTCATCAAATAATTACAATTTCGGAGGAGAGAACACATAGCAGAATTTAAGAACTGTTATAAGAGTGGAGAAACAAAGAGAAGAAAGAAGATCAAAGAAAGAGCACGCTACCGTCTCTGAGAGGATGACAGCTTCAGCTGGCTGCATCGGGATTTCTGTTGTCTTCAACTCTCTGTCAAAGATCTCCTGGTGCTTGCTGTTCCTCTTCTCCTTTTTCTTGTCTTTGCGCTCCTTTTCAGGTTCGTCCCGGTCCAATTTGTCCTGAGACTTGGTGTGCAGCTTCTTTGGCAGTAGAGGCTCCAGAGCAAAACTGAAGCAATAATATAACACGGTTGGTATTGATCCAACCACGAGGAATACAACCATTTCATCAACTTTGAACTTTAAATAAATATCATGTTATTGCACTATAATATCTTTAGAAGGCTCATTTTTAAATTTAAGCACTTTGGTTAATTTTTCAAAATAAAAAAAGGGTGTGGGAGGGCAGATATTCAAACTTAAACGACTAAAACCAGAGAGTGCATCTTTTATGGTGTTTTAGGAGTTGTGAAGCATGTGTTACCCATCTGAGCCAGGCCTGGAGGGGGAGTTGTCGGAAGAGATGGAGGTGACTGAAGCTACTGACAACGGCCTCTGGGAGGAGGGCATGGTGAAGGAGCGCACCATTGAGGGAGGACGAGGCCCCCGTCGCTCATCTGCTGCCGGCTGACAGCACAGAGGGAAAGAAAAACAGAGATGTCATCAGTGCGTATTTATCAGTTACTGTCCATGTAGATGAACTTCATAACCACTCAGCAGTGGGTACAGTTTGTACATTTACAATCATCCCAAACTTTATGCTTGGGGGAAAAAAGGACTATTCCACTTTGCATAAAAATGTCCTGACGGCTTTTTAAAATAACTCAAATATAAAAGTAAAGATAAACTGTCAAGAGTCTGAATTTAAAGAGTGTTTTTGACTGAGGCGGGAGGCCGTCACACATCTGATAGGACCTCGTTATCACACCCTGGAAAGTAATGGCTTCTCTTTTGTTTGAAAGGTCGCCACCCTCTCCCAATAACTGAGCGAGCGCCCCTGAACCTCGGGCGAGGTTGAGAGAAATGGTTGGCCAAGCAACAATTAAATCTGTAAATGAGAGGAGAGACTGGAGACAGCCTCTGGTGGAAATCCACTGCAGGAAGAAACAAACAAAAAAAAAAAACATGCACAAAAGCAACATACACGCTCTAAGCTCAGAGAAAATTCAAAATCATTTTCCATTTATCAGGATGATTGCAGTAAACAATACAGTTATGCACAAAGGTGTGTGGGTGCGTGTGTGGTGTTTATTTTGAGGACCTTCATCCTCTCTAGATGCAGTGCTTCTTAAATCAGCTAAGCATCACGACTCTGAGAATTATACATTATATATATTTTTATAGCAGCACAAATGAGATTTTTACTTGTTAAAGCATCACTTCCAATCATACGTTATTGAATATTTATTACTTTTAGAAACTTTGTCTAGCTCTTGCAGTCTCCAGTCCCTACTATCTGCAAAAACCAGCCAAATCCTGTTTGTCTCTCGTGACAACCACTTATTGTTTTATACCACTGCGTCAGACATCAACAACGATGAAACTAGCTCTCACAGCTGCAGATGGAAGTCAGAGACTGAAGGAGAAAACCAGAAAGTGACCGAGCAAGAGACCACACAACAGGGCTGTAAAAGCGACTTAACCTCCACGTCTTTGGGGAGGTCCTCTGAGCTAAAAACTGCAAAAGTTTCTTTGCGCTGCTTTAACTGATCAACGATTCTCTGACAGTTTGACACAAAGTGGTGAGTCACAACCAATCCTTGCTTGGACTTCTATATCCAATCCTGACACCCTCACCTGTCACCAATTAAATTGATGATTCTGGAAATCTTCCAGGATAGTTTTATTCCCAAAACTTGCCTGTCTTTCTTTCCCCATTTTCCCAATTCATGAGCACATTAATTGCATCAAGTAACCAGATTAGTTTAAACAAATGAATGGGAACGTGTGTCCAAACTTTTGACTTGTAGTATATAAAATATTTATATATGTATGTATGTGTGTGTGTATATATGTATGTATAGCAATGATTAGTAATGACTGACATTGCATCCCTGAGAGACAGAGAAAAAAACCCCCAAACTATTGCAGAACTGATAGAGTCTGTTAATATTAGAAACTGAGGAACCAATTTTTTTTTTTTTTTTGAAATCGAACAAAAAAAAAAAAAAAAGTAACAAAAAATTAAAAGCTTGAGGACAGGAAAAAGCTCTTACCAGAGTCTTGACTCCATACTGCTTTTCCACCTTCTCCCGCAGCTGTTTGAAGCAGGCCTCCATACGGTCGTGGAACGGCCTCAGTGCCTCCGTGACCTTCTCGCCATGGATACGAACACCTTCGGCGAGATGTGGTATCTGGCAGAACAAAACAACAGCATGAGAAAACTTCCTTCAACAGATCCTAGAGAAATAACAGCAAGCCATATGTCAACTCTACATCTATCACACAAACATTTCATTGCCTTTCCATAGATATTTTTATTTCATGACCTCCAAGCCTTCCACTGTGTTTATTCAGAAAAAGTATGGAATGTTTCTCAGCTTGCGTGCATCTACAAACAGGTGAAAGTAAGGTATGTTAGCAAGGGCTGTTGCCATGACACTCCCTCCCTCCTCCCTGCTCCTACCAAGATCACCTCATCCCTACATTTAAATTAAACATGGCAATGAGAAGGTTTCGCCTACATCTTCAAGCATGCACTCGTTGTGATGGATGTTTTCTTCTCCAGCACTGACGCAAATAATGACGCAAAGCACCCTGTCAGGTTCACAGCTGCCTCTCACACTGCAAGAAGCTGGCGAGCAACTGAATCTCCACACATTACAGAGACGTTGCAGGTAGAAGGAGAGGAGCTGAAACTGCTGAAAACTTGTAATTAGGGAACCCCAGTGACACACTCGTTGCGAGACCGCTTTGCTGGCTAAATCTGGAGAGAGGAGGAGGCATCATCCCTCGGGGTATGAGCGCTGAGTGAGGGGAATCTTTTCTCTGCTGGGTGAAATCCCAGGTCAGTTTTTTTTCTCTCTATGAGGGGGTGTTTCCATGCCACATGCCATCCTTGGCTTGGGTAAGGCAGTGACAAATTGCACAATAAGTCGCTAGAAAAAGGCAAAGATGTTAGAGTCAGCTGTTGTAACAGCAGAGCCTCTCTCCCATAGCAACTGTAAAAATATTCCCCGAGTGTCTCAGCGCTGTAAGTGAAATACAGTTAAAGTGGGAAGGAAAGCAGCTTCTGCTTTCATGCTTATGAATAAGTAAACACAAAAACAAACAACACTAATAAGGGATTTAATTTAAACTTCTATATTAACTAATCACAGCCAGAAGAGTAAACAATTAACTGCAAAGTACATCTGACGCAGAGGCTTTTATTGATAACACATTCATCAAAGCCCTGAGCAAAGGGAACAAAGGAGTGTGTGAAGTATCTGACAGGTGGGCCAGTAAAAGGAAAAACTGTGAGGAAGAGTTAACTCGCAATTCCCTCGAGCCAGCTTGCCTTTCTTCCCTTTCGCTGAGGGCGAAGCGTCCCTTTACAAGAGACTGCAGAGAACCAACCTCACACTGCTGGCACGCAGGACCAAATCCACTTCTGTGATGCAACCTTTTGTAATAAACTTTGACGCTGCGTGTTTTATTTACACGAGCTTCACCATAAGACGGGTTTATAAACAAGAAAAGCAGAAATGCACATCTGTACTCTTGCTTGAGGTGCTCATCCATGTAAAACCCTGCACCAGTAGCATCTTTTGACAGAGGTTTATGCTGAGCAGATCAACTTGGAGAAGAAAAAAAAGACTTTGCAGGTATTACAGTGTTACTGTTCTGTGCTCCATAAAGCCCGAGCTCTTCCACAGAAAGATAAATGAGAGGAGGCTGCACACACCCTGCACGGATTTCCCCAGATATTGAGCACCTTCATCATTATCACTGCTGGGACCTCTTGGAGGAGAGAACAGTAAGAGAGGAGGAAAAGGTGGAGGAAAGAAAAGACAGGCAGAGGGGACAAGGGGTTAGGAGCAGGAGGAAAAAGCAGAAGAAGAGGTAGAAAGATGATGTGTTGTGAAATGAAAAAGCCATGAAAAAAACAGGAAGAGTGAATGCTGAGGCAAGATTCACGTCTCCCAGGATACCCACATCTTTTTATAGACCTTAAGATGATTGAGTGCAACTGAGTGGCGGCATGGCAACAGAGTTCTGCTTGGTGGCTGCACACTGATAAGCTCATTGTGTGAGACACTTAGGTTCGATGCCAACACACACATTTCACTTGTTTAATTACATGTAGAAACTTTTTTTAAAAGCCTTGACTCCATTCCAGCCGTCTAAGACATACATGGGTGTAATCCCTTGGGTTCTATTATTGGGCTGAGATGTTTATCATATAGATAAATAAATGTTGTTGAACGGGAGCTGAAAATACGAAGACCAAAAAAAGTCAATGTTAAATATTCACTTGTAAACACTGTCAAAAACAATATAGTCTGGAAGACTTATCCTCATTTTTAATGTGAGAAAACAGCAGAAGAGTCAGAATTTTTTTCTGTTCATCTTCAGATGTCACATGTTGCAGCATTTTGCTCACATCAACTGTTAAAACGCCTCTATTGGTGCCACTCTGAAACCCAAAACTCATGGTAATACTGCAGGATAATTATAAATGATAAGAATGCTATCAGGATGAGAATACTTTAGCTTTCCTTTGAAACTGGGAAATATTTACAGGACCCATTATGAAAGAACAGGACACAAATCATTAATCACCTTTTATGTAACTGCTAACTCAAAAACCCAGAGGAAGGAAATTAAAAATTTTCTCCTCTTTCCTTCTTTCTGCTTTGGTATTAACAGCTAAATCTCATCTGCACTTGTATAATTAACTCTACTTAAGAAAGAAACAAGTTCGTAATGCTCCACCAGAATTTTACTAAAGCGTAAGCACCATTTTCTATTTTTTTTCTGTTAGAAGTTGAAAATTCTGTTTTCCTTTTTGTGAATGAATTAATCATTGATATCAATAGCAAATCTACTCACAAACAAGTGGGAAAAAATATTTCTTAATGTTAAACTGTAGAAACCTTAAAACACAGATGAATAGAGCGAAGCCTGGGGTTTATATTGCGCTCATATTCGACAGACTAACTGAGCCAGTTCAGGGCACGACTCCGAACAAGACTGTCTGCAGCCAAACTGCAAATGAGAGGAGTTTAAGTACTTCTGAATAAAGCTGCCGGTCCAACTTTTTTTTTTTTTATCAGTTTGGCAGAGCTGGTTTACTCTGAGTTCTCAGGCTAGGTACTGCATGCTTTTATCTAAAATAATAATATGGTCCAAAGGTTACTGAGTGGAATTTTTGTCCAAACTTACATTTTCATGATCACTTGAAATCGTGGAACTGAACTCAAATAAGTCTTGCCTTGTGGAGGAGAGTGGTGTACTGGAACCGAGTGGTCATCTCCACACCACAAAAGCAGTACCCACAAAAAGAAGTGTAAATAAATGGTTGAAAAGGGAGGAGCACTTCAGCTACTCTGGTATTTTGACCAAAAGGACGTCACAGGTATTTCATTAAGACCACATGAAGCTGTGTCAACTTATCCAAAAAGGACATAATGTAGCTCTTTCACAGCTCTAACCACACGTGCTTTTTTTTTTTTTTTTTTTTACAAAACTCCACACAATATGCAAAAAGGCCAGAATGGCCGAGGCCACCAAATGTTAACAGCTACACAAAACTACAGGGAGCCAAATAAAATTCAAGGTTGTTAGAGATAAACACGCACAGTTTAGGATTAAGATACTTTTTTTTCTGTGGTTGGTAAATCACATCAAAACATGATCTGTCAGTTATGTACAGATATTGCCAGTAATTAATGTGCAGAAAAAACATATAATACATTATGGTAAAGATGCTAAACTGTAGTATTTCTGCTAAATCATAGCAGGATTTATGAAGGCTACTGATTCATTAAAGTTTTAGTTTTGGCAATGCAGGAGCAAATTTTAACCATATTAAACAACTCAAACCTTGAAGGGGACATACAGTATCAATAAAAGAACTTTATGCAACTTAGAGCATATTTTTAGGTTTCAATGAGTCCCAGGTCACCTATAAGTCTGATAAGTATACAAAAGCTGATTTCTCTTTTTTTTTCATATTTAAAAATAAGATGTTACGTTAAGACCCAATTTTTTTTTCTGAGAGCAGATGGACAAGAAATGAAAGAAAAATTTACATCTTTTGTGTTTTTGAAATGTCTCATTTGTTTATAATTTGACTTGCTAACGCAACATAATTCTGTCAAACTAAGAAACCCAGTTTGCCAAAGTCTGCATCTTTCTTCTTGTTCAAGATTAGAAAGAAGCAACTCTGCATATTTTATAGAATAATAAAACATGATCTTAAGTATGCACAAAACTACACACCAGATGGTGAGGTGTCATTTGTACTCGCAGTAAGAGGACACACATCCTATCAGACTCAAACTTGCAGAAAGATTTTATGGACGACTGGACAGTATTGTGCAAATGACTTGAGCTGGACGATTAATCAGCTGGTCGGGTATTTGCTATTCTTTTAATAACAGTCATTGTCCATAAAAAAAAAAAAAAAAAGAAACAGCTGACCTCTAAATAATATGTACACAAAACCACATAATTTTCAGAGTAAGAAAACTCAACAAACAAAAGTCACTTTTTAATGTGAATTGCCTCAGAGATATAACTGTTTCTAAGGATTCCTTGTTATTTAGTTTCAAGTGCTTTTTTTCTGTTTGGATATTGAAGAGACCGGAAAATAAGTATGGATGTCATGGGGGGAGCTTGCTATCCTCAAAGTACCATATGAGTATAGGGCATTAACACCAATATTATGATTATATTTGTGTCATGATCCAGAAACAGGAGGTCACTCAGACACACACAAATAGAAAAAAATGTTTTTAGTCTCTTCAAATAATTTATATTTCCATCTGATAAGAAAACTATTGATTTATACTTGATTTCTGGGACAAAGTAGCACATGGAAAATAAATACCAGAAACAAACTGGAATGCTCACTTGCAATGTCATGAGTGTTTCACTGTGGAAATGTCCAGCTTTATCCTTCAGCAGTGCATGCCTGCAAAGCTGATGTTTCCTAACGTAAAGTAGGGCTGTACGATTAATTGCATTTGCGATAATATCGTGATATCACAAAACACAATTTTGTAATTGTAATTGAACAGTTATAAGTTTGTCATGTGACACGGAGTGAGCAGAGCAGTGGTCTGCATCAGCTTTCATTGCTGCGCTTTCATCTGCTGCGCCATGGCCTCTGGCTCGACGGACCTGTCAGCAGCTGGATCCAAAAAGAAAAAATAATCGCACCTGAAATTGCAATTGCAATTGCAATTTCAGGTGGGGAAAAAAATCTCAATTAGATTATTTTCCAAAACTGTATCGACTAATGTAAATGCTCCTGAACTGTACAGTTTCTTCACTTGTACTTTCTTGACAGGACTGAATACAAGTGAAGCCCCAGACCAATTCATTTACAAACAAATACTAGTATTAACAACTGAGAATGGAAGAATGAAGAAATGCCACTGCTGTTTTAATTACAGCAGCATCTGGTCTTCACTCAGCCCATGTCTGACTCACAAAGAGCAGACTTCTGATCCCCACCCCGGGGTGCCAGGACAGCCCTGTTGGCTTTGAGCTGTGCTGTGGTGACAATTTAAGACCTTTTATAACTGTCAAAAGGTCCTGGAAATGTACACCACTACTGGTGGTTTAGACTAATAAACACACAGACTGTACCATGTCTGAAATGATGGGGCCAAAAACAGAACTAAAAGCCTTTGTCCACAAAAAACCCCCAAAACAAACAAACACATCACTAAATTATAACTTTAATTATTTATAAAGGATTGTGTATAATTCCAGGCTAAACATGCTCCTTAAGTCTACATCTGAATATATTAACAGCTTACAAATATTTACCTATTTGTTATGCAAGAGTGGGAAGTTTTAAGAAATAATTCTGACAGTTCACAGCTTTGTCAGATAAACAATGAAAACACCTAGTTTCTTTTTGCCAGGGAGCTTTTCACAGTACTTGATTTCCAGATTTCTATTTCCTTTCTAATTAATCAATGACCACAACGGGTGTTTCAGACCACCAGTGAACACTGGCTCATTTATCTCTGTTTAGTTTGTTCACTGGAGTAGGCTTGCCTTCACTTGACTCATTTAAAGAATTTCAAGACATAAGAAAAACAAGCATGTTGGCTGGCTTTGACGAGGAGACAGCTAAGGGTCTAAAGTCTGGTTTAGTCATCTCTTTGAAAGTTTATTGCGTATATGTTAAGCATGAACTCAAATCATACACACACACACACACACACACACACACACACACACACACACACACACACACACACAGTCTCACATGCATATCTTCTTTGGAAAAACAGCATGCTAACCATCAATTCAAGCACAAAGGACATTTCTTACCAGATATAGCTGTTATTGTATTTTTTATGAGTAGTGCTGGGGTGCACAACAGACAGACCACTTAGCTTGATACATTGCAGGCACGCAATAATTTCAAAATGCATAATGATTTCTAATACTATCTCTAATGTTGGCTTGAGGCCAGCAGAAATCTCAGTCTGAGATTGCTATTTATATCCAACCACATATAAGAAAGAGTAAAAACTTGAAAACAGGGTCTTCAAAATACTGTTCACTAATGTTGGTAAGCTTAAAAAATAAAACTTGTACACTGATCTTGACTCCTGAAATGAACTAATATCTACAAGTTTGCAGAAGTGCTGAAATAGACTTTTCTATTGTTAGGTTGCCTGCACTAGCTTTGTAAACTGTTCTTGTAGTGGTTTCAAATATTTTTAATATTATATACAAAAACCAGATAACCCAGAAAAAATATTAATTAAAAAAAAAAATCTTACTTCTAGTGAAATAAATAAGACATGACATGAAGTTTTAAAATCTTCAGTCACAAAAGCATGAGGGTGATATAAGACTTGCATATTTCCATGTGAACTATTGTTCCTCATAAAGACAAAAGGTTTCAAACACAAAGAAACAACTTCTCAAATTCTGTGAAGTTCTACCAGTAATACTTGACCTATTTTACTGAGACAGGAATAACTACTGAAAATTCAGCTAACTTTCCTCGCAGCTAACAATAGGAAAGAGGCGGTGAAACCTTCAGGATCTGTGCTCAATTCCTGGATGAACCATGAATCAGGAAATATGATTTATTCACTACAAAAGTGATCCGCAGTCTTAGATCCAAACAGTCAAGTGGCAGCAATAAAAGAAGTTGAAAAACAGAGACCACGGGGATGCACTCTGAAAGCCCAAAAGGAGGATGGTTTTGTTACAACAAATATAGCCAAGAATTCCTTAAGAAAAACAAAAAAATATAAATGAGCTACAAATCAGCTGAGTGGCACTGTAAAGCATTTAAAAGCATGTGTTTCCTTCCAAGGATATGTCTGAGTGTGTGTTTCTCTTGACTGCTGTGTGGGCACTCCCTCTGCCACTGCTGATCTCTTGCCATTTCTCTGCGGTGGAGCATCACCTCGACTACAGAACGTCTGCTTCAGCCCTGCTCCTGACTATCCTCTGCTCTGAACTCTGAAACACATTTTTCCCTGATGACTTCACTTACTTGGACACTTACAGCGGTGCACTTCAAAGTTTTTTTTTAAACAATATCATATTTTCGGTCTTAATCTTTCAGAGCCTCTTTCTGCGATCCAAGCACTTTAGTGAGGCTTCAAACAAGGGTTTTATGTAGAGAAAAAAAGGCCTTTATGATCTCTTAGACAAGAAGCACTCTCAGGTGTTAAAAACAGACAGCGTGATGTCTTCACAGCTCTTAGTCAGTGCTTCAGGAGGGCATATTTTTGGTAGGTTTATAAACAAACTCTCACACCTAAGAGGCAAAGTGAACAGCTCAAAGTAAATATGAACAAATCAGGCTAACAAGTTGCACTCTGGTGTACCATCCTACCCATGATCAGAAACTCTAGCTGCCAGAGTTCCTCAAAGGTACCAAAAGGTACTAGTGAATGACAGAATATATTCATAGTTAAAACTGAACAGCTTGTGATGAAGTGGCCATGGCAGGCTTCTTTGAATCTTGACATCTTTGACAAGACCAACAAAAAAAAAAAAGACTACTGAGGGCGGAAGTCGCACCTGCCAGGCGATCAGGTCTTTCAGCTTCTCTATCTTCTCTAGGTCCTCTGGGTGTTCCTGCATGTACTTGTCATTGAAGAAGGCCTGGTGGAGACAGGAAAAAGACACTTGGGTAAGCATGTTAGTATGGAAGGAGGGAAAGATGGCGTAAGCTCAGGGGAAATTTAAACGTCTATCACATAAGAAAAACAGAACGGGGGAGAAAAAAACCTGATGAGGGACGCTTGTCAGGTTGAACATCTAGATTCCACCGTCTGAACTATTTTACTAAAGTGAAGGGGTGACCACAGGACAAAGCACTCCTTCAGGAGACCGTGGAAATGGTAACTTCCACCATCTGCAGCCTCTCAAACCTGAATAGGAAGTGGATGTGGCCACAGTGATGTTACCCATTAATATGTTGACTGATCTTTAGATGTCTGTAGTTACTTATGCATCTGATCGTTGCCACCTGTGGTTTTAGTAGCCAGAACTTTTCCGTGAGAATTTAAAACCTGATACTCCCATTGTGGATTATTTTAAGCTTTAATATTTCATTATTTTAAGCTTTGATAAAATTGAAATGTGTGAGTTATAAAAAGTTTCTTCCATCCTAGGTAGCCACAAGAAATGAGAAAAAGTTGTAGTATCTCAAAGTTTTTAAGTTAGTAGTTACCTACACACATGCATCTATTTGGACACACGGACACACAAAAATAAAGATATGGGGATAAAAGGTACAAAGGATGAATAAATATTGGGATAGAAGAAAAAAAGAAATTCTCTGATCTTGACTACCTTCTCATAGTTAGTGAAACCTCCCATGACGGCTGGGTCTACGATCCCATTCAACAGCATGGAGAGCGGATTGATGGGAAGGTTGGGATCACTGAGATGCCTTTGCACCATGCTGCTGATCTTCTCGTTGGTTAGCTGCATTGTTTCCATGGCATTTTCCAGTGGACTGATCTCCTCCTGCGCACCAAAGTAAACGAGGGAGGGCGTCAGATACAATCAACACTTATTCAGCCTGTTTCAGTGTGAATAAACATATCACTACAGCCATCAACACATATGCATTATGTCACTACTATGCCTGTGATCCAAACAGGAAGGTAGAAATGTTTTGTGGTCATGAATCCTCTTTTATTGTGCCCATAAATTAATGTGCAACTGTCAAATGAAGATGGATGGCTTTTTGGTGCGAGGGAATATCTATTCCCATGTCAACATCACATGATTGGCAGTTCTGAGAAAAAATTAATAAAAATGCCATTATTAATTTCACTACTATGTGAAAGCAAATTTCAAATCAAATGCATGTAACAAGAAATGGAATGAATGTTTAAAAAAACCTAAAACAAAACAACAACAACAACAAAAACTCCTTCTTGTAAGGGTTTAGAGGAAGCATGAGTGGCTTGTTGAGCAAATGTCAGATTTAGACTCCAGCCAGGAAAAGTAAAGATGTTGTGGCAGGGAGACAAATCTCCAATCTGTGCCGGTAGGTCTCAGGCCAGCTTGATAAAAAGAGTTCTCAGATGGAAGGATTAGGCTTGGTGAATCTCAGCCTAGTCATTAAGCTTTAAATAGAGAATCTGACCTTTGGGACCTGGCCTCTTGCTGGCTCATCTGGAGGGCAAGCTGCTACTTACAGTATGTTCCAGGCCTGCCTAAAGGAAGAGGTATCTGCTCTGAATCATTATGACGATGGAGAGTCCGACCCCGCTACATGGACTCAAAAGTCAGGGGTCTGGTAAAGTCTCGGCTGAGCTAAAGCGACCCACAGCACCAGAATGTTGAAATAAATGTCCAAGCTGCATGGTGTATAGTGTCATGTGGTGCTATGTCACAACAATGAATGCACAGAGAGCAGACTGTAGTAAACAATGTGTTGTGACAGGTGACCCTTTTCCAGGCTGTTAACAAGTGTGAATATAAAAGTGACTAACTGAAGCAACAAATTCAGTTACTTAGTTGAAGTAATTGGGTGTAGAATCGTTGAGCCTGGCTACTCAGACTAAGCAGTGAATTTGTACTGGTGCAAAGTGAAGACACACTAAAAAGATGCAGCAGGGGTTTTTGCCCTAAATCCTGGATCCTTATTATTTGCATGAGAATTGAAGACACAAGAGACACTTTTCCTACTAACCCCACTCAGTCATATCTTCAGCTGAGTTGTTGCATATTGACAGGGAAGTTGATTTGTATCTTGTAAAGAATTATAATTGCTTCAATTTCACATGAATATTAGCAGTTACATGACCCACACATTAATGCCTGACTGTGCAATAATAAAGATGACTTCTGTGTCATCTTTATTATTCCTCTCCAACTTTTGCAGCTGTTCTCATTTCTCCAAAATTCGGTTCCTTCCAGATAACATCTCGGCCCCAAAATGAAACCAGTATATTAAATGTTAAAAAGGTAGATAAACAAACTTCCATGCAGTTTTGTGATTGATGAAGATGGAGTGAACCCACTACAAATTCTGGAGAAAACACTTTAGTAGAATGGATGTAGTCAGCCCTTTTCAATATAGTTTCAAACCAATAATCTGTAATTCTGCAGAAAAGCAGCTGTGAATTAAAGTCTGAAGCCGTATGTGTGCTCTAAAAGTCTTTACAGTGGAAAATGCAGACTTATACATGGTTCCTAGAGACAGAGCATTCAGTTATCTGGCTCCTGCTCTTGTGGGAACAGTTTCCAGTTTGTGTTTGGGACACAGGCACAATCTCTACATTTAAAATTCGGCTTAAAAATGTTATTTTTAATAAAGGTTAAGTTACGCGTAGATTCAATGATAACATAGCATACTCTACTTGCATGTATATGCTTGGTCAAGACAAAACAGAAGTGAAGAGTTGATACAAGCGATTGGATTCCTTAGACAGGTGTTTTTTTTAATTTTGGACTTACTTGTAATACAATCAAGACTCAGTCAGATTGTATTTATTGAATGGATTAGCGCTATACAGGTAAAGAAAACTGAAATGTGGAGAGTTTGGTAAATCTATTTGGGCCAACCAGTGAAAAGAGAACATATCCGTCTTAATCAAAGCGGAGTAATCACACCGATCACTGTAGCTTCGTCTGGGGCGGCCCATTTAGCACAAAGACCCTTCATACTCACCGTGGAGACCAACTTGACTTCAAACCACCTCAAAATCCCAGGAAGTTTGTATGCTGTTGTATATGTGGTCCTCTCGATCCACATGTTCTGCATACAAAATAACAGACAACAAAAAATTACATCTAGAAATAGAGAAAGATGCCAGAAACAGTTTAAATTGACAAGGCACTCTAAAGTGGGTACCATGCAGCACTTTTTGCTCTAAGACGATGCTTTTCATTGCACTGATTCAGCCTTTAAGACTTTAGGTGAAGAAGGTTAAAATGATGTAACTGCTGTTCACTTGAAGCTCATTGGTTCTTGATGACTGTGCAATAAGATCTTTGTTCAGACAAAACCTAAAAAATGGGTTCTTTTCTCATAGATAAAGACGGTCAAAGGCAAGCTGGAGGAGATGACGAAAGCTCTTGCAATATATCTTCATACATTTTTCTTATTACAATAACTAAAAAAAAATTCCAATACTAATAATAATATTAAATAATCTCATGATGAGGCAAGTGGTCTCTTCACTCACTTTAGAGAGTCAATAAATGACAAAGATTTGTAAATACTAAGATGTTCAAGAAAGCCAATGGAGATGAGACGTGTAACAACAGATACTTCTCATTTCTCTGTCACGACAGAGAAAGTTTCAAGACTCAGGTGAGTTAAATATATCATCCTTTTCTGGAGAACTGATGCCACACTAAACACATGGAAGAAAGCGTGACTGCCTTTAATCTGTCTTCTTGTCCCTGTTACCTGGATACCAAGAACACACAAGGCATAATTTGTTTAAACTTTGCAGTATTACTGGTATTATGAGCAAAAAAATTTGGATCAGAGGAAACCATTTGATTTAGACTTTTGGAAACCGTGACCTTACTCATGGTTTCAAAAAGTCTGATGTTTTTGTTCTTTCTTGCATTTAAATATACAAATCTTGATGAAAAGAAAGAAAACCCTTTCATTTACTGTTATATATACTTATTATTGCTGTAAATAACAAAAGCTATGTGTCAAGCAGGAACTTATAATAATCTTGACTGGAACAGTAATGGAAGGTTTTTCAATTTTCTTCATCTCAGCATGAAAGACCAACAAACTAATTGATCAGGCTTGGCAACAATTATTCTGTTGCTTTTTCTGTTGCTGACAACAAAGTACTGATTGACCACTAGCAGCAAACAATTTTTACAACTGCACTTATATAGAGGTTAGGACAGTCAGTGCTTGATATATAATGTTGATTTCATACTGTTATTGAAAAAAAAAAAATCAAAATACAACAAAAACTAAACCTAACACACAAAACTAAGTGTCAAGTAAAAGTCAACAAATAATCAGAACACTGATCTACAATAGCCATATTGAGAAGTCTGATTGAAGTATTTACCTGAATGCATTTTTGTTTACCAACTTTGTGATGAAATTGGGGTCTAGTTTAACTGAGTCAGATGTTGATGCTAATTATTTCCTAATAACATCATTGGTGGACCTAAAAACCAGGAAATGTAAACTGTTGGAAGTGTTTCAGTTTGCTCCCTTTAAAACAATCAGCCATAATATTATAACCGAGTTCTGACTCATCAGGATCTGGATAAAGAACATCTGAGAGAGTCCTGGAGTTTCTGCTCGGGCCTTGTAGGTGGTGGGGTCTCTGTGGATTGGCATTGCCTCCTAAAAATACCACCAGCTCATGTCAGTCAGATATCTGGACCGTAAATAAACACTTTAGACTCTGTTGTGTTCTTAATGTTCCCAGAGACATGCTCAGAGTAGAGGATTGCACTGAAGTGACGTTTTGATGTACACTGTTGGGATTCGTAGCTAGGTTTCTATAATTGATATTATATGGACTTTGAATCTGGACTCTATTGGAATGAATTGGTTTCACTAAATACTAGGAAATTTAAAAAAATCTGGTCCATGCTAATTCTTACCATTAGTTAAATAAACTTTTAAAAAATGACTGTCTTTATTTATTCAACCAGAATCAAGCCAAAATGCTGAGGCAGACACTCGATGTCACAATTCAACACCTGCAGAACCACCTTTAGCAGCAACAACTTGAAGTAATTGATTTCTTTTATTGTTTTTTGCTTTTTTTTTTTTTTTTACAACAATGCTTAAAATCATTGAAGTTTGTCGGTATGTTATTTATCCACATCTGTGTAAAAGACAAACCACAGCATGTGAAGCATGCTGAAGCCTGGACTTTGACAGGCCCATTACAGCGCCTCCATTCTGTTGTTTTTCAGTCGTTTTTTTTGTCGATTTACTGTTATGGTTGGGAATTATTGTCTTATTGAACGACACAGTCTGGGCCGAGCTTCAGTTGTTGGACAGATGGCTTCACATTTGACTCCAGGATGCTTTGGTGCCCAGAAGATGGCTGGATCAATGACTGGAAGGCCTACAGGTCCTGTGGCTGCAAAACAAGCCTGAATTATGGCCCCTTTACCACATGGTGACCATATGAGGGTAAAGGGGCGACTACTGCCCTCACAGGATAACTCTCCACAAAATTTACATTTTGAAAATATTTTGTCAACTTTATAAACATTGGTGGCTGATGGGTTAATTGGTCAGATGATTAATCAGGTCTGTTTTCATCATTTTTCTTTTTTAAAGCATCATTCAACACTAAGAATAGTTGACAGATTATCAGGTATCAGTGAGAGCACAGTATTGTTGTGGAAAAGTATTGACAGGATATTGGCAGGCTGCCATGGACTAATTTTTGGAAGACTAACTTCTCACTTCTTAGGAGAACAGTAAGGTTTTAATTCTTATCTCTTAAAGCCCTAAATATTTAATTGGTTAGATATGAACTGCTACTTTTTATAGAGAAAAAGTGAATAACCTGAGGCTACTTTGAAATTGTATTGATAGAAAGCCTTCACCTGTAACTCGAATAGAAATGAGTACAGAAATCCACATTGCGCTCCAGGGCAATTCAATAAATTGTTCAAGAGCGCAGTATTGATAAGCTCCGACCTTATCAGCTCTGTTTTTGGTACCGGAGAACTTCTCTTCCTCAGAGGTTGAGTGTGGGGTGAAGTACATGCTCTAGCAGCACTGTGCTCACACACATAGAGCTGCATTTAGTTACGACGGAGGGGAAAACTAGGATTTCAAAGGTGCGATTACGAGTAATTAGAGCCAATGCTGATAACTGCTGACGAAACTTGTTGGTCTTAAGAAAAACATGCAGTTTCCATTTGAAAATATGAGCCCTTTTGACATAAAATTTAGTAGAAAAAACACTCAAACCTACACAAACACCCAAGCATGCATTTATGGTTTATGATAGCTAAAAAGACAAGTTAGGTTTATAAAAAATAAATTACCGCAAACTCGTTGTCAGGGTCCTTCTCTCCTTTCCTCACTGGCCTGGAATACTGGAATTTATGGACTTCATTTACAGTGTAGAAGCTGGGGAGGGAGAAAATCCGTGCCTGAGTAAATTAAAGTTGTTACTGGCCATCTAGAGCTTGATTGATGCAGGTTGATTGCATTGCTTCAGGTCAAACACAGGACAAACTCCCTCCAGGATAGCTCCGCCTGGAACTGTGGCATTTAGAGTTCTGGTTGCTGTGGAAGGAACGGCCTCATTTGCATCGGAAATAAATTCATTTTTGGGTCACAGGCATCCCTGGCAGCCCGAAGAAGTTATCCCGACATGTCAGACATGCAGATAAGCTGCAGCATATGCAACAAGTACGTGACAAGCAGGGATGAACTTTGTCAGATCAGGTTAATAGACTTTTCAAAAGTGAAAAAGATGATGATGTTGCAGAGCGGCGGCGCAGCCAGCCATCTGAGGGCGTACACGGCGACAGAAAAAAACGACAGATTCTCATTTTCTAGCAGAAATTAGTGCAGAGCTATGATTCTTCATCATACCATATGTTCTAAGAGCATGGGTTGACTTTATTAGCAAATAATTATGAATAAAATATGAGCAGAATCAGTGTCGTTCCAAAGCAACTGGCCCCTTCACATTTAAAGTAACAGCAACTGGGGCTGAGCAGATGCAGATGCTTTTCTAATAAACAAACCACACATAGATTTTGTGCCACACAGAAAATCTGGGCTCAGGTGTTACTGCCTCTGGAGCTTTTTATCTTCTCTGACTTTCAGATTTTCCCGTCTGTACTTACAACACACCATTTAAAAAATTAATGAGACCCAGTCCCAAATTAGCTGAGAAAGTGTGACATAAGCAACCACAACAAAAAAATATACATAAATAATTAAATAATTAAACAAAGAGCCTCTGAGCTCCTGATGTGATACACAGATTAAAACAACATATTTAAACACTCTTTGGTAGTCCAATTAAGCCTTTCAGATGTCATGAGCTGGCAGACTAGAGATGATGGAGTAGAGCAGTCTGGCAAAGCAAGGTCAGAATGGGCTGGGCTGTGCTCTGCCTGCTGCTGTGACACTTTGGCTCAAATGGCTCGGTCTCATTGCTATGCACCGCTGATTTCCTCAATAAATGAGAGAAAACAGAGTGAGGCAACTGGGAACAACATGGCAAGAGCCAGATAGAAAAAAACCCCAGAATTAACAGAGAAAGGGATGCATGGATGAAGTGGAACAGTTCTCTGTCAGTCTTTAAACATGACTGTTTATTCGAGGACGTTAACAGTCACATATTCCAATCAGACACAGTTGGCGGGTAAACCAATATGCTCCTGAAACAATCAGTTCAAGGGGGTGTGACCAATGCTGCAGGTTTGTGATAAGATCACTGCCCAGGTCTATTTGTCCAAAGGTTTGCCCAAGCAAATACATTATTTTAATTATGTCCACTGATGCTTTGGGTGGTATATCAAAGTGAATTTGCACAGCTGAGTGCAGTAGTGCCCAGCTGGCATGCAGACAAGTTGGGTTGTATGGGCCTACCATTTGCTGTGGCCCTGATGCTCCAAACAACGCTATTAATTATGGCAGAGAAACAATGTTGTACTTGGCACAGTGACTAGTAGCAGATGGCTGGTGAAAGTTAATAACCATTAGAACAACAAGGTCTACCGGCATTTGTTCTACAAAGACCCGCATTTAAATCGAGATCTAATCACCTTGAGCACTGCAGTCCCCTGCGCGCTGCACTAAAATGCTAATGCACTTTTACCACGTCATCACAAGCTCTATCGAGTGTCTGACTGATTGGGGAAAGTAAATTAGTCGTCGGCAGATTGAAATATATGCCGCGTGACTTTGAGTTACACGCACCACAAAATGTGAAGACGTGAATGTTGTTGAAGCATCCCGCTTACCTGACAATTTGTTCAGAGACGGGTTTGTTTTGGAACTTGGCAGGCAGGTCGAGGATGGGTTTCACCGTGAAACACTGGATATCTTGAGCAGAAACGTCAAGGTGAAATCAGCTTTATAAACAAGCTCATTGTTCTGTAACCCGGTCGAGATCGACAATTTAGAGGGAAATACATTTCAAACACATACAATTCGATGGCATTTACAAATATTAGATAACTTTCAATGCATTTTTTCCTCATATTTTGATGTTTTGCTGTTTGAAGAATTTGAGATGGTTATAATATCAACACTACATGAACTGTGTCTCTCAGGCTTTGTAAGTACCAAAACCAGGCATAACAGAAAATTATAAATACGGTACATATGTTCTTTTACTTGTGGTGGGATTTACAGAAGCAAATGCAAGAAAAAAGAAAACTTCTAAACTTAAATATGAAAAGAAAAAAAAATCCATGATATGTGATATTCTTTCTGAGGATACACTGTCCAGAAGAGGACTTTGTGTCCTCGCTGGGTGGAGTGGTCGTCTTCATTTTCTCCGCATTGGGAAACTGCGTGAGGAGTCGTGCTTCAAAATCCTCTCTGCGCTCGTACTCCTTCCCACGATACATGAACATTTTGTTCTGAAGGACAAAGAAGAAAACTGTGAGACCTTGAATGTGCACAGGAAGACAGCCCATAATGGCCACACACATACATACATTTCACATGTGCATGTGAAGTAGATGGTAGTCAGCTTATGGATATAAACTAAGCACTGTGGTACAATTATTAATAGAACTCATAAAGCACTATTTGACATTGAATTTACAAAACGATCTAGAGAAAAATGCATTCAAGGATGGATAAAACTAAATAGGCACATTAAGGTTTTTTTTTTTTTAATAAACCTATTGGGCCTGGTACAGTGGCTGAGTTAAAATGTTCAAATTACTTGGAATTAAAGCTGACATAAAGAAAAAAAAGCTGACATTCTAGGTTGGGAATATGACAAACTTGAAATGGTTACTTTAGTTGCTATTGAAACTGTCACACATATTCAGAAACTCAACATTTCAAACTCAGAAGTGTTGTCCGCTTCATATCTGTGCGATAATAACACGGCAGCTGACAAAAGACCCTCATCACACTCCCTTTACATTTTAACAGACTGATCTCTTCCTATTTACCGTACATGCTGCATCTGTTAAAATGCAAATAAAATGACTGATGTCATTAATCAGCTTTATAGAGATCAACTATAACAGTCAGTTGTACAAGACATTGTAATGATTCTTTTAGTTTAACACTTAATTCTTTATTAATACAAGGATTGACAGCATCTGCAGGAATCAATCAAAAATTTGTACCTTGTTTAGGGAAAAGTTTGAGGCTTTTACGACACTGAAAGATATTAGACAGCGATAAAGTTTGCATTTTCAGACAGTATTGTCCTTGCATCCTATTTTTTTCAACAGCAAAAAAAAAAAGAAGTGAAAACCACAGAGGCTTCTTTAATGGCGAAGGCCTGGAAGAGCACAGCTGCAGAAAGCAGAGGGAATCAACTCCGGATGGCTGCACAAACTCTGAAGTGACTGCTGGTCAAATCTACAGTGTAAAATCAATTGCTCATCATTAAGCATGTCCATTAAATTGGTCATGGGACACCCTTCTCCATTTTATTCATTTACTTCCATAAACTTAATCATAATGATATTAAGACAAAGTCAAGGGTATCTTAAGTTCTCCAGACTTTTGGTTCCTATGGTCAATGTTGAGGAGATCCTCAAGTAAATTCAGGATAAGTTATACGTGACAGCATAACAATCTTTTTTTATACTTATGCTGCCAAGTAAGATAGCATAACTTTTAAGTTTGGTCTAGAAAGAAAACTTGCTTTGTCATTAAACAAACAAGCAAACAAACTTTCCATTTATTACCAGCAGCTGCAGTGGGAAGTTGAATGTGTATTTATGCAACTTTTTCTTTTTTGTTTATGTAATTTTCCTAAAAAGTCCAGAAGGGGAATATTAAAATAGACTGAACAGGTTTATGAAGTAATGTGAATGCCTTGTTGCTATTTACAGAAGAGAGGGGAAAAAAAATCCCATATTTTGTGCTTGGCATGACTGATAGTGCTGCTGCATGGCAGAAGCATGCGTGCTGCACAACGTGAGTGGGAGGAGAGGATGTATGAAGGGAAAAAAATCCTTCTGTGTGACTGAGTTTAGGGCGCTTGATGCAGAACCTGTAGTCACTGTGTAAACAGCATCATTTCCTTGAATACGTCAGATGCATCTATAATGTCCGCAGATGATACTTATTTTCTAAAAACCAAAGCGCCATGAATGAGAGACAGCTGGAAAATGTTAGAAGGACAACTGGTCATCAACATGCTGAAGTAGACTTGGTAAAAGGAAATTTATATTCAAAAACCCAACCTCTGACTTTAAAGAAAAACTTCAGTCTTGTCCCCAAGATCAAGGATAATCGTATCAGTTTACCATTTCTTTCTTTATTAAACCATCAATGCATGGCAGTTCACATACAGCGAGCCCTGCGGTCACACGTGGTACACATCTCAACTCTCCAATTAATCGAATTAATTGCAGCTAAGATATGTGTATGCTCGGGGGACATTTTTAAATTTGCTTTGATTGACAGGTTGTTAAAAGAAAAACAAAAAAATGCGCATTTACTTTCCACGCATTTACTTTCCACAGTCACCTTTTCCAGTCACCTTTTCCAGCTACCTGATAGAAAGGTTCTGCCAGGTGATTAATTATATTTCTCTTTCATATCTGATTAATCTTCATCTTTTTTCACCACTGCACACAGCAACTATGTGATAATTCTCAATTCACCGTCAAACCTGCACTTCCTAAGGAAATTGCTGTCACTGAGATAATGCCTGCTAAAATTCAGTTGTTTTTTCTTCCTCCTTTTATGATTAGTGGGTAAATATTCATTTCACAAAGTTCAGAGACAAAGCAGTAAGAGATAATACTAGTGTAAAATGCATGATGTCAGGATTCATGCTCTTGCATCAAGACAGAATAATACACAACATATGAAGGGCGAGTAAAAGAACACGGATGCTTTTATCCATCTACTGTGAAATCAGTTAATTCACATGTTATTGCAAAATGAGAATAAATTATATGAGAGGAGAGCTCTTAAAAGCATGAGGGGAAGATTCCCTCATGTTCCTGAGTGTACTCAACGGTCTGCCAGAGGAACATTTTGACAGATCAAACATGACAGCTCATATCCAAAGCCTGTGAATATGGTGTCGAAGGAGACGCATTTCAAACCAACTTTCACGCACTCTGAACTGCTTTTTACGATGCACTGTCAAATCTAGAGATTACATAAGGCTTAGAACTGATTAAAAAAAAATACAAGGGAGCAAAAGTAAACATGCCAACAGGATGTAAACAGGAAATACATCTGTCAAGTTCTGGGAAAGACCTCTGGTGGGCCTGAAAGCTGAAAGTAATTTTTAGAGTAAACACATAATATGGGAGCATTTTTTTTATGGTTCAAAGCTTCTATCCAAGGTTTCTTTTGCCATCGGAGGCTGAAATTATGAGTTAAGAGACAAAATCTGTGCTTGTTTTTGCTATCTTTAGGTAAGGCATTAAGAATTTAACCGTCCCTAAATGCCCTAGTGTATAGACACTAACAAAAACAGAAATAGTAATAAAAGGTTTAGCCTGTCTGAAGTTTTAAAACAAATAATGAGATCTAGAACACTTTGCAATTAGCAAATACCCTTGTGTCCAACTATATTAAGATCTAATAAATCATAAACAGGTGAGTTAAGCACTCTTGCGTTAAATCAATTTGCGAGGGTTGGATATAAAATGCCTTTATAAGAGTATTGATTTTCTCAGATAACTGACATTTCCCTGAGGACACTGTGATGCTACAATAGAAACAGCAATATGCGGCGTGAATAAAAATCCTTGGAAATATATTCATCTTAATTAGTAACCTTTACTCGAATACTTCCTGAACTACTTACTTGGAAATCTTTCCACATAATTGCTAAATATGTCATGAATGGAAACAAAATTGAAGGTCTTTCACCAGGACGGTGTACTGTCAATAATGACTATTTTGGATAAGATGACCTTTTATGTCAGTTAATGAGTGAAAACGGCACGCTGCTGGAGAATAACAGAATCAAAGTTGGATGCGAAAGAGGCGAGCATCTACTGGGCTGACTAATCATGACCAGCATGTGAGAGACTAGCAATCTGGAGGGTCTAGAAATACCAGATGGGCCGGATTGCACAGTGGGAAGAAATGTGGTGAGGGAGGGGGGAAAAATTAAAAGAAAACAATGATCCACAGGTTAATTCCAACTTCATGCTGCATGAACCTCCACCAAGGGCAATCTAGGCATCTTTGTGTAGGGAAATTTAAAAAGACTCTCTGTCCATGGTGGTCGCCTGAAAATAAATCGAGCAATGGAGATGATACAGATGGATAAAAGAACAAAAAGAGAAAAAAAAGTGGACTGGGAAAGGTTGGACAGGACAAGAAAATGTCTTAAATTACATGTATTAAATGTAATCTAAAGCAATCTAACCCATAACCCTGATACCACAGTAGAGAAAAGTATATTCACGTTAAGCTGGAGTGATGTTTTTAAGAGTGACATGGAGGAAAGAGAATAGATGTGGACTGACTGCAGCCAGGAGCAGAGCTTCCAGCTATCGAGGATGAGCAGCATGAGTAGAATCACAGGTAATACCGAGCGTAGAGACCCGCTCCGCTCACGGCGATCATGTCCACCCTCTTTGCTTTGGGAAAATTATATTTCATTTTAGGGGGCTGTCATTTTGCTAAGCCTACAGTGGAATCTTTACACAGCTTCTAAGTCATAAAATGTTCAGATAGGAAGTGACACTAAGCACCATACACCAGCTCTCCTACTAAACAGCACTGTCTGCTTTTCTGACACAACAGCAGTACTAAATAATACTATTTATATTTAGCCCTTCCTTATGTGTTTTAAAATACACTTTACATGGCAGTTTGCAAGGTGTTGGGGGTAGGTGGGTGCCAGTCCAACTTGGTGAGCATGTGCACTGCTTTTTTGCTATTAGGTATGATGAATGGCATAATCTAAAAAGATAATGGAAAAGTTAACTGGTCTGAGAGCGACAGCCTGCCTTTCATGTGGCTTTGTCCACAGCAAAAAGAATAAAGTTCGCCTGAGCTGCCCTGAAAGGATGTTTAAGAAAAAGCCCTTTAGATTAGGCCAACGTCGCCCGCCCTGTCAGTAATGGAGTTTCTGCCCTTGCAGATAAAAGAGGTTGTGGGGGAGGACACATGTAGATCGCAGAGAAGCAAAAGACTCTGGTGAAAGGGCTGTTGTTCATAACAAAGGAAAAAGGCCATAATTGAGATCATCATTTCAGTGAGTTGTGCAATAAGAGAATGAATTCCTCCAAGACACTTAAAAAAAAAAAAAAAACAACCTTCAGTTCTCTCAAGAATACTGTACACTCATCGCTTTATTACGTGTATCTAATAAAGTAGCCGGCGAGAGTATATTAAAATAAAATTACTCTGCTCTGCACTGAAGCTCTGTTTCTTCTGACAGGATTTGAGTTAAACCCCGTGTGACAGAGTAATAACAATCATCATCATCATCATCATCATCATCATCATCATCATCATCACCATCAGCAGCTTGATTTTCAAGTAAGACTGTGGGCAGAGCGAGACATCTTTCACAAAATCCTTCTCTGAATAATGAATTAAATAAAACTGTATTAATTCCAAAGGTAAATTGGACAATCACCAAACACCTGTTCAACATGTACTTAATTTGTGGCACAATGTGATTAGATCGGCACACAGCCAGTCAGGACATTCAGCGATAAAATAGATAGGTTCAGGTTAAAAGGCCAATTATCTTTTCTAAAGGGAGGTAGGGTTGATTTATTAGTGTTTATGAACTGTTCATATGCATAATAATAAAGGGCCATTTTAGAAATCAGCATGGTGTTCTCTATTTGGTGCCACCACTCTCAAGAACATCTGGACCACCAATTATATCCAAACAAGATCCATGGTCCATGACTTCCCGTTAAAAGCTATTCACGATGTGACCGTATTCCTTTTTTCCACTCTGTATTGGCTGCATGGTTTTTGCTGTGTTAGGGATAATCAGGCACATTGTGATGCAGGTCACACTCCTGCCATGGATATAAGTCCAGGTGATGAAATCAAAGCCTTCTGATTGGACAAACAAGAGGTTGCTCATTCATCTGGATGATTTAATAGACTATTTTAGTTGGCTCAACTGAGGAGCAGACAGTAATCTAAAACATATTTCAGATCGGGTTTTCTAGCTACCTTGAAAGCCATACGCCATGAATTATATGTCAAGAAATTAAGGGATTGAGTCACTTTTTGCCATTTCTTTCACATTTTTCTTCAGGCTCCGCCTTTTCCCCCCACACTTGAGGCGACCCACTCAGCTCATAATCATGTATCTCCTCCACATCGCACTAGTGTCACAGCAACCAGTGACTGACAGCTGGAATAATGAGGGGAAAAAATGATAAAAGAGCATCCCAACAGCAAGCGAAACACGTGGGAGGGAGACGTGTAAAAAACACAGGGTACACATTGACTGGTGAAGCTGGGAAATGCACGCTGAGGCCAGTACTCACACGCAGGAAAGACGGGAACCCTGCTCCGTAATACCCCACAGCAAAGTAGTCTGGTTTGGGTCGGATGACCTTCACAATGTTCTCATAGAACTGGGCCTGTTTCCGCTGTTGTGAGACATAATAGCAGATTTAAGTATTTCGAAAAGCATTTTGTATTTATATTATTTTTTAAATCTTTTCAAATCTTACGAAACCTTTACTAAATGCTAGTCTAAAAACACTGCTGTGTTGCTATGTTCTTCTTTTCTTTAGCAGCTTTCAAACAAGCGCATTTAATCAAAATGTCATGTTTTTACTCATCTGAAGGTTAAATACTAAAATAGCTTGCTACTAAAATACGAAAAAAAGCGCAGGGTACTTTAAAACTGCCAGCAGGTTCTATAGATGAAAACTGTCAGTCCAGTACAATATAAAAAGAAAAAAAATCTTACTTACCAAGGATGCGCTAAGCTGCTCAAAGTCAAACATTTCATTTTCATATTGTTTGGCCAGTTCCTTGCTCAAAATGATTGCTTCCTCCCACATCTATTGAGTCCAAACACAAAGAAGGAATGAATTAGTTAAAAAGTTTAAAGCAGTTATTTCCTGGGAGCTGAGTAACACAAATCCTCTTCTAGCCTTCTCTTAGGTAATTGTATTTAAGATAAATTACTCTAATTACACCAATATTATTTCTTTTTTTGCCTATTGTAAACACAGAAAGTGAGATTGTTATGCTGCCTCGCTCCCCCTCTGAGACTCATTCAGCCCAGTTGGGTGGTGTCAGAGATGGATGTAAAGCCCTCAAACATGTTGAAAGGCTTTAAAGAGGCTTTCTGACAGAGACGGTTTGACTGATCAGATATGGTCCAGAGTGGAGGAGGACCGGGTCCAGATTACCGCTCAGATCCGCTTGCCATCAGTGAGAGTGGTGTTGGCAACACAGGGACACTTTTCCATCCGACTCCCATCAAACTCTCAGAAACTGTCCTCAGTTGAAACCTCACTGATTCCCTGGAGTGTTGATCCATTCTTCCAGTTATTTTAACACATCAATATCACTGTAGTGGGTTAACATGTACATGTTTGTCCAAGTTTATTTCAAATGGTTGACTCCCAGACTATATTTTGCTGAGTGACGTTTGGCAGGAAAACCAAGAGCGGTGGCTGCATCCCAACTCTGAGGACACACAGAAAGCCTTCTGACATCATCCCTGAAAAGCTCTGGCTGCAGATCTGGAGATCCATTCCAAGCTAAGCTTACAGGCTGAAAATATTTTTTCCCCTCTGGAAAGAAACATGAACAATTTCGAAGAATAGCACAGTAATCAGGGTTTATAAAACAGAACATTTTCTCATTCTCAAGAGGAACAGATGGTATTCAAGTATGGCACATCAGTAACAAGGAAAAAAAGGACAGAATAAAGATGAGAGAAAGTTTTTATAAAAGGGGAAACAACTACAACAACAAAGAAATACTTGTGTGAACTGATAAGACATCTCCAACTAAAAAAAAGAAGATTATTAGCAGAGATATGTGTGTGCGCTGGTACACGCCTAACCTTGCCCTTGTCGAAGTAATTAATAATCTCCTGGTAGAGCTGGTCCTTAAGCTGTCCTTGAGTGGTGGCCTGGTAACCGTCTCTCTGGGTCAGGTGGGCTGCGCAGGGCTCATCTGACCACTACAGAGAACAAATTAGCACCAGGGTCAACACTGTGCAAAACAACGCGGAGCAAAAGGTGGTCAGGTGACGAGAAATCAATCATTGACTTCCAGCCAATGCAAATGTGAGAAATTGATGTGCAATCTTTTTAACACTGCCCTACACTTCTGGCAGGCCAAAATGGATATTTGAGACATGGGCAGTGATCTATACATCGATATATATATATATATATATATATATATATATATATATATATATATATATATATATATATATATATATGTGTGTGT